>CM068365.1:6147994-6227994 GCA_034769755.1 Odontamblyopus lacepedii | reverse complement strand
AAGCAGCCTCCACGAACACTTTAGTATTATGATTATGATTATTATTATGATTATGAGTGCGGTGGGTGAATCAGTCGTGGTCATTACTTTATTTATGTTGTTGTTATGTTATATTTATGGTCATACTTTCTTTATGTTGTGCGGTGGAGGTTCGTACGGCGTTCATGCTGCAGTGTTTGTCTTGTTTTTGTGCTAAAGCTGTGCTCCCCTGTCCCAAGGCAATAAAGGATCATCTTATCTTATCTGACCCGCCTCCTCCTCCCTCTTCTCACTTTTACACCAGATAATAAACTTCAGGTAAACAGACAAGAGTTTTGGGGAGGAGAAACTGTATGTACTGTAGTTTGTGCTGTAGTTTGTGCTGTTCCGGCTTTAAAAATGTTCAACAGTCACAGCTTAACCTGTGTTTTAGGTTTAAATCAACTGGATTTCAGCCAAAACACCAAATTATAACATAAACAACATGTCCATTATGTCCATAAACAACATGTCCATTATGTCTGATGTTTTTTGTAATTCGGAATAAATCACGATTCGCTTTTAGGGACGGGACGAGACACAATTTCCACACGACGAGATACAAAACTGGGTCCACGAGAACAAGACGAGATGAGATTTTCACAGAATTTCCAATTTTGGCCTCACAATTTTCTTATTTATTTGATTTCATATTTTTTTTCCCGTCCTGCTACTGCTTTTCGGAACTGTAGGACGTGTAACTCACCAACACGTGACCCTTTTTCGTCCAATCCAAATATAAACACAATTTTCAATCAGTTTTCTCATGTGTGGATGATTTTGTCTCACAGGATCTTGCGGCACGAGATCTTGAACTACAGTCCGTACAGTCTGAACACAGCCTACATCCGGCTTAATGTTCAATTCGGATTTTTTTGTGAGGTCGTTCACGTTTCACAAGGAGTGCTCTTTCCGATACTGATCCGTTACCTTTTTTTTTTTTTTTTTAATAGCTCCGGTAGCGCCGTTTCTGTAATGTAGCGTCGCGAAAGAAGTTCATACCTCAGCTCCAAAAAGTCCATTAGACGACGAAAGCCTCACCGACTTTATCTTCTCTGAAACGCCTCCGCTTTGTGCTTGTAAATCTCAAACTCGTCCGGATGATTCTTTTGTAAGTGACAAATCAAATCGGTCGCGTTAAAGTGGCTCCGCCGGTTCCTCCACGAGAAACTGTTTGTTTGCAGCGATCGCGTCGCTGTTTGACTCTCGTTTTGTTGTGGTGAAAAGTCCCACACGGCGACATGGCGGCGTTTTGATTCACGGCCGCCGTAAAGCCCGTTGATACCGCAAAAACACGATCATGTGACTGGATCCAATACTGTCCGATACTCATAAAAGAGCCGGATCAGTACCCAATACCAATACTGAATATACAGTTTACAGAAGTCACCTAAACATGGACGTAAGCACTGAGCACCTGGCAATTTTAAAGTTGCTGTAGTACCGGAGCAGAACAACTTATTTGTCTTAAGGAGGAGATTTGACAAGGAGAAGGACGAGATTTTTGGCCAGGGCGTTTTGTGGAGCAGTGGCAGCAACATCCGTAGAAAGGAACGTGTGAATGCGTCCTGGCCGTTCAGACTGAAGTCGCAGGTCAAAAGATCGGGTATGTATCGGTCTTAGGAGCGCAGATCCAAGTGGCCTGGGTCACACAGATACAGGTCCCATAGGGGTGAAAGAAAAATCAGATTTGGGTCACTTCAGGCCGCAGTCTGAACGTAGCCGTACTCGTTTTGAACACGTTTCCCTGCAGTGTGTGTTCGGTGTGCCGGGCCTTACCTCTTGAATATCCCCAGGTGCAGGGTGTGGATGAGGGACAGGTAGCAGCGGCGCGTGTCTCCATCGTCGAAGTACCACTTCATACTGAGCAGCTGCACCGCGGTGCCGGGCAGGAACAGGCCCAGGGTCAGTCCGGCCCACTGGCTCTCCTCGTTCCACAGGTAGAAGCCCGTGCAGTAAATCACTAACGACAAACGCACAGACGGGAGGACGAGGGTGAGGGCCAGAGGGGTCACTTCAGAGTACAGTAACAGCAGACGATGGTGGTCCGTGGACCGTTCACTCTTAAACTACTTTAAATACTCTAATCGATATGATATTAACGTATATTTAGGCATTTTAGGTTCAAACCAACAGGATTTCAACCTTGAAAATGGCAACTTAAATGACACAAATGTTTGAGAACCAAAACACAAAATTATAACAAAAAAACTTCCATAAATCAGTGAGTTTTTAGGTATTGGACGAAAAACAAATTCCACAAGACGAGACGAGATACGAGATTGGGTCCATTTTAAGAGGGTTCCTTATATATAAATTTCACAATTCTGTTTCCAATTTTGGCCTTTTTAGGTTTTTTATTCGATTTTAATCATCCAAACAGAGAATATGTCAAATGTGTAGCAAAAACGAGTTTCCTTCCTCTGAACAAGCAACAAAACTGCAGCTCTGTAACAACATAGTTTAGTCAAATATACCAAAAAATACTGTTGGTGAAGTATCGATACAGCAGCCCATGATACTGTATCACATTAAACAATATGATATTTAGATATTTTTAGGCATTTTAGGTTTAAACCAACTGGATTTCAACATTGAAACTGGCAACTCAAATGACACAAATGTCTGAGAACCAAAACACCGAATTATAACGAAAACAACTTCCATAATGTCCAGTGTTTTTGTAATTCAGAATAAATCAGCTTTAGCTTTTAAGGAAGGGACACAATTTCCACAAGACGAGATACGCGATTGGGTCCATGTCCACAAGAACAGAATTGAGCAGAATTCCCAATATATAAATATCACGATTCAGTTTCCAATTTTGGCCTTACAGTTTTTTTTATTCAAATTTAATCCTCAAAACAGTGAATACATCAAATGCGCTGCATAAATGAGTTTCCTTCCTCTAAACAAGCAACAAAACTGCAGCTGTAACAGAATAATTTAGTCAAATATACCAAAAAATACTCTTGTCAATTTTGTAATTTTTGTAGTATTTTGATTATTGAGATAATTATTCCTATTTTGTTTGCTTTAATATTTACTTTAAATGCACGATTTCTGGTAATTTTGGTAATTCTTTATGGTTAACGTGATAATTTGGTGACTATTTGCTAAAAATGATTTGATCTATTTACATTTTTGTTTCAGTTCAATTATTGCTAACATTAATCATAAGTTTACTTAAGTAATGTTATTTTTTTTGTGTTATTTTGCGGTCTATGGCTCCTTTATCTAATGCATCAGGGTTGTTTGACCTGCTGTCACTTTACCTAAATTCCCTTTTTGTATGTTTGTATGTTCTGAATTACAACTCTGGAAAAAATAAGAGACCACAGCAAAATGATCAGTTTCTCTAATTTTACTACTTAAAGGTCGATGTTTGAGTGAAATTAACATTTTTGTTTCGTTCTATAAACTACTGACAACATTTCTCCCAAATTCCAAATAAAAATATTGTCATTTAGAGCGTTTATTTGCTGAAAATGACAAATGGTCAAAATAACCAAAAAGATTCAATGTTTTCAGACCTCAAATAACGCGAAGAAACAAGATAATTTTAAAACGACACAATACTAATGTTTTAACTGAGGAAGAGTTCAGAAATCAATATTTGGTGGAATAACCCTGATTTTTTTCTCCTTTTCCTCCTTAAATCAGGTTTGGTTCAGGTGATCTCCTCATCAGAGCCTCATGAAGCAGAATGAGGTGAGTTTGTGTCTAATTCAACAGACGCTGGAATAAAACGACGCTGATTTCAGAACAAAAAATGCACTGGCCTCTTATTTTTTTCCCAGAGATGTACGTGTATACTTGGTAAAATATTTTTAACTGCACTCGGACCGTCTTCGTGGATTTATCTCACTTCTGAGACATTTTAAAAAGTGGAACAAGCGTCAAATCTATGGCTTCACAAAAGTTTGAACCTTACATTTAGTTAGTTAGCCGCGAAACAAAGGCCTAAAAATCACAGTTTTCTCCATTAAATTCACCGTTGGTCCAGAAAGTTCATAATCTCCTCTTACTTATTTATTTATCGAGTATGTCCAGTGTTCAATAATCCGTGTGGAGCCAGTTTTTGGACTAAATGTAAAGTCCGAACATTTGCGAAGCCACAGATTTGACGCTTTTTGCACCTTATTTCACTTCTGAGACATTTTAAAAAGTGAAACAAGGTGAGCAGCTCATGATATGACGGATATTTAGATGTTTTTGCTCCCCTAATTAATATGAAACATACAAAACTGACAGAATAACAAGTCTAACGCCTCACACCTCCGCTTCAAACCACTTTCATATCGTCGTGAAACAAATGAGTTTCACCTGAACGCGTTGGATTTAAAAGGCGCCTTTCTGGGCACTCGAGGACGCCGTACAAACAACACTCAAGACACATAATTAAAAACATGAACAGTGGGGTAACGGAGGCCGGTGTGCCGTGTGAAAGAGCGCTAGAATATCAAACGCATGACCAACTGCGAAAACATTTGCCGAGTAATCTTCCAAACACGGGCCTAAATTGATCTTCCTGAGTTCGCGTTTCAGTTCGCAGCTCGTTCATCGCGCTTCAACCTTCACCCAGACATTTACAGGCACCATTAGCACATTTTTGACGGATAAAAACATGATTCTCCGCACGTTTTTTTTGCCATCTGGACTTAACAGCTTCCATGACGAGAGAACGACTCAATCAATCGAGTCCAATCTGACCTAATCTCGTCGCGTCAACGGCGAAATCGACGGGACAGGCGGCGCGTGACGAAAGGACCTTCCATTTGGGGCTGAGGCGGCGGCTCGGGTGTCGATGGTAAATATCGGTGTGATTGCGTGAGTTTAAAGACGTGCTGCGCTTTGTGTCTGCGAAATCTGTTATAATTTCTGGCACCGGTGGATTATTACATCAGGATTTGGGCGTTTTAAATCGCAAAATTCGTCTAAACGTCGTCGCAACAAAGCGCCGTGATGTTGTTGGGTCCTTCGATGGACAGCTGCACATTACGCGGCCGAAATCTACACGTATCACCAATAAAGAAAATAAAATATAATCAAAAAGTACAAAGCGGATGGTGGTGAAAATGGGAAAAAGATGCTCAAACATGCACTAATCGCTCCAAATACAACTTCAGGTGTGTAAATAGTGATGGAAAACTACTATAACATGGAGCTGAAACGCACATTTTGCAGAATAGTTTTTGTTTAATGTCTTTCTGATCGTAGCTTTCTAATCAAGACTTTATGCCACGTTTTTAATATAATAATCTATCCCCAATTGATTAGCTGCAAAATTTCATGTTCAAAATGACCTTTTGACATGTATAAATAATAGGTGTCCCTTGTCTTCTTTCTAAAACAAACCTAAAATAAACATATTCTATCATTTTGTCTCACGCATGGACTAAAGTTGCATCGTGTTTATTTTAGAGGTGTTTTAAAATGACATTTTTGGTAAGACGAACTCACTTTTTCATCGCTTAGTCATAACATAAACTCTCACCGGTCTGACCAGTGCGTCAAAACAATGAGATTTACTGCTTTTTATAAAGAAATACTAATAATACATTAATATTATGCAGAATTGAGTTAAGCATTTTAGCCCGGTGTTCTGTTTTTCCGTTTACAGTTGTGCAAATCCAATAAAGTGAACCTCCCCAGTTTTACCACATACTTCTTTGGATTAGAGACAGCGGGTTTGATGCTGTTTGCACACAGTGATCACACTTTATACCTTAGTTATGCCACATTTACACTCATTTATATGAATATCCGTCGTTCATTTCGACAGTCGTTTTATGCTCAAATACTCAAATAAGGCTCACACTGTATAAGAGAAAGAAATGACTGGAAACACTGAAGTCTTTAGAGTAAATACCGTTCAATCTACAATATTTAACGCCAATATCATAGGCTACAGTGTGAATTTCCTAATATAACAGTGATATTTATTTATACAAAGCGCCTTTTTAAACAAAGTTACATCTTCTACACAATGGGAATGAATGAAAA
The DNA here is from genome assembly GCA_034769755.1 of Odontamblyopus lacepedii. Taxonomy (NCBI): domain Eukaryota; kingdom Metazoa; phylum Chordata; class Actinopteri; order Gobiiformes; family Gobiidae; genus Odontamblyopus; species Odontamblyopus lacepedii. The sequence continues at coordinate 6,221,970 of CM068365.1, read as the reverse complement.
TGATAAACGATAAAATCAAATATTAAATCCAAGCTATTCAATCATCTAATGTAGGTGTTCTCCCGCAAATTTCAGGCTTAACTGGTCAAAACATACCTTTTTTTTGTAGTAGTAGTTTTTTTTTATAATTCGATCATTTTGCAGCACCACAAAATAATACACACAAAAAAAACAATACAGGCTTCCATGACCGAGAGGATTTAGGCTCAAGTAAAAATACTTATAATGCCTAATGTTAAATAAATAAAAATCAAAAATAAAACCAAAACACTTCTAAAATGTGACTTGTTCCTCCACTTCTGCCTCGGGAGCCCCATGGAAAACGTTTAAATAAGGAAAATAATAATAATAATACACAAAATTCCAGTGTTAATGTATTACTCTATTGATTTTGAATGCAATACTTTTTTTTTTTTAGTGTTACTGTCCTATTATGTAACACATTTGATGGGGACAAGGTGACACTTTTCCTCTCCTCTGTCCTTCTCCTCTGTCCTTCTCCTCTGTCCTTCTCTGGTCCCGTCATTGATCTGCTGACTCAGCCTCTGCACCTGCTCCACAGACCCGGCTCTACCCCTGGAGCCTGTGCTCAAAAGTACAATTACGATATATATATATACATTTTCCTCCCCAAAAACTACACCCAGACCCTCTCGCATGTGGAGGATGCGAAATCAAGGGCAAAGACACCTGATTTCCACAGAGAACCCACAGCCACACATGATAACAGCAGTGACATGTTATCTGGCAACAAAATAAGACAAAAAACAAGGAAATCTTTACACATTCAAGGGTTTTCTGAGTGTTTTAGATCCGCTTTTGTGGCGGTTAACCTTCTAACCTGTGCTGTCGGGGGTGAGCTAGCATTAAACGTCCCCAAACACAAAAAATAAGGAACTGTAGATCTCGCAATGACGACGTCGTCTATGGGAACAAATGCGTCAACAAAGCCGCCATCTTGGTACTGGGTAAAGCTTCTTTAAATGAATGAACATCCAAATAGGACAAGGAGAGATCAGGGTTTCTCACAGAGCAAGTGGCACTGTGTTAGTCCTGGTTTAGTCCTGGTTTAGACCTGGTTTAGATGTGGCTTTGTCCTGGTTCAGTGCAGTTTTAGTTCTGATTTAGTCCTGTTATAGTCCTGGTTTAGTTCTTCTGGCTCAGTCCTGATTTAGTCCTGGTTCAGTCCTGGTTTAGTCCTGGTTCAGTCCTGGTTTAGTCCTTCTGGTTCAGTCTCGGTTTAGTCCTGTTTTAGTGTTGGTTCAGTACTGCTTCAGTCCTGTTTTAGTCCTGGTTCAGTCCTATTTTAGTCCTGTTTTAGTCCTGGGTTCAGTCCTGGTTTAGTCCTGGTTCAGTCCTGATTCAGTCCTATTTTAGTCCTGGTTTAGTCCTGGTTTAGTCCTGTTTTAGTCCTGGTTCAGTCCTATTTTAGTCCTGGTTTAGTCCTGGTTCAGTCCTGGTTTAGTCCTGGTTTAGTCCTGGTTTAGTCCTGTTACAGTCCTGGTTTAGTCCTGGTTTAGTCCTGGTTTAGTCCTGTTACAGTACTGTTACAGTACTGTTACAGTACTGTTACAGTCCTGGTTTAGTCCTGGTTTAGTCCTGTTACAGTCCTGTTTTATTCCGGCACTTTCTCTCGTTGATACTGTAAAAACCTTCGGTCAGAGTCACTTTAGCCCGTCCCAAGATGGCGGCGGTTTTCACGCACGTCCAGCGGCTGAACGCGACATCTCCAGCTCCGTATCTGCCGCAAACACGTTAGCGGTGAGATTCTGGAGCTAACCGCGGATCTATAAAACCCCCGGAGCTCGCCTGATCATGATGTCCGCCTTCCCCCCGCTCCCACCGGGCTAAACAAACCCTCCCCCCGGCCCGTACCCCCCGCGCTCTCCCGGTCTGCCCACTTACGCGCGCTCCTTTCGGCCACGATGACCAGCGCCGACACGCCGAGCAGCAGCGCTTGGCACCAGGCGATCCAGCAGCCGCTCCTCCGCCGCACCGAGGAGGGCATCCTGCGGGCCGCCGCCGCCGCTCCAGCCCCGGCCCGGATCATGGCGCGGACCGGAGGAGCGGGGAGCAGGGAGGGGACCGCGGGGAACAGGGAGGGGGCAGCGGGGGCAGTATCGCTCTCATCCAGGGCATCCTCTCTTCCTCCGCGTCCTGCTCCTCCTCGGGGTCGGCTCACATCCGCCCGCCCCCCGCCTCCGGTGCGCTCCGGGGCGTCACGGAGCTGCGGAGCTTAAAGCCACAGGGCACAAGTTTTAGTTTAATTTACCATAATAATAAATTTAGGCTAAAATATATTATAACAATTGCACTTTTTATACACCTATTTCCGCCAGTAAAAGAAAAAAAAAGATGGTAATGTCAAGTCAAAAGTATGAGATAAGAAAGTCATAATTATGAAATAGAAAGTTGAAATTATGAGATAAAAAGTCATAATAGGCGATTATCACAACGACAGGAAGTGCTGCGATAATGAGTTGCGCAACTTCCGGTCCGTGCTTTTCTGTGGAAAAGTGTTGTATATTTTTGAGCAGCTTCATAAATCTGCCCCATAGTAAGGTAAGGTAAGGGAACTTTATTTATGTAGCGCTTTTTACAGACACATGTCCCCAAACACCAAATCTTCATCCAACAAGGTTGACAAAGAACATATTCTTTGGGGAAAACTAATGTTATGGTCATGAAGAAAACATAAATAACTTGTTCACTCAGACTGATTCTAGGATTACAATTAAAAATCAATTTTGTGATGTTGATATTAGCACAGACTGAGAGATTTGTGCAGTTTAAATGGTCGGCATTTAATCTGTGAACGTCTGTAGCATTTAGACACAAATCTATCTGTCTGTACTAATATCGACATCACAAAATTGATGTAGACACTGATGGTAAATAGTTCCTCTGCAAAAAAGTTTAGCATATAAACACTTAGATCTATCAGAAAATTACTTAAAAGTAGTGAAATTATCTTGCTGCATGGACAGATCATTTTACTTGACAAGTTCTCTTAAAATAAACTCCCTCTAGACAAGAATGAAGCGTCTCAGAACTAAAAAGTAGATAATAAAACTCAAAACAAGAATGAAGAACCTGATAGAAGTTTTTAAATCTTGGCCAGATCAGAGAAATTTGCAGTAGAGCTTGTGACTGCACTGCAAATTTCATAAAATTAAACAAGATTTATTCTCTTAAATCTAGACAAAAAAATCTTATTTTTATCTTGTTTTAAGGGACTTTTACCAAATGACTGCTAAATATGTAAGATTATTAAGATTATTTCAAGAAAATTTGATTTATTTTATTTGGTTTTTATATCTATAAACTATAAACTCCATCTTAACACTTGTTTTGTGTATTCTAAATACACAAAACAAGTGTTAAGATGGAGTTTAAGACATTTTTTTATGGATGTAAATGAGTCGATCCTGGACTGAAATTGTCCAGTTTCTCTAAACCTTCTGTTTGTAACATGGAAAAATTAAATGATTTTAAAGTTTTAGGAGAGCGCTGCAATTTGTCAGTAAAATCTAGTTGTAAGATTTTTCATCTTAATTTATTCTTAGTAGGAGTATTTTATGCTTCATTTTAGATCACTTAAATCTTAGATTATTTATTATTTATGATTTATGATGATTTATGAAGGCCTAAATATATTTTCTTATTTTAAGATTTCTTGACAAGTAAGTTTCACTTGTTTTTAGTGCATTTTAACTTAAAACACATGGCACATATGTCAAATATTCAATTATAAACCCAATGTAAAGGTTTGAATCATCCTCATAATTTCATTTTTAATTCAGAATTTAAATTTTCAATTAACTTTAGTGTTTCAAACACATGCACATCCCATGTATTGGAAACATGACTTTTGTACTGAACAGATCAGGTTTCCAGTCCGACACATGTCAGAGGCTTTGATTAAGAAAGGAAAGGTGGACAGAAGTAAACTGTAAGTAATATGGATACAGCCAGAAGTTCCACCCAAACCAAATGAGAGATTTACACAAGCTCGAAGAGTAAGTAAAGTTTATTTATACAGAGCTTTTCACAGACATGGGTCACAAAGTGAGACACATTCATATTAAAGTTGTGGTAACAGCTCTAAAACCTCAGAGGGCAGGAACGCTTGTTCAAAGAGAAATGTCTTTAGTTGCTTTTTAAAAGCATCTCCACTTTGTAGAGAGCGTAGGTGAGGAGGCAGCTCATTCCAGAGTTTAGGAGAGACGGCTTGAGTTAGCGTCTGTGCTAGCTCATGAGTTAGCGTCTGTGCTAACTCATGAGCTAGCTTCTGTGCTAACTCATGAGCTAGCTTCTGTGCTAACTGCTCCTGAGCTAGCTTCTGTGCTAACTCCTGAGCTAGCTTCTGTGCTAACTGCTCCTGAGCTTTCTCCTGACTTCTTGGACCTGTGGTTTAGCCTCATCATGATGACCTGCTTGTCGTTGAGCTGTTCCACTGCTTTTATGTTGATCTTAAAGTTGTTGTTCATTAATTTCAAGAGTTCATTACTTGGCAGTTTTGCAGATAGTTTCCAGTACTCTGCCTGGAGATGGTCGTTCATGGCCTGCAGGTCCAGGACTGTCTTTGTGTGCTCTTGGGTTTCAGACAGTAGATATTTGATAGGACCCCTTTTGCCGATCACATCCAGATCAGAAATATCTGTCTGTAGGTCACGTTGGCGTTGTAGAAGCACTTTCTCCTCATCTTTGAGTTTTTTCAGATGAGCTTTTAGCAGCTTCTTACTTCCAATTTCCTGCTCAAGGATCAGAACTTGTTTGTACAGGTTGCAGTTTTCTGTTCTCACTTCACTTATGGCAGTTGTGGCCATCTGGAGCTTCTCCTCAAGTGCGCTGTACTTCTGTACCTCCTTCTGGAGTTTCTGTTTTTTCTTCAACAGTTTCTTGTTCATTTCTTTCACCTTGCTGTCTTCCTTGTCCATGTGCCTGTAGCTCTCACACGTGACTTTGAGCTCCAGCATTGTCTCTTCCAGTGCGGCGATTTCTTGCCGCATCTGGTCATTCTCGGCCTGCTTCTGCTTTGTCCTCTCCACTCTTTCTCTGCAGTTTTGCTTCTCCAGCCAGAGAGTGTCATATTCGTAGTTTTTATTTGAAAGATGTTCCTTCAGATGTTCATTTTCACTTTTTTATGGAGCTCCGTGACAGCTCCAAGGCCTCACATTTCTTCCACCAGCACAGCTCGTTAGCAATTTTCTGGTTCATCTTTGAGATCTTGTCCTGTAGAAGCTCTTTTTCTTTCAGGCTTCTGTCCATCTCAGACTTCAGGTGGACGTATCGTGCTTTTCCGTCTCCTTGAGGCAGTTTCTATTCCCACTGGTCACACTCCTCTGCCAAAATATTATTAATTTTTCATATTTGCTGTTGCTATGACGACATCACAACAATACACAATAAACTGAATAAAAACATTTCTGTGTTTATGCTTTAAAGGTCCGGACAATAAAATAAAATTCACCTTTTCCTCACAGACAGACACAAGTTTCCCTAATTCTCTGTATAAAAAACAGCATAAACAGCAGCAGCAAAGGCGCTGTACAGTTGTGCTCATAAATTTACATAAACTGCAGATTTTATGAGGTCATTTGTGTAGTTTCTGTTTCATTATTATTTAAATAGAGGAAACACAGGTGTTTGATAATAAATGGCTTCACCCAAAGCACTAACCATGAGTGAAAGAAAAGTTTTTGTGTTTTCATTCATATTCTCTGAATGATGGACAAGAAATCATAAACTCTGTCAGGGTCTGTAAACTTATGAGCACAACTGTAGGTGCCGGGGTTTAGGAAGTGAAGACGCAGATTTAAAAAAAGCATTTTCATGTAAAAATGTCACTTTAGACTGACTAAAACAAGTAATAATAAGTAATTACCACCTCTTATAAATAGTTAAAGATGTTATAAGCCAATTTAGGGTTTGGTCAGTTTCATTTAATAAAGTTCATTTGTTCTGGACCAAGTTTGTTAGAACTGTACATGAGCAGAGCCTGGTGTTTGCGTTACCGAACTCTATTGTACGTGACTTCTGTTAAAGCTTAGAAAAAAAAAAATGAAATGAAAATGAAAAGTGAAAAAACAGCGCAGAGGCACAGAGATCGTCCTGACAGTACGTTTCGTAACCTGCGTGAAGTCGCCCCATCAAACGCAAACCCACACAAAACTATGTCAATCGTTTGTGCTGTTTTGTGCTGCAAAAAGTGTTGTTTGTGCCATTCTGGTTCTTAAGATATTTGCAGTTTTATTTTTGGCCGATGATGTCATCAGGGCTCTACAGTTTCGCCCATTTCACTGCATTTGCGAGTAAATATTTCAGCCTGCGAACGAAGAAAACAAAACAGTCGAACCAGTGCGATGCTTCTGCAGCCACAATAAGGAGCTGCGCACAGACGCAATGTGACGAGTTAAACTTTCTACATGTGTCAAACACGAGGGGCAAACTCACACTAGGACTTTAGAATTGTGCCCAAGCCTGGATCGCCCCTAAAGCGCGGCACCTGCCCAGCGCCCAATAAATCTGTCCCAGTGTGGGGACCGCGGGACGTGTCTCTGCGGCCTGTGCGCTGGAGCCCGTGGACACTGCACCACATGTCCCCACACACACCCCCAGCTCGCGGCTCGTCCACAGCGCCACCCTCCTGTAACAGCCTGCATCACAGGGCAGGTTAAACACCCTCCCTGTCTATACGTCAGTGCGCCGCTCTTCACCTTTTCACGCTCTCTCCTCCCCACGTAGAGCACAGAGGCTCCTCCTCAAGGCGCTGATTAGAAGAGCAGGACGAAACGAGAAGCAAAAACTAATTTCATGTCAGTGTCGCACAGAGCAGAGCTACAGCACAGAGGAGGCGACATGTGGACTCAAGTTTGCCTAAGAAAATGACAAATAAATCTGTCCCATGTGTGTTTGGTTTAGTAAATGTGCAGAGGCTAAATACCACTGTAAAACCAGTAAGAGAAAGTAACTCCAGTTAGGAATTTGAAATGACAGGTTTAAAAGTCCCAGCCACCATTTTCATTTCGAAGCAGTTTTGTGTAAAGTGCAGTGGAAGTTCTCTTAAAGAAGAGGTTCTCAAACTGTGGGTGAGGGTCCAAAAAGGGGCAGAGTGTTTCAGTGCAGTACAGTCTGTTTGGCTTATTTTAAGTCTAAATGAATATTAATCAGATAAAATGGAGATAGATTTATAAAAACATTGAGATCATGCAGGAAAAGTACAGTCATAATTCTTTTGTTTTTTGTATAAAATTCATTCAAATAAGTTGGTGTTAGTGTGTCCAAGTTCTGCACTGTAATAAACGTTCAAAACGAAAACCTATTTCCATCCATCCATCCATCTTCTCCCGCTTAATCCGGCTGGGTCGCGGGGGCAGCGTGCTGCCCAATACTCATAGCACCTGACCCCCCCTATGAACCCCTCTGCAGGTGGTGAGCCCACAGGAGGGTGGACAACATGGTCCTTGTTGTTAGTTCATAGGGGTGCGGGCATGTTTTGGGTTGATGGGGGAAACCGGAGTACCCGGAGGAAACCCATCCAGACACGGGGAGGAACATGCAAACTCCACACAGAAAGGCCCAGGCGACCCGGGGATCGAACCCGCAACCTTCTTGCTGTGAGGCCTGAGTGTTGCCACTCAGCCACCGTGCGTATTTGAAAACCTATTTGTGCCGCCATTTTTTTTTCTGTGCTCCTAAATTTTTTAACTTAGGGGCACATTTGCTCCTGAAAAAAAAGTTAGCGTAGAGCCCTGGGTGTGACGTGCAGAAGAAGAAGAGCAGCAGATCTGAGGTGTGACGTGCAGAAGAAGAAGAGCAGCAGATCTGAGGTGTGACGTGCAGAAGAAGAAGAGCAGCAGATCTGAGGTGTGACGTGCAGAAGAAGAAGAGCAGCAGATCTGAGGTGTGACGTGCAGAAGAAGAGCAGCAGATCTGAGGTGTTTTGTGCAGAAGAAGAGCAGCAGATCTGAGGTGTGACGTGCAGAAGAAGAGCAGCAGATCTGAGGTGTGACGTGCAGAAGAAGAGCAGCAGATCTGAGGTGTTTTGTGCAGAAGAAGAGCAGCAGATCTGAGGTGTGACGTGCAGTAGAAGAAGAGCAGCAGATCTGAGGTGTTTTGTGCAGAAGAAGAGCAGCAGATCTGAGGTGTTTTGTGCAGAAGAAGAGCAGCAGATCTGAGGTGTTTTGTGCAGAAGAAGAGCAGCAGATCTGAGGTGTTTTGTGCAGAAGAAGAGCAGCAGATCTGAGGTGTTTTGTGCAGAAGAAGAGCAGCAGATCTGAGGTGTTTTGTGCAGAAGAAGAGCAGCAGATCTGAGGTGTTTTGTGCAGAAGAAGAGCAGCAGATCTGAGGTGTGACGTGCAGAAGAAGAGCAGATCTGAGGTGTGACGTGCAGAAGAAGAGCGGCAGATCTGAGGTGTGACGTGCAGAAGCAGAGCAGCAGATCTGAGGTGTGACGTGCAGAAGCAGAGCAGCAGATCTGAGGTGTTTTGTGCAGAAGAAGAGCAGCAGATCTGAGGTGTGACGTGCAGAAGAAGAGCAGCAGATCTGAGGTGTTTTGTGCAGAAGAAGAGCAGCAGATCTGAGGTGTTTTGTGCAGAAGAAGAGCGGCAGATCTGAGGTGTTTTGTGCAGAAGCAGAGCAGCAGATCTGAGGTGTGACGTGCAGAAGAAGAGCAGCAGATCTGAGGTGTGACGTGCAGAAGAAGAGCAGCAGATCTGAGGTGTGACGTGCAGAAGAAGAGCAGCAGATCTGAGGTGTTTTGTGCAGAAGAAGAGCAGCAGATCTGAGGTGTTTTGTGCAGAAGAAGAGCGGCAGATCTGAGGTGTTTTGTGCAGAAGCAGAGCAGCAGATCTGAGGTGTGACGTGCAGAAGAAGAGCAGCAGATCTGAGGTGTGACGTGCAGAAGAAGAGCAGCAGATCTGAGGTGTGACGTGCAGAAGAAGAGCAGCAGATCTGAGGTGTGACGTGCAGAAGAAGAGCAGATCTGAGGTGTTTTGTGCAGAAGAAGAGCGGCAGATCTGAGGTGTGACGTGCAGAAGAAGAGCGGCAGATCTGAGGTGTGACGTGCAGAAGAAGAGCGGCAGATCTGAGGTGTTTTGTGCAGAAGAAGAGCGGCAGATCTGAGGTGTTTTGTGCAGAAGAAGAGCAGCAGATCTGAGGTGTTTTGTGCAGAAGAAGAGCAGATCTGAGGTGTGACGGGCAGAAGAGCAGCAGATCTGAGGTGTGACGGGCAGAAGAGCAGCAGATCTGAGGTGTTTTGTGCAGAAGAAGAGCAGCAGATCTGAGGTGTTTTGTGCAGAAGAAGAGCAGCAGATCTGAGGTGTTTTGTGCAGAAGCAGAGCAGCAGATCTGAGGTGTGACGTGCAGAAGAAGAGCAGCAGATCTGAGGTGTGACGTGCAGAAGAAGAGCAGCAGATCTGAGGTGTTTTGTGCAGAAGAAGAGCAGCAGATCTGAGGTGTTTTGTGCAGAAGAAGAGCAGCAGATCTGAGGTGTGACGTGCAGAAGAAGAGCAGCAGATCTGAGGTGTTTTGTGCAGAAGAAGAGCAGCAGATCGGAGGTGTTTTGTGCAGAAGAAGAGCAGATCGGAGGTGTTTTGTGCAGAAGAAGAGCGGCAGATCTGAGGTGTGACGTGCAGAAGAAGAGCGGCAGATCTGAGGTGTTTTGTGCAGAAGCAGAGCAGCAGATCTGAGGTGTGACGTGCAGAAGAAGAGCAGATCTGAGGTGTTTTGTGCAGAAGCAGAGCAGCAGATCTGAGGTGTGACGTGCAGAAGAAGCGCAGCAGATCTGAGGTGTGACGTGCAGAAGAAGAGCAGATCTGAGGTGTGACGTGCAGAAGAAGAGCGGCAGATCTGAGGTGTTTTGTGCAGAAGCAGAGCAGCAGATCTGAGGTGTGACGTGCAGAAGAAGCGCAGCAGATCTGAGGTGTGACGTGCAGAAGAAGAGCAGCAGATCTGAGGTGTGACATGCAGAAGAAGAGCAGCAGATCTGAGGTGTGACGTGCAGAAGAAGAAGAGCAACAGATCTGAGATGTGACGTGCAGAAGAAGAGCAGCAGATCTGAGGTGCGACGTGCAGAAGAAGAGCAGCAGATCTGAGGTGTGACGTGCAGAAGAAGAGCAGCAGATCTGAGGTGTTTTGTGCAGAAGAAGAGCAGCAGATCTGAGGTGTTTTGTGCAGAAGAAGAGCAGATCGGAGGTGTTTTGTGCAGAAGAAGAGCGGCAGATCTGAGGTGTGACGTGCAGAAGAAGAGCGGCAGATCTGAGGTGTTTTGGCTCCGGGACAGTTTCTTCCACCAGGCTGTCAGAGGACTTAACTCTCTCCCTGCCCTACCCCCACTTTTCCCCTCTGCCCCCCCTCGGCCCCCTGTCACCTACTAAGAACACTGCAAACTCTAATGCACTACCTCACTTTTTTACATTATATGGACAATCAGTGACTGTTATTCATACATTTTTGCACTACTTCACTTTTTTACCTGTAAATATTGTTTTGTCTATTGTGTCTGTTTACTTTGAGTGTTTGCACATTTTTGGCTTGTTTTGCGCACTTCTGTCTGTTTGTACATTTTGTTGTTTGCACATTTGTTTTATACTTGAATTTTTTATTGGAATGTTTTCAATGTTTGCACTGAGGTGGGAGAGGACAGCAATTTCATCTGTGCTATATATATTTTGTATGTATATGCACATGTGACAATAAAGGAAATTGAATTGAATTGAATTTTGTGCAGAAGCAGAGCAGCAGATCTGAGGTGTGACGTGCAGAAGAAGAGCAGCAGATCTGAGGTGTTTTGTGCAGAAGCAGAGCAGCAGATCTGAGGTGTTTTGTGCAGAAGAAGCGCAGCAGATCTGAGGTGTGACGTGCAGAAGAAGAGCAGCAGATCTGAGGTGTTTTGTGCAGAAGAAGAGCAGCAGATCTGAGGTGTTTTGTGCAGAAGAAGAGCAGCAGATCTGAGGTGTTTTGTGCAGAAGAAGAGCAGCAGATCTGAGGTGTGACGTGCAGAAGAAGAGCAGATCTGAGGTGTGACGTGCAGAAGAAGAGCAGCAGATCTGAGGTGTTTTGTGCAGACGAAGAGCAGCAGATCTGAGGTGTGACGTGCAGAAGAAGAGCAGCAGATCTGAGGTGTTTTGTGCAGAAGAAGAGCAGATCTGAGGTGTTTTGTGCAGAAGAAGAGCAGCAGATCTGAGGTGTTTTGTGCAGAAGAAGAAGAGCGGCAGATCTGAGGTGTTTTGTGCAGAAGAAGAAGAGCAGCAGATCTGAGGTGTTTTGTGCAGAAGAAGAGCAGCAGATCTGAGGTGTTTTGTGCAGAAGAAGAGCAGCAGATCTGAGGTGTTTTGTGCAGAAGAAGAGCAGCAGATCTGAGGTGTGACGTGCAGAAGAAGAGCAGCAGATCTGAGGTGTTTTGTGCAGAAGAAGCGCAGCAGATCTGAGGTGTTTTGTGCAGAAGAAGAGCAGCAGATCTGAGGTGCGACGTGCAGAAGAAGAGCAGATCTGAGGTGTTTTGTGCAGAAGAAGAGCAGCAGATCTGAGGTGTTTTCTGCAGAAGAAGCGCAGACACGTGGGGGTTCGGTGCTGATGTAGTCGACCTAGAATCTGAGCGATGCGCCGTGGTCTTCAGAATGACGCACGTGAAGGAGGCTGTGGGCGTAATGACGGTGTTTAATGAGTCGAGAACCTCCTGCTGTGCTGTGGTGCGACCGCCGACACTTGTTAAGCGCCGTTTACTCCGCCTCGTGTTGATTCAGGTATGAGGTCATGTCACTAACGCCAAACATCCACTTTCTGACAGAATTACAACAAGACAGAACGCCGGAACTTCATTAATGTCGTTTTGGGGGGATTTGAGAGCTGCTTTATCGTGTGAATAAATATAACGAAAAATATTGAGCTCCAAATGGATCTTTGACCCTTATTTGGTAGTTCCTGGACTCGGATTTTGTATCTTGGGCCTAAAATAAGGAGTTGTGCAAAGGCAAAAGGCGGCGACTGGGTATGTTTTGTTTGGGATTCAGTTCATAAATAGATTTGGTTTTGAAATCCAATATCTCGCCTCCTTCTGTTTGTGTTCAGTTCTGGTTTAGATCTGGTTTAGTCCTGGTAAAGTCCTGGTTCAGTTCTGGTTTAGGCCTGGTTTAGTCCTGGCTTAGATCCGGTTCAGCTCTGGTTTAGTCCTGGTTTAGGCCTCCTTTAGTCCTGGTTTAGACCTAGTTTAGCTCTGGTTCAGCTCTGGTTCAGCTCTGGTTCAGCTCTGGTTTAGTCCTGGTTTACTCCTGGTTCAGTCCTGATTTAGACTTGGTTCAGTCCTGTTTTAGTCCTGGTTTAGTCCTGTTTTAGTCCTGTTTTAGTCCAGGTTCAGTCCTGTTTTAGTCCTGTTTTAGTCCTGTTTTAGTCCAGGTTCAGTCCTGTTTTAGTCCTGTTTTAGTCCTGGTTCAGTCCTGTTTTAGTCCTGGTTTAGTCCTGTTTTAGTCCTGTTTTAGTCCAGGTTCAGTCCTGTTTTAGTCCTGTTTTAGTCCTGGTTCAGTCCTGTTTTAGTCCTGGTTCAGTCCTGGTTCAGTCCTGGTTCAGTCCAGGTTCAGTCCTGTTTTAGTCCTGTTTTAGTCCTGTTTTAGTCCTGGTTCAGTCCAGGTTCAGTCCTGTTTTAGTCCAGGTTCAGTCCAGGTTCAGTCCTGGTTCAGTCCTGTTTTAGTCCAGGTTCAGTCCTGGTTCAGTCCTGTTTTAGTCCAGGTTCAGTCCTGGTTCAGTCCTGGTTCAGTCCTGTTTTAGTCCTGTTTTAGTCCTGTTTTAGTCCTGTTTTAGTCCTGGTTCAGTCCTGTTTTAGTCCTGGTTCAGTCCTGGTTCAGTCCTGGTTCAGTCCTGTTTTAGTCCTGGTTTAGTCCTGGTTTAGTCCTGGTTCAGTCCTGGTTCAGTCCTGTTTAGTCCAGGTTCAGTCCTGGTTCAGTCCTGTTTTAGTCCTGTTTTAGTCCTGGTTCAGTCCTGTTTTAGTCCTGTTTTAGTCCTGGTTCAGTCCTGTTTTAGTCCTGGTTCAGTCCAGGTTCAGTCCTGTTTTAGTCCTGGTTCAGTCCTGGTTCAGTCCTGGTTTAGTCCTGGTTCAGTCCAGGTTCAGTCCTGTTTTAGTCCTGGTTCAGTCCTGGTTCAGTCCTGGTTTAGTCCTGGTTCAGTCCTGGTTCAGTCCGGTTCTTGACCTCTGTCACTTCTTGTTCTAAAGCTCATGTCTTTGTGTCTTGTCACAGAACTTTTCCAACTAAATTTCAATATGAACCAGAGTCTGAGCCTCTAATTATGAATCACTCGAAACTGCAGAAATGCATTTAAAACACGTCTACAGGCACCAAATCCAATTATATTCTCATCTCCCCACATCAAAGTGATGTAAATAACAAAGCACAAACTTGAGTGAGTGACCAGAGCCCAGGATCAGAACTGAAACACGTCAAACACATGTGGCTCTTCACATGTCGTGTACAGTTTAAAGCTCAGATAATAATCACATCATCATCACACATCAGCGGTAACACATGTGACCACAGACAGTGTTTCCTACAGGAAAAACAAACTGTCTTCAGGTTTTCACTTATTTTTGCTCTCTCAGTAAAAGCGTTAACATGGAAACAACAAAACTGCCCAGTCTGCTCTGAAATATGTTTTCATATTGAATTAAAACCTTTTTTTTGCATATAATTCCGAGTCTGAATTATTCAAGTTTTAACTCAAAATCTGAATTGTTTGAATAATTTACTCAAATACTAAATAATATCTCCAGAATCCCCTCTGAATATTTGAAGTATCTGATATGTTAAGATAAACAAGTGAGACGCAGCTCTTTTCATTTATTAACATCACAAAATGAAACATTTGTAATATATTTTGTTCTTACATTTATGTGAACAAACTGCAGCACGAGTTTCAAAATGTTCCAAAAATAAACCTGCAGCATCTCCTTTAGTCACATTATATAATAATAGAAGGTGTTTCCGTAATTCCGCAGTTTAACAGTGTTGCTGTTTACCAAAATATCTTTTTATTATTAATCTGCCAGTTTATGCAAGATCTTTTTTTAAAATCAAAACCAGATCTTTAATGCTAAAATAGAACTATTGTTGCAAATATATATATATATTTATATATATATATATATATATATATATATATATATATATATATATATATATATATATATATATATATATATATATATATTCAAAACCATCAAAACATAATGTGCTTCTCCAGATACAAAATAAATCACTGCATTTCAAAATGTTTTAATGAACATTCAGTGACAGATTAACTTAAATTTCTTCTTCTACATTCTCAGTTATAATAATTTCTTTATATCTTTGTTTAAACACTTTCATATTTGCACTTTTTTTTAGCTCATCATGCAAATTTGTCTCAAGTAAGAACCGAACAGAAATAGGAGGCGGGTGAAAACTGAATTTTTCTGAGCAGATTTACTCAAACATTCATGAATCCTTCCAAATATGTTTAAGTTTAAGTAAATGATGACGAGAGAACAGTGTTATCAGGGTTATATCGTGGTTAAATCTCTGTAAAAGTCGTAATTACGTGATTCAGACGTTACTAGAAGACTTCACAGGGGTATTTCTCTGATCCGCCCACCTGTTTTTGTGCTTTCTCGGTGTTTCTCTGACTCAAGTGGAGACGAGGCCCCGTGCAGCTCGGCTCCTTTCACTTTGCATCAGGGCGGAAAGCGCACGGTTCACTTCTGCAGAACTTCAGGGTTTCTGCATCTGTCTGAACATCTGTGACATTTGCCGTTCTGCGCCAAATGACTGTGCTGCTTTCACATTCAGAGCCGCGTTAATCAGCACTTTTCAAACATGACGTCAAAGTTTGGGCCAAATTTCAGTATTTTCAGGACACATTTTCGTACCGTGGGCTTGTCCGGTGAGTGAAAAGTTTCCCACAGTGCGTCTTTAGACGAGCACATGGTTTAATGTGAATCACGATGCATTCAGAGAGTCAGAAAAACAACAGCGGATCATCAAATGTCAATAAATGTCAATAGTTTGTGCTGTTTTGTGCTGCAAAATGTTTTGTTTGTGCTGCTTTAGGAGCCCAGGAAGCTTCAAAATGCTCAAAAACGCCCAAAATGGAGTTAATCAGTCTCTCAAAATACGATATCGTCACAGTATTTATTGCGATATTGGGGGAAAACTCACGATATTATGATATTCTACAGCACATGTGTCAAACATGCGGCCCGGGGGCCAGATCCGGCCCTCCAAGACCTTTAATCTGGCCCTCGGCTGATTTTTCTATTAAAATACTTAAAATTTTCTGATTTTTCTGTTAATTTTCTGCACCGTTTAGCATAGCAGCGTCTCCGGCGTTTCTGTGCGTTGCAACTCCCACCAGAGCAGCACAAATGAAGACTTTCCTCTTTCCAAACGCTCTTAAAGGACGATCGTTTTGACTGTCGACCGTGACCCTCATCAGCAAAATGTCAAAAAATGAGAAAAGCAGATGCTGAGTTCAGGATTTCCCAAGAAAAATAGTCTAATTCTTATTTGTTGACAGAGGTGAATGGGAAATCTGTGCTCAGTGTGTTTGGAACAAGTGGCGTTGCTCGAGGAATATAATCTTAAACACCACTACGAGACACGGAGAAAAATACAATAACTTGAAGAGAGAACTGAGTTTTCTGATCCGGCCCTTTTGGGATCAAAGTAGGTTGCATACGGCCCCCGGACCAAAATGAGTTTGACACCCCTGGTCTACAGAATAACAAGACTGACATTCTAAAATGCTTTGCACAGTCATTTGGTACATTTATTGTCATTAGGGATGGAACGAAATCCAAATCTCTCTGTACGATATTTTCACCATAAACATCTCACTGTACCAGATTTATTACAATATTTTAACTGTGAATCTGCTCCTTTTTCCTCTAAAAATGCTTCACAAGACTTAATCCAAATAATGCAGATTTCAAAATGCTTAGAACAGTTATTTCTTCATGTCGTCTGCACTGAAACGGAGCAAAGGATCATGGTCTATGTAGTTCCCTCGTTTTTTTTAGCTATTTCTGCATCAGAACTGTTCATTTAAGCAAAGAGACTTGGGATTCGATATATTGTGATGCTCCACGATGTTATTGTGAGACCTTTGACGATACGATATCACCAGATTTACGTTATTGTTACACCTTTAGTTTTACGGTGAAGCTTATAATTTAAAAAATAACTAAAACATAATACAGTACAAAACAAAAAAGAAATAAATTGGTTTAAAATTATATTTACTGTGTAACGTGTGTCATTTATTTTGCTGCATAAATCTATAAATATTCTCATTCTTTGACATTATTCATCATTTTTGAAACTATATAATGACATATAATCAACAGGGGAGGGCTAATGAAGAATAATACGTTTTTCTTCTTCTCACTCCTTTTAGAGAAATGTGCTTTTCTGTCTTTCTTGGCACAAATAAAGATCAAATAAAATCCAAATAGTATTAAAAATTAAAAAAATACAGTAAAAATTAAAACGTCTGTTCCTAATAAAACACAACGCTAAACACAATCGATCAATTAAACACTGTCCCACTTTTTTAACTGTTTTAATCATGTTTAATTTGTTTATGTTGTTGTGTGGTGACCTTGAGTGTCCAGAAAGGCGCCTAATAAATAAAATGTATTATTATTATTATTATTATTATTATTATAGTTATTTTAAAGTTAGTTGTATGTAATAGTATTAGGACTTGTGTTAGCACTTTAAAGCTGGTTAGATACAAACAAACATAACTTTTTTTTTTACTTTCTATTTGTGCTTTTTCAAACAATCTGTGGGGTCCTGCAAAACGAAATACAAAAATAAATACATTATACATCGGCGTGAGCTTTGTAAACAGACCATTTTGACCATTTTTTTTATTTACGAGCTTTCTCAGAAGTTATTTTTTTCCATCACATTAGTTTCCTCCTTTATATCTGTCCATTATTGGGATTTCAAAGGGTTATTTTTCCAAGAGCGGCGCTTTAAATAACTAGGAGTCCTCAGTTTGAATATTGTTTTCACGCAACGAGACCAGTAACATAACATTTTAATCGTTTCTCTGTGGATTTACACTCGGTATAAGTGTCTTCGAAGGCTTAATATTGATAATTTTCTAAAAAAAACGATGAGAAAAATGAGCGTCAGAGAGAAATATGTGACAGAACGTCTTCAAAACCCCTCAGATGATGCATGTTGTGAGCTCATATTTGGTTGGAAAGTGCGGGTTAAATTCCAGTGAACTCGTATTGAAAGTCTGCTGACATTTCACGCGGTTCCACACGAAATGACTGTGCGACTTTCACACTCACCAGCGCGACCATCTGTCAGCGCTTTCAAATCAAACGCCAGTAGTAAATATTTACATGCGCGAACGCCCTTTTTTCGGCCGGATCTCGTTCTCGGAGCAGGTGTTTTGCCCAAGGACACGGCAACAGTTTGTGTTTAAAGAGACGACGCGATGTTTCGGTATCACAAACAGACCTGCAGTTGTTGTTTTTTTTTGTTTTTGTTTCATCCGCACATGTTTAACGCACAAACCTGCAGATTGGGGCTGAGTTTTTCTCTCAGACATGAAAACGCTCCGTTCCACCTCGTGATGTCATGTGCTCCACTGTGTTTTTAAACTCCACACACCTTCACTAGAATCATTTGGATCATTTCAAACCTGGAATTTACAATCTCTACTGAACTAAAGCTAAAAGGAGCTGCTAAGCCCAGTTGGGATGTTTGGAATAAATAAAATTGTGTGTAACTTTGTGTATTCTGTGTTCTGAGGAGCTTCAGTCGTTACACTTTTTAAATACTTTTTAAAAAATGTATTTATTAGGCGTCTTTCTGGACACCCAAGGTCGCCTTACAACAACATAAACAAATTAAATATGATTAAAACATACAGTTAAAAGTTTACAGTTAATGTTGGACAGTATTTAATTCATTGCATTTAGTATTGCATTAAGTGTTTAGTATTTGAATTGATTAATTGTATTTAATTGACTTTTTTTTTTTGGTTTATGGTTATTCGCAAACACGGTTTTCTGTATTTTGGCAAAACAAATGACAATTCATGCTCCTCTTAAGTGTTGGCAGGATCAGATTAGACAAAAATTGTGATACACCTGATTTAGTCCTGGTTTAGTCCTGATGTAGTCCTGGTTTAGTCTTAGTTTAGATCAAACTGGTCAAAAATATGGACACCTGGGACATTTCTTGTATAAAACTGGGGCAAATCACTGGTTTTGGATAAATCTGCTGGTCACACACAGGCTGCACACAGTTCCTTTACACAGATGTATTCTTTAAAATACATATTGTGTGATGTTTTCTGTTATGGATGCATGTGTCATCCCTTTGACAGCCAACGGCCCCTCCGACCCTCACACACTCCACCTTCACACCCTCACACACTCACACACTCCACCTTCACACCTACAGCATGTTCTGGGTTTATGGGGGAACCGGACGAAACCCATCCAGAACTGTGCTGTGAGGCGTGAGTGCTAGCCACTAGGGATGGGCACGAAAAGTCGATTGATCGATAATTGATCATTAAGAATTTCGTCTGTCACCTTCATTTTAATGGACAAACCGAATGTCGGCGTCTGTGCGTAATGTAGCGTGAGGAGTCGAGGCTGCGTCTCACAGCACAAACACTGGAGCCTCACAGTCCCACGTCTCGGCTCTGGCTCCTTGGAGATCACTATATCCCTCAGAGTGCGTTTACCTGCACATCAGTGTCCCGGGTATGTTTTTTTTTTTTTTGTATCCCAGTTTCGCATGTTTACGCAGCATCTCCAACGCGACACACGCACAGAACAGACTCACAGCCTCATCACATCCTCTGTCACAGGGAGAACACTCATATTCCACTGAGTCGTGTTCTTTAGTCCGACTGAAGCTGCTCACATCAGCACAAGGAAAGAGCGGCTTTTTTTTCACTTACTGTTGATGCAAATGAGCCGTGTGGTTTTAAGTTTAGTTTCTGTAAGACGTAAACAAATGTTTAAAGCTGCATTAAACACATTCTGATCTCACACAGATGTGGCTCTGCAGTGGTGATGGTTTATATGTTGTAAAGTTGAGTTTATTAATGCAGATTAGTAACAGTAATAATAGTGATGATAATTTTAATATAAAATGTTAATGATTAATTGAAAATCGATTGTTGATTGAGACAGTTTAATCGAATGCCACTCAGCCACCGTGCCGACATGGACTAGTATACGCCCATGGTCCACTGAGGAACCTACCTGAACTGCTGAGGGATTACACGGACATATTGTTTTTAATTATCTTTAGAACTGACTCACAACCCGCAGTACAATTTTTCAGTGTTTCAGATGACATCAAAACACTCTAAAGGCCGATAATGTTTCATACAGATGGAGCAGCTCAAATAAATCTGGTTCAAATGCAGATTTTTGCTGTAACATGGTCATTCCTTGGGTCTAGTCAATCATAGAATCAATCAGTTTCTATATTAGTGCGTGAACCTTTTGGAGAGTTCATAAAGTACGATGTGATCAAACGGGGAGGGATGACCTCATGTCACTGTCGACCCTGAAAACCACCCGTCCACGTCATGGTTTAAAGCGCTGACATGTACCCGTGAATGTGAAAGTAGCACACTCATTTATCCTGGAACTTCAACTGCAGAGCCGCTCAAAAGACTCATACAGCGACGAGAATTTAACCCTGAGCTTTCCGCGCTGACGCAAACCAACTGAGTCACGACCTCTGTACAGACTTCGCCCTGTCAGAACCTCAAAAACAAACCCGGGGTTGTGTTCAGCTTCAGTAACTCTTTATTATTAGTCCGTTTATTTGTTCAAAAATGCACAAGAATCTATCGTGGCGCCCGCTGGTGCGATGGGGCGCGGCAAGTGCTGAGTGATGAACCGCGTCCTCGCCTTGAGGTTTGGGCGGAGCCAGAGGTGAAAACGAACCAAAACAAACATGGAGACGCCAACAGACGTACTCTGGGAACAGTGTGAACAATAATCTCATTCTCTTCAAAGGGGCAGTCCAGAATTTTGGGACATAGGGCCTGATTTCCTCGTGAGCCAGAGTGTTGGAGACGTGAGGAGACACTTTTTTAAATCTTCCATCCAGCCCTTGTATTTGGAGAGGTCGCTGGTGCTAGGTCCTGCCACTAAAAACAGTCTTCCCCGCTCCACAGAGCACCTGAGGCAAGACTATTAGAACTCCAGACTGTCCACGTGAACGTCTGTGTCCAGAGAATCATTAAAAGTAAACCAATCTTGTATTTGAAGGATTTCTGTCTGAGCAGCAGCAGTGAGTTGTACTTCCTGATAGAAGCTCGGCAGTGGCGGACTGATATATGAGAAAATAGTCCCTCAACATGCGACGTTTCATGCGACGCGAGGTTCGTTTGTTAATTAAACTATTTACAAATTTATTTACATGCTAACATAGTGAATATCAGAGTGCACTTGGCTTCGTTAGTGTGACCAGACGTCCCTATTGACCCCGGGACAATCACAGTTTTGAACCCTGTGCCCCCTGTCCCAGCAGATTTATGCAAAACCAGTGATTTGTCCCAGTTTTACACAAGAAATGTCCCTATTTTTGCCCAATCTGATCTAAACCAGGACTATATCAGGTCTAAACCAGGACTAAAACAGGACTCGCAGCCACAAGAGCAACCAGCCAACACTAAAACCCAAACACCACATTCCCAGTGTCAGGTTTAGAATGCAAAGACCCCCATTCACACATGCACCAGTCCCAGAACTGTTCACACAACCTGCATTTGTGTGGCTGCTCTTGCTGGCACACTGAGCACCTTTTAAAAACGTTTTTAACTTCACATTTTGTGATTTTGACCATGTAAAAAGTGTAGCATTTGCAGTTTAAGGGACAGAAGTTAAGAACTATTGGCTTGTGTGATTTGAGCGTTTGTTTTTTTCCCTGTATCTATGGAAATAACTCTGGAACATTACAGACTTTCTACACCAAATAAGTCGGAATACGTTCTAGAGGGAATGTCCCGTCTCATCACCGACTGAAACACCAGCGAAAAGACGGAGAGAGGCTCAGGACTTCACCCGGCGCCCCCCGGAGGCTGCTGTGATGCTGCAGAACATAGAGGAGAGACAGTTATGTCCTGAGGGATGTTACTCCCCTCGCACTGACACTGGATAATGACTCTACTGTACCTGTTGAGCTGCTCTGAGACTTTTGTGTGAGCTTTTCTTTTACCGTTGTATTTTACTGCACCTTAGGGATAAAAGACACGAGAACGACACAAAAACAAACACAAAAAAAATGACACAAGAACGACACGAGAATGGCCAAATCTCAGTGCAAAATGATTTGTATCTTTAGTTATTCATGGAACAGTCTCACAGATATAAAAACACAGCATCAAAGTCATACAGCAACACAAAGTGATTAGATTTAAATTCATAATAATAGAATAAATTAAAACATGAACAAATGATATACTGTAGAAAATCCAGTGCCCAGACCGCGCTGGGCTCAAAAGTCCTGCTTCTGTACACGCTACAATAGGCCGTCCGGGTTAAGGCAGAGGACCGGGATAGGTACAGGCGCACGGACAGATGCCGCGGGATTACACCGGATTAAGAGTGAGGCCGGCGCTCCTCCAACATGTTTTGTGCGCTCGTGCGTTCTGTTAATAATGCCAGTTTTAGTCCTTTTTGAGTCCCGGGATAAAAACGTTCGTCTCTGTCCTCATTTTGTCCTGGTTGAGGTTTATTTTGGTCCATAAAAGAGGAACATTTACACAGCTACGCCTTAATAAAACATGAACAGGTGAAGAGTTAAAGAGCAAAGAGTTGAGTTATTCGGTAAATAACAACGTAAAGTGCATATGACAGGTTAAGAGTACTGACCTGTTCTTGCACACAGGATAATTCAGGTTTAGGAACGACTTAATTAATACCTTGATTTATGGATGCACTGATACCACCTTTTTCAAAAACCGATACCGAAGTATTTCTGTACTTGCCGATAGCGAGTATTGATACCGATACTTTACCAATCTTACAAATGTGCAAGCGCTAAAAATATATATTTAATAAACCCGGAAAAAAATAGAAACCACCATGATATTCCCTCTCTACACACCAGGCTGTGTCCCTGAGAAGAGCTTTGAACTTTTCTTTCATTTTATTATTTAATTTAGCTTTTATTGGGAGCGAGGAACGGAATTTAAATTTTTTCATTTGTGAATATGAAAATCTGACAATAAACTAAACTATCAAAAGTGTTAACTGCAGCTTTGCGCTCATTTGTTTACATCTTACAGAAACGAAACTTAAACCCGCATGGTTCATTTGCATACAGCTCATTTGCATACAGCTCATTTGCATACAGTATAAGTGCTGATGTGGTCGCAGCTTCTGTTGGACTAAAGGACACGACTCAGTGAAATATGAGTGTTCTCTCTGTGACTGAGGGATGTTCTGCTGGTGCTGAGTCTGTTCTGTGCGTACGTGGCATTGGAGATGGTTCATGTTAAACTTTTCTCTTTCACTGATGTCGCTACAGTCGCTTTTTTTTATGTTGCTCTGGTTTCTCATAACCGGGATACTGGTTTATTCGGGAAACTGAAACTGGGATACTGCAGAATGTCATGTAATAGTGGTATCGGTGCGTGGTATCGGCAAATGTTTAACAAATACGAGTATATTATGGACGTATCGGTGCATTCTTACCTTGATTAGCACTTGTGGTACGTCTTTGTTCATGCTTTATTGTGGTTAATGTTATTATAAAGTGTCAAATGTAATGCCATGACATCGTTTTCGGTGGTTTTGACATAAAAAAATGTAAGGCCTCTGTAACTTCCAAGAATGCTAGCGCCCCATTTGGTGATTTTGGTAACTGCTTCATTCATCCTTTTTTACCTCCAGGTTTCCAGTGCTCGTCTCCACTTTAACATCTATCGCGTTTAGTCTTTTTTGCCGTAGCATCGTTTCGGCTAAAGGCACAGTATCTGATGTTTAGTCTTAAACATGCATTGTTCAGAGGTCCAGATGCATTCCTTACGTTCCTAACGCCTTCCCAGCATCTTAATTATGCACTGTGATGAGTTTTTAAGAGAGAATGTCACTTCTGGGTCCAAATGGCAACTTCACAGCAAACGGACAAACCAGGAAGACGTTTGGAAACATGCGATGACAACTTCCGGCGGGCTATGTTGGCGTAAGTCTGACAAAATCTAGGAAAAAAGAGAAAATGTCCCAGTTTTCTTCATCTCCGTGTCATCGCAGCGTTCCGTTTTGTTCGGCGAATCCACAATTCCAACCGTACCTCAGTTTTCCTCATTTCGACTGACGCACGACTCCGAACGCACTGGGAACATGCGATTAGAAGAGACGAGATGATTCCAAACAGCACGTACGTCTGCAGGCTTCATTTTACCAACGATCACGTTTACTTCATCGGGTTTGATCACAGTCGCTCGAGCCCAGTGGCGCGAACTACGCCGGAAGTCGTCATCTCAAGTTTCCAAACGTCCTCCTGGTTTGTGATCTAAGCGTGAATAGAGCCCCGTTCTAGCTTTGTTGTTGTTCATTTTTCTTCAAACAAGAAAAAAAATTACCTTTCAAAAGTGTATGTTTAACCACAATTTGTACTAAAAAGGTTAAGTTAAATAATGTGGTAATAATCTATCACAGCATTGGATTACCAGTGTGTATATCTCACTACTAATGCTGACGCTAGTTTGGTTTACACTTTTACCTTATTTTTAATGTAATATGCGCTAGGACTAAAAAAGGAGATTGTAAACATGATAAACATTATTTTCACCTGATTTACCTTGAACCCAGAAGTGACGTCACATTTTACAAACCTGTAAACACTTTCCACAACGTTCAGATTCAGAGTTTTAGTCTAGATCGAGTGTGTCCAGGTTTAATCCAGGTTAAGGCAAATTCATCTTTGGTCTTTAACTTTCAAGTCCGTATTTGGTAGTTTTCTAATCCAGGCTTAATCTGTCTTTGGTCTTGGTTTAGTTCTGGTGCAGTTATTGTTGTATTTGTTGTATTTGGTCCGATAAAGAGTTCAAGATCTGGTTCAGTTTCAGTTGGGTTTGGTCTTGGCGCAGTTGTTTCTAAGGTTCGTTTCAGCCCGTTAAACATTTCAAGGATGTGGGTGAAACTCTGGCTTTGGTTAAACGTTTCACTTTAGTTTTTGGCGCTCTGAGCCTCCCCTTCCCTTTGCTCCCTGCGCAAAGTCACTCCCCCTTCAGAGCGCGACCACAACACATTCAGCGTTCATCCCGCTAATGAAACTCCTGCACATCGCATCAAGTTTGTGAAATCATGTGCACAGTTTTCATGTTTTTGTATGTTTATGGAGAATTGTCACTTGTGCGCGGAGTATCGGACAGGATCGTGCGCTGGGAAAGCTAAAAAAACAGGTAGATTTTGCATAAATACCGCCTCTTCAAGTCCGTGTTTCGTTTTGGTCTCGTTTCAGTTCAGCGTAGTTGTTATTAAGGCTCATTTTAGGCTTCGAGGATCTGGTTCAGTCCTGGTTCAGTTCCGCTTTGGTCTCTTTTCACCAGTCCTTCTTTGACCAAAGTTCAGTTCAGTTAAATCTTGCTCTGGTCTTGGTTTAGTCCTGTTTTGGTGTACGATCGTGTCTCTCAGGCCTCTGCGGTGGACTCTTGCTTGATGCTGTGGGGGTGCACGGGGAGCGCACACTGCTGCGCGCCGTCGCCCCCTCTTGGCGTCTTGTAAACGTGGCTCTGCTCCATGTTCTTGATGAGCTGGTGGACGTCGGCTTTGCTCAGGTGCAGGTCGGAGGCTTCCAGCTGCTCGGCCGCTTCGCTCACGTCGAAACGCTCGATCTCTGAGTTGACGCGGTGCAGCTCGTCGGGGTTGGACACGCCCGAGGACGTGGGACAGAAGCCCTGGAGGGACGAGAACACATGTCATGGTTTTCATTGCGTGTATTTTAAATATTCGAACTTCCAAAACCATGACCTACACAACCAGTCTAAAGTTTGGACACTCCATTCCTTTATGTTTACTACTTTTCTACGTCTCAGATACTGAAGACATCAAATATATGAAGCAAAATGTGTGGAATTACAGAGCCTAACAAATTTATTAGACCATAACAAGAAAACATAAATAAGTTCATAGTATATACTTTTTTTTTTTTAACAATTTCAATGTTATTCATAAAGAAAATGACCAATTGGAATAACAAAATCGTCCTTGTTGACAAATAATAACCAAAAATGTGAATATTTTATGTGAGCACCTTTGGTAATAGCTGCATTCTTACTGTTTTTATGTCATTTTGCAAAGTCTCTTTTGTTATTGAGCTCCAAATAGTTTCAGCTGTTCCCAGAGACTTTGGATGAGACTTTGGTGTTATTTTTGGCAAACATTAAACTTGTAAATGTATGGATAGCAACAATAGTTCTATTTTAGCATTAAAGATGTGGTTTGGATAAAAAGATCTTGCATAAACTGGTGGATTAACCATTATAGAAACATGAAAAGATATTTAGGTAAACAGAAATACTGTTAAATTACGTACAGCAGAAGCAAACACCTGATACTGGGAGGTGTCGAATACATTTGTTAAGTTCTGTAAATGCAAAAAAAAAGTTAAATAACTAAATATGCTTTTATATTTTTATTCAAATCCTCAAAATGTCCCCCTTTGTTTGTTCACACTTCACACTGTTCAAACAATAGACTCAAGACATTTACAGAAAACCATAGACTTTATAAAGAAGTGAACTAAAGGAGTGTGACTTCCCCACAGCGTACGCTTCCAGTCAAATGAAGCTCACTGATGATAGTGGTTACAGGGGCGAATTTAGAGCCTGGAGTTTATTAATGGACAAATGGCAAAATTAAAACTTAAATCAAAGATCATGTAGAGCGGGTTAATACGGACATTTTAAGACCAAAACAAATCACTGCAAATGTTACAGAAAGAGGGGTGACATTTCTTTTGACGTAAAATTGGAGCCAAAGTTGATGAAGCCGGAAGCACTCCCATTCCCACTTCCTGTTTGGAACATGGTGGTGAGCAGGTCCATTCACACAGTCTATGATTTGACCAAATTCCTGATAAATGAGGTGTTTTCTTGTTGGTTTTCGTGGCTCATTACCTGTAGGTGTAGCTGTAGGCTGCAGTAGTGAAGGTAGGCGCAGTGGCAGCGTGGGCACTGGTGGGGGCGCTCTCCCGTGTGCAGGCGCCGGTGCAGTTTGAGGTGGACGAACTGTGTGAATCGGGCGGGGCACTGTTTGCACTGGTACGGCCGCTCGCCCGAGTGCAGCCGCTGGTGGGTCTTCAGGTTACTGGTGCTGCTGAAGCGCTTGTGACAAACCTGGAAAAGACGACGGCAAAAACGAGGATTTAATGTGAGTTTGGACGTAATACGAGCATTTTTATGTTTAAATAGTCATAATAATGCTACGTAACAGTTGTATAGAGCTTTTCTTGACACTAAAAGACAAAAACACAAACAAAGAAACCGATAAAAATGAGATGCAGCTATTTTAAGGCAGGTTTGAAGAGAGTTTTTAGGGCTTTTACTGAAAATGGGGCCGTGTACCATCAGTTAAGAACAAAAAACAATAAAATGGGAAAACAGTTTGTTATTTCATTATTCCGTTTTAGGGTCAAACCAAAAAAAAAACTGATTTCAACCTGTATTTCCACTTTAAATCCAATTTAAAGTTTATTTCATAACACCAACCAAAAAACAGTCTCGGTGCCTATTTTAATTTTAACATTTTATTCTTTGTGGTTTATTTGCCCCGGAAGTTCTGCAGCGAGAAGGAGTTTCCTGAAAAATCGTTGCAATTTTGTGAATTTTGTCCTCTTCTTTTATAGCAGGGGTCTCCAACCTGTAGCTCGGGAACTACCGGTATCTCTCCACCCCCTTCCAAGTAGCTCACCAAAGGATTTCTGAATCATAAGTTTTGTGCTGAATAATTCAGATTTGATTTAATTACATGCCTATTACCACTGTAAATGTGATCCCTATCTTTGTGCACTAATAAATGGATAATAGTTGTCTAAATGTCTTACAGCCATCAAACTGTACCCATCTAACGCTCTTATATTTACTCAATTTCTTGCGACCGCTAAAATGAGCAGCTCTCTGTCGCTCACCAGAGGAAAAAGGTTGGAGACCCCCTGTTTACTTTCGCTTCTTAAAAGGTAATTGTTGAGCTCCATGATGAGAAACGGGAAGCAGCGATAAACACTCCTTTGTTCGGGGGAGTCCATAAAACTATAATAAAAATAGTTTTTATGAATTCATACACGGCACACTGAGCAGGGCAAATAAACCAGAGAAAATGAGAGAGTGTGAATTAAACGGGCTCATATTGAAAAACGTGAGCTTCAGCAGTGACAGTGAACTTGTTTTTATGGGGTTGTTCGAATGTATAAATCTTAAATCCACGCGTTTAATACAGTGAATACAGATTCTTCCGGGTTTCTTGAGGCTGCCGTTGCCGTTGCCGTGGCCGTAGAAGAGGCAGGACGCGGTGAGTACCTTGCACTGGTGCGGCTTCTCTCCGGTGTGGACCAGGTAGTGCTTCTGCAGGTGGGCGAGCTGGGTGAACGTCTTGGAGCAGGTCTGACAGGTGAAGGGCCTTTCTCCACTGTGCACCCGGAGGTGAACCTGGACACAGCACGACCACCACAACCACTGATCAATCAACAAATCTGCAGAAGAAGTATTGACTGGTACGTTTTTCTAATTAGTGCTCGATTTGGTCGTACATTTGATAGTTAATTCAGGAAATATTTATTATAGTGGCAGTTTGTGAACAAAAGAACAACAATACAAGTACAAAAATACAGGAAGTATCAGTCCTGCCCACTTTAAAGCCCACGCCGGTTTCAAAAGTAAAAATTTCCATAGTTTTCGCATAGACTTAAGAGTTCAAAGGCCTAACGTGGTGGTTTTAAGCCAAATAACACATTTAATATGCAAGATTTGACAAAATGCTTTCATAACTCAGTGGTTTATTACGTTTCAGGAGCTTAAAATATAATTATACACTCAACAAAAATATAAACGCAACACTTTTGTTTTTGCTCCCATTTGTCATGAGATGGACTCAAAGATCTAAAATTCATTCCAGATACACAATATTACCATTTCTCTCAAACATTGTTCACAAATCTGTCTAAATGTGTGATAGTGAGCACTTTTGCTTTGCTGAGATAATCCATCCCACCTCACAGGTGTGTCACATCAAGATGCTCATCAGACACCATGATTAGTGCACAGGTGTACCTTAGACTGTCCACAATAAAAGGCCACTCTGAAATGTGCAGTTTTGTCTCACAGCAAAATGCCACAGATGGCGCAAGCATTGAGGGAGCGTGCAATTGGCATGCTGACAGCAGGAATGTCAACCAGATCTGTTGCTCGGGCATTGAATGTTCATTTCTCCACCATAAGCCGTCTCCAAAGGCGTTTCAGAGAATATGGCAGTACATCCAACCGGCCTCACAACCGCAGACCACGTGTAACCACACCAGCCCAGGACCTCCACATCCAGCAGGTTCACCTCCAAGATCGTCTGAGACCAGCTACTCAGACAGCTGCTGAAACAATTGGTTTGCATAACCAAAGAATTTCTGCACAAACTGTCAGAAACCGTCTCAGGGAAGCTCAACTGCATGCTCGCCGCCCTCATCGGGTCTAAACCTGAATCCAGATCGTCGCCGTAACAGACTTGAGTGGGCAAATGCCCACATTCGATGGCGTCTGGCACGTTGGAGAGGTGTTCTCTTCACAGATGAATCTCGGTTTACATTGTTCAGGGCAGATGGCAGACAGCGTGTGTGGCGTCGTTTGGGTGAGCGCTTTGCTGATGTCAGTGTTGTGGATCGAGTGGCCCATGGTGGTGGTGGGGTTATGGTATGGGCAGGCATCTGTTATGGACGAAGAACACAGGTGCATTTTATTGATGGCATTTTGAATGCACAGAGATACCGTGATGAGATCCTGAGGCCCATTGTTGTGCCATACATCCATGAACATCACCTCATGTTTCAGCAAGATAATGCACGGCCCCATGTTGCAAGGATCTGTACACAATTCTTGGAAGCTGAAAATGTCCCAGTTCTTGCATGGCCAGCATACTCACCGGACATGTCACCCATTGAGCATGTTTGGGATGTGCTTGACCGGCGTATTCGACAGCGCGTACCAGTTCCCACTAATATCCAGCAACTTCGCACAGCCATTGAAGAGGAGTGGACCAACATTCCACAGGCCACAATTGACAATCTGATAAAGTCTATGCGAAGAAGATGTGTTGCACTGCATGAGGCAAATGGTGGTCACACCAGATACTGACTGGTTCTGAGTCCCCAGACCCCCAATAAAGCAACAACTGCACATTTCAGAGTGGCCTTTTATTGTGGACAGTCTAAGGTACACCTATGCACTAATCATGGTGTCTGATGAGCATCTTGAT
Organism: Odontamblyopus lacepedii; assembly: GCA_034769755.1. Classification (NCBI taxonomy): domain Eukaryota; kingdom Metazoa; phylum Chordata; class Actinopteri; order Gobiiformes; family Gobiidae; genus Odontamblyopus; species Odontamblyopus lacepedii. The sequence goes on along the minus strand of CM068365.1, from coordinate 6,192,476 downwards.
GTGGCACACCTGTGAGGTGGGATGGATTATCTCAGCAAAGCAAAAGTGCTCACTATCACACATTTAGACAGATTTGTGAACAATGTTTGAGAGAAATGGTAATATTGTGTATCTGGAATGAATTTTAGATCTTTGAGTCCATCTCATGACAAATGGGAGCAAAAACAAAAGTGTTGCGTTTATATTTTTGTTGAGTGTAGGTCTTGTGCTCAGAACTCAGCACGTAGATGATAAACCCTGAACTTTCAAACTGTACTTTTTTTTGCAGAAAGTCTACGAGAAAACTGAATGAAAAACTGACCGTTGAGCTCCGTTACGATCAAGGAGGAAGAAAGACGAGGACAGAACAAATAGGAACATTCCTATGGGATGTTACAAAGAACGCAGCGCTATCTTTGGTTCATTTTCAGATCATATTATACTTCCCTGACCCCAGGCTGTGTGCGCGGCTGTTCGGGATATGTCATGTCTTGGGCAGGTCGGTCCGTGTACCGTTCGTTCTTTTGAACTTCAATTAAGAACGAAAAACAATAAAATGGGAAAACAGTTTGTTATTTCATTATTAGTACGGCAGTAGCTCAGTTGGTTGAGCGTTGTTCACTGATCTGAAGGTTGGAGGCTCGAATCCCGCTCTCGACATAAACATCATTGGTGGAGCGGTTGTGATTCCAGCTCCCGTAGATGAGTGCGGTCGTCGTGTCCTTGGGCAAGACACTTAACCACCATCGACCCCAGTGTCTGCGTACACTGCTGTATGAATGGGTGAGTGGTTCGTCGTTGAAGGTGGAAAAGCTCTGTGTAAAAATGTGACCGTTTACCGTTTTAGTGTCGCACGAAAAACAGATTTCGACCTCTATTTCCAGTATTTAATTTAAAGTTTATTCCAAATGACACCAGTCAAAAAAACAGTCTTGGTGCCTGTTTTAATTTTGATATTTTATTCTCTCTGGTTTATTTACCCCTGAAGTTCTGTTGTTTAGCGCACCACGTGTGAATTCAGCGTCCACCATGGATCTATAATAAAAACGATTTTTATTATAGTTCTACGGAGTCGACTGAACAAAGTCGATCGCCTCGCTGCTGCTTGTTTCTCGTCACGGAGTTCAACAGTGACTTTCCAAGACGAGCAGATGTTTGTTGACAAAACGATTGCAACGATTTTTGAGTTGAGTCCTTCTAGCAGCAGAACTCCTGGGACAAATAAACCAGAGACAATAAAATATCAAAACCGAAGGCAAGGCAAGTTTATTCGTATAGCAGGATTTGTACACAAAGTTATTCAAAGTGCTTTACAGAACAAGAAATGCATTAAAATCAAATTAGAATAGGCACAGAGACATGAAATTAGCTTGAAATTAATTCATATCAGAAAAGAGGTCGAAATCTGCTTGACACTAAAACAGAATAATGAAATAAACTGTTTTCCCATTTTACTGTTTTTCGCTCTTAATTGAATTTCAAAAGAACGAATGGCAAATGGACCCATGTCTCTAAAGTCTGACGTACGTTTTTGTCTTATCGTGTCTTATCGTGTCTTATCGTGTCGTACCTTCAGGTTGGAGAGCTGTCCGAAGACCTTCCCGCACACGTTGCACTCGTAGCGGATCTTCCCGTTCTGCCGGGTCAGCGGGTAGGACAGCGTCTTGTACCCCAGCGCCTGACCCCCTACGTGGGCCATGCTCCTCCTCAGCTCCCCCTCCGCCTCCTCTCTTTGCTTCGGTTCACCCCCCGCGGCGGCCCCCGACGGCGACGCCAACGCCCCGGGATCCGCCGACGCCAGCGAACGCCCGCCGCCGGTTTCGCTCTTGAGGTAGCGCTTGAGGAGTTTGTCCTTGGGGCCGGCTTGCTTGCACAGCTCTTTGTTTCTCAGCGAGTGCAAGAACGGCGCGTAACCGTCGTAAGGAAGCGCGTTCTGCGGTAATGCCAGGCTCGGTTTCAGTCTTTCGCTGTACAAAGGGTAAATCTGAGGTAGGAGCGCGTAGTGCGGGATGACGTAGGACTGTCGGACGGGCAGGAGGTGCTCGTGGATGGAGTTGTACGGGAACGGCACGGCGGCCAGGGCGGGTTTCTTGGGCGGAGGGGGCGCGCAGACGGCCAGGGCGGGGTACTGCGGGGTCTGGGCGAGGGGCTGGATGGGGTAGAGGACTCGGGGACACAACGGGAAAAGCGCAGGGTCCGGTCGGGACAGGGGACCCTCCGGAAGTCTCCTGGACGCTCTGTGTTTGGGCGGGTCTTCTCGGCGCAGGATCTCGGAGACGCTGTGGCCTCGTTTGCCGCTCGGTTTGTCCTGAGAGGAGGAGGTCTGTTCTGTAAGGAATAACGAAAGAACAGGGAAGATTTTTTAAAAGAGGGGGTATTTTGGGGGGTATTTACTGCTCAAACATATCAAATTGAATGAAACTACTGCACATCGCCTCAGGTTTGCCAAGTTGTTGTGTAGTGTTTTGCAGAAGTGGGACCAAGACGACGTTTTGCAAGTCTCAAGTCTTTGACCTCAAGTCCGAGGAAAGTCCAAGTCGAGTCTTGAGTCACTGGTCCATAAATTAGGGTAACCAGACGTCCCTATTTACCCGGGACAGTCCCAGTTTTGAGCCCTGTGTCCCCTGTCCCAACAGATTTATCCAAAACCACAGATTTGTCCCAGTTTTATTCAAGAAATGTCCCTATTTTTGGTCTATTCAGGTCTAAACTAGGACTAAACTAAGACTAAACCAGGACTACGTCAGGTCTAAACCAGGACTATCACAATTTTTGACTAACCTGATCCCTGCCAACAGTAAAGAGAACCACAAATTATCATTTGTTTCGCCAAAATACAGAAATCCGTGTTTGCGAATGATCATAAAGCAAAAAAATGCAGCGAAAAAAGTCTCATGCACAATCTTACACGCTCTTTTCACAGTTTTATTTATACCAACCATCCCAACCCGGGTGTGTCCCAGTTTAGACTTTTGGAAATCTGGTCTCCCTACCATAAGGTCAAGTCATCTGCTTTGAGCTTCAAGTCATTTCAAGCCTTTAAACCAAAAAAGTACCAAATACAGCTTAGATTTTTGCTATTTCTGTGAATTTTAAACTAAATTGTGCTTAAAAAGTCATGGTATATGAGTATTTATAGAAGAGTTTTTAAATGTCTTGACAAGAATGCAAATTACTACGGTCAGAATAGAAAGAATTAAGATGTAAAAGTGCTTAATAACCGTTATTTTGTCGTGTAGTCTGCACTGAAATGGAAAGATCATGTTCTGTGTAGGTCTCTCTGTTTTACTGTGTTGTTCTGTATATTACTGTAGTACATTTGAGGAAACCACATCACAGTACTTCAGTTACATCCAAAGTACAAGAACAGAGAAGTGAGAGGGACATGTTCCAGTTTGTTCCTAGAAAATTAAGCACCGCATTCATCAACTGTAAAGAGAAAAGTATTTTTTTAGGAGAAGCGTCAGGTCTTCTCAAGTCACAGGCCTCAAGTCCGACTCGAGTCCCAAGTCCGAGTCCATTTTTATCACATCTCAAGTCCTAAAAATATTGACTCAAGTCTGACTCGAGTCAAAGTCACGAACCGCAGGTCCCCGTGTCTGCTGTTTTGTATCAGGTTTTTGTATATTTATGGAGAATAGTTGTGCAGGAGCATGAGAATCGTACTTTTAAGTGTAAAGAGGGTTCGAATAGTGCCCAAAAGAGATCGCTAGATGACTCAAACACACCTAAAACCTCTTCAGACACGTGTTCGACGAGGTAATAGGGTAGAAACCTCTGAAAAGTTGACAAAATCCACTCTTTAAAAGTTGGCTGAGCGTCAGCAGGGGGCAGCAGAGGGTAGTCGCAGGTGGAGGTGTGAGACTGGGGCTGATCGATTATAGAATAAAAAAATCATTATCGCGATTATTTCGGTCAATATCGAAATCACGATTATTCAAACGATTATTCTTTAATTACACAATGCATTTACTTAGCATTTCTTTCTCAAAAACCCCACTTTGTTATTGATAATTTACGCAAAACTTGTCAAATTGAAAACAAACATAGGCTAGAAATATGTTCCTTAGAGCAGTTTTGCGATATATAAAATATAAAATGAATAAAATATACTTTGAACATAAAGAAAAACATAATTGTATCCAAAATAAACCATATATCCAGCTGTTCTGCAATCTCTATGTTTAAAAAATAAAATAAATACACTTATTTATATCAAAAATATCCCAAAATAAACTTTGTTAAGCTTTATTTAACCCTGTAAATCCCACACCATTAAATAATTGGCAGAAAATTCCAATTCTTTGAACTTGGAGCCTTTATTGGTCCCTCTAAACAAACAAACAAAAAAATTCAAATATCATTTTCCATATATTATTATTTATGGCAATCTTGTATTGTCACTGGAGCACCCTCTAATCAGTGAATCACACCCACTGTTGGATTATTTGTGCACTGCATGTATCTGATTGTATACATCAGGTTTTTCAGGGAAAAAAATGTCACACTGCTCATGTGGAGGGCATGTATCAAATATGATACGTTTGGCGTTATAGGGTTAAATTGTTTCAAGTTTCAAGCAAAATCTAGTCAAGATAAGATGACTTGGATTAAGAAAGTTTTACCGTGATTTGTGTAAATTTCACTTGACAAGTCAAATAATCTGCAAGTGGAATAAGATTTTTGTACTTAAAATATGAAAATACATCTTGCTGCACTTAAAATAAGAAAACAACAACTTTTTGCACTTAAAATAAGAAACAAAATTGAACATTGCTTGAATTTAAAAAAAAACACTTATTCCACTGGCAGATCATTTGACTTGTCAAGTTGAATCTGCTCAAATAAAGTAAAATGTTCTTAATTTCAGTCAGTTTAACAAACCTAGATATTGTTTTATTCCCGTGTATTGGTCTAAACTACAGGTACAGCGAGATACTTATTATATATTTATATTTTATTTATATTTATATACATTTATTTTCTGTGGATGCCTCTTTGATATTGTTCTTGACCACTATGATACTTAGATGCTCAAATAAAAAAGAAAAAGAAAGATATTTTTATTAAACAAAAAAAAAAAAGAAAAAAAGATCTTTAGTTCTTTGCAGGGGACTTTCTGTTAACTAAATAATTGTTGCCTTTGATTTTAATAAGTGGAACATGACTTTTCATACTTAAAATAAGAAAAACAACAACTTTTTGCACTTAAAATAAGAAAAACAACAACTTTTTGCACTTAAAATAAGAAAAACAACAACTTTTTGCACTTAAAATAAGAAAAACAACAACTTTTTGCACTTAAAATAAGAAAAACAACAACTTTTTGCACTTAAAATAAGAAAAACAACAACTTTTTGCACTTAAAATAAGAAACAAAATGAAATGTTGCTTGAATTAAGAGAAAAACACTTATTCCACAGGCAGATCATTTTACTTGTCAAGTTGAATCGACTCAAATAAAGTAAACTGTTCTTAATTTCAGTCATTTTAACTCACCTAGACAGTGTTTTTTCCAGTTTTTCCGCGATCAAAATGCAATTCATCGCATAACCTTAGTGTGAGATACTAGTTAAAGCTTTGTTGGCGTGAAAAGCAGCGTTGGATAAAGCCCCAGGTTTAAACGGGGTAAATGGGGTAAGGCACAAGAGTCAATTCCGTTGAATACAGAAAGAAGCTTTAACGTCAACTTTGTGAACTCAATCAGATGTCGCGTCATCGCCACTGCGGCTTTTGAAGTGGTTTTATCTGGTCCCGTCCCCTCCGCCCTGTGCGAGCGCTTTGATTACCTGATAGCGCAGGATTATACGTGCTGCGTGCTTTTCACCGCATTTCATTGGCTCCTTTTTTTAAGCCGGCCACTTTAGGAAAAGGGACACCTCGAGTCGGACAATAGGAGGAGATAGGGGGAGGAGATAGCGGCGTGGACGGGGCCTGGATACTGTATGTTATTTATGCCGGGAGATAGGCCCGTTCGGAGTGCGTATTTGAAGTTTCGCAGGAGGAAGTTTTCCCCGAGATAAAGCTGAAAAGAGGTGTCAGAATGTGGGTCAGGTGGAGCGGCAGGGACCCGGGCCAAGTGGTACAGCTCCACCGGTGATGGCGTCAAAGAAAGTGCCTGGGAACGTGCTGATTTCAGACGAGTTCTGAGCTGATTTTGAGGCTGTGAGATTGCAATCGCTAATCAAGGAAAGTTTAGTTTAGTTCAAAATGTTTACTGAGCAACATGGAAGTTTCTGTGTAAACTTCCCACCCTTCCTATGAGTGCAGCTAAGCCTAACAATAACCGAAATCTGGTGATATCGTATCGTCAAAGGTCTCACAGTAACATCGTGGAGCATCACAATATATCGAATCCCAAGTCTCTTTGCTTAAATGAACAGTTCTGATGCAGAAATAGCTAAAAAACAGAAGGAACTACATAGACCATGATCCTTTGCTCCGTAAACCTCTGCTAACCCTAACTGATCTGTCAGAAAAGCTGCTTAAAAATGACCAAAACACAAAGGAAATGTGACTATTTTCCTTAATTATGCACTTGTTTCACAGTTTTATCCATCTAAGACTCTTGTATTTACTACATTTCTTTCGACCATTAAAATGAGTTGCTCGCTGGTGTTTTCATTTTGTAAAAGTAGGTTAGAGACACCGGCTGTAAATGGTGAAATAAAAAAAATGTTGGGAGTGGAAGTGTTTTCAGTGGTACATGCTGGCTATTTGAAATCTTTAAAAGGCATAAAACCAGCAAACAACAGAAATATGGTGGTATCGTATCGTCAAAGGTCTCACAGTAATATCGTGGACCATCACAGTCACAAGGGAACTACATAGACCATGATCCTTTGCTCCGTTTCAGCGCAGACGACATGAAGAAATAACTGTTCTAAGCACTTTTACATCTTCATTCTTTGGATTCAGTCTCGTGAAGCATTTTTAGAGGAAAAAGGAGCAGATTCACAGCAATAAATATGTTACTGTGAGATTTGCATCTAAACCTGACCAAATAATTCAGATATTTTTGACCTGCGTGAAATTGGCCCTCATCAAACTCAAACCTACACAAAAACTATGTTGTTTGTGCTGTTTTGTGCTGCAAAAAGTTTCGTTTGTGCTTCTTTAGTTTTGGAGAAATTAACGATTCTTTTATAGGTCAAATTGGGGTCGTCCAGCCCCACAGGAAGATTAAAAATGCTCTAAAACGTCCAAAATGGAGTCAGTCGTTTGTGCTTCGTTTGTGCTGCAAAAAGTTTTGTTTGTGCGATTCTGGTTCTTAAGATATTTGCAGTTTTGTTTTCGGCCGATGACGTCGTCCAGAACCTCAGAATGTGAAACAGCCTCAAAACAGGCAGAAAATTATAGAAAACGTATTTGGTTTGTGCTGTTTTGTGCTGTGACAATTTTCATTTGTGCTAGTTTATTTCTAAAATTATTCATTATTATTTCTGCGGTAATTATAGGACGTCATTTCTGCTCAGCTGACGGCGAAAACGATCTGAGGCTGTGGAAAAGTCTGTATTATTCTATAACATATGAATCAAAAGCAAATTACTAAAGACTGTTACAGACTTTTTATTTAACATTTTGAGGGACCGAAAATAAAACTCCAAATATCTTAAGAACCAGAATCGCACAAACGAAACTTTTTTGCAGCACAAACGATTGACTCCATTTTGGACGTTTTAGAGCATTTTTCTCCTTCCTGTGGGGCTGACACCAATTTGACCTACAAAAGAATCGTTAATTTCTCCAAAACTAAAGCAGCACAAACGAAGCACAAACGACTGTAGGTTTGCGTTTGATGGGGGCCGACTCCACGCAGGTATATTTTTGGAATTCTCTGGTCCAGAATTAGAAAGTTGTTCTGTCGTGCATCCTCCAGCGAACGGCGTCACCCGAAGCTTCCTCCAAACAACCCGAGCCTGCGGAGCGGTGACAGCCCTTTGGCACCACACTTGGCTCTTGTTTACTCTTGCGTGGGGGAGGAAGTCGGCCGAGGAAGTGCTCGGGTCACTACTTGAACTTCCCGCTGACAGATGGATATCTCGCTGAGGTCGTGCGCGAGGGGGAGGAGGCGGCGGGGGAGGGGGAAGGCGCGCTTACCTCTCTGGATTTTGCTGTTGCATGACAATAAGACGACGTTAGTTCCCGAGTCTGCTTCTTTAACGCAACTTTGGGCTTCTATTTTTGTGCAGATTTTGAGTCGCGGGTCATGCTTTGCTTTTAGTTTGCTCCTGTTTCAAATTTTTACTGTCTTAAAAGTGTGAAAAACAGAACAAGTGCATTTAAAACCATTTATTTATAGTTTATTTTTAGTTCTTCCTCACTTACGCATTCAGAGAGTCCTAATTATTCACCATGATGAGTTTATAAGTGCTTCTCACGACTTTCAGACTTTGCCGTTGCAGTAAAACTAAAAACAAGGCGTGTAACGATATCCAAGTCTCACAATACGATATCGTCACCGTATGAACCTCACGGTACGATATTTATTGCGATATCATGAGAAAGTTCACGATATTACGATATTCTACATAATAACATCACATTCTAAAACGCTTTGACCAGTCATTTGGTACAACATTTATTGTCATTAGGGATGGAACAAAATCCAAATCTCTCTGTACGATAATTTCACAAATCTACAGTCGTGGCCAAAACATTTGAGAATGACACAAATATTACATGTTCACAGGTTCTGCTGCTTCATTGTTTTTAGGTGTTTTCTCACATGTTTTTATGGTTTGACTGAAATACAATCACAAGCATTTCATAAGCATCAAAAGCTTTTATTGACATTTACACTGAGTTCATGCAACAAGTCAATATTTGCAGTGTTGACTCTTCTTTTTCAAGACCTCTGCAGTTCTCCCTGGCATCAACTTCTGGACCAAATCCTGACTGACGGCTCCATTCTTACATAATCAATGCTTGGAGTTTGTCAGAATTTGTGTTTTTTTGTTTTTTTGTCCACCCGCCTCTTGAGGATTGACCACAAGTTCTCAGTGGGATTAAGATCTGGGGAGTTTCCTGGACCTAAAGTCTTTACATTTTGTTCCCCGAGCCGTTTAGTTATTACGTTTGCTTTATGATGAGCTGCTCCATCCTGCTGGAAAAGGCTTTGTTCATCACCAAACTGCTCTCGGACGGTTGGGAGACGTTGCTCTCGGGGGACGTCCTGGTACCAAAATGAATATTTGTGTCATTCTCAAAACCTTTGGCTGCGACTGTACTGTATTTTACTTCACATGGTGGTATGATAGCGCCTTTTTATCAGTCAGTAGAACAGTGAGTCAGTGTCCTAAATGCAATAATAACAGAAAAGCTCAAATAGAAGCCTCAGTGCAGCAAGAGGACGGCAGAGTTATCAGATCAGGGCATTTTGAGGAGAGTAACGGACAAACACAACCGAACTCTAAGAATCCGTCTGTGTCAGCAGCACAGCGAGGGTCTTGCTGCCTGAAGGATTCATCTACTGCATATACAGCATCGTGAAGCTAACAAGATATATTTGTCCATTACCTCTTGCATTGCAGTGGTCACAAACTGAACCATTTTGCATCTCAGGTCACTGCAAACAAATAAACCAGCCCTCCTCCCTTCCTTTTGGTTTAATTTACATACAGTGATCCATAACCATCAAAAGGAAAGTCCCCCCTTTAGAAATCCTCCGTTAACCGGGTCTCAGACAAAGCTGCAACATGAAATCTGCCCCTGGAAACTTTTTAAATCGTCTGGAATTTGAACATCGTTGGCGTACATGCTCCTGCATCTGAAACGAATGAAGGAAAATGTTTCATTCATCCATTAATCTGTTTTTTAAATTGAGCATTTGAATTGAAGCAAGTTTGTCTCTAAGTCCAACTTGATCATGTTCAAAGTCATAAAACTTCCAGTATTTTCAGTCTCTATAACTTTAGAACTGAACAATGGTGATTCGGGTGTGTTCCCTGTGGTGACTCCTTCTTTTCCGGGATATTTCATTTCCTCCAAAGAATTTCCTCAGTAAATTCGACCAGATCATTTCCTTCTGATTTCTCTGGTACACCATTTTTGTCTTTTTTTTTGTTCCATGTCCTGGCATTTTCTCCTCTGCTGCAGCTTACATGGAAAAGTTTCGTTCATTCCCTGCCCGGTCGTCACTGTGCACAAGCCGCTGTTTCACGTCATCAGTTCCGCGTCATATTCAGTGTTCATGTCACGTTAGCTCACCGAAAGTTCTTTCAGGATGTTTGAAGTTTCTCCCGTGCTCTCGGGGTTCGTCTCCAAACAGATTTCATGAGCCGGTGGCCACGTGGTTTCCGACACTAGCAGTTTGTTTTTTCTTATCTGGCGGCCCTGGTGTGCGAGCAGGTGAATCGTGCATGTCAGGCTCTCGTCTCTTCGGCTCTGGAGTCGCGTGGCTGAGCTGAGAGTGAAAACAGGGTCCACTCTCCTGACTTCCTGTGTATAATGTCCAACAATTTATGGATTTGTTTACACAGGCCCAAACACAGGGAATCTTATTTATGCGCTTCCAATTTTCCACATTATGCTAAAACGAATGGTCTTTTCAGATGCATAAAGGAACCTTACGTAACATTTAGAGTTCAGTCCAATAAACCTGACCTCACCGTGTCCTCAGATACGAGGGGAAAATGTTCAAATCAAACAGAACTTTTACTGAGAACAATTCTAATGCTGATTTATTCTTGATTACAAAAACATTTCCCATATTTTTTATGATTTAATTTCGGTGTGTCGGTTTTTTTTTATCCAATCAGAAATCAGAGCGAGCCTCACGTGATCTGAATAGTCACTACCCAGCACCTAAAGCTAGTCATGACTGAGTGCTAGTGCAGCCTCTGCAGCTCAGGGAGGAGATTCTGGAGGTTCTGAGCTTCACATGAGGCCTGAACATAAACTGGGAATGAGAAACACTTGGATGTGTCTCTGTCTGCAGGTTCAGGCTCTGGGGACACAGGTTTAGTTATAATAATACCTTTTTTAGAGCTGGGGGAAGGATTTACTACTTTCTTGATGTTACCGTAATGTTAAATATGGTTTTATTTCTGAAATAATGCAAAGATAAGTGTATAACATAACTTAATAGACCTTAACATGACGGTAGAGAATGCACAAATGTAAAACAGTGCTCAGGCAGATATACAAATATAGTAGCAGGTCACAAAGGGATAAGGGATGAAATTCAGCTGTTCCAAATCCGAGGCCATGGAAAAAGGTGACTTGCCCTCTCCGGGTGGGTGGAGAGTCTCTGCATCAACTGTTCACAGTGAGGGGAGAATGGAGCGTGAGGTTGACAGGCGGATCTGTGCAGCGTCGGCAGTGATACAGTCGTTGTATCGGACCGTTGTGGTGAAGAGGAAGCTGAGCCCAAAGGCAAAGCTCTGGATTTGGTTCCTCCCCTCACCTGTGGTCATGAGCTCTGGGGAACGACCGAAAGGACGAGATCGCCGATACAAGCGGCCGAAATGAGTTTCCTCCGCAGAGTGGCCGGCCGCTCCCTTAGAGACAGGGTGAGGAGCTCAGAGTAGAGCTGCTAGAGGTGGCTCGGGCATCTTTTCCTGATGCCTCCTGGACGCCTCTCTTAGGAGGTGGTCCGGGCATGTCCCACCGAAAAGAGGCCCCGGGGAAGACCTAGGAAACGCTGGAGGGACTCTGTCTCTGGGCCTGGGAGCACCTCGGGGTCCCCCTGGAGGAGCTGGAGGAAGTGTCTGGAAGTCCCTGCTTAGACTGCTGCCCCCGCGACCAAAAAAAGAGGAAGAACCGTGGAAGAAAATGGATGGATGGACAATGGGATAAATGCAAGATTGATACGTTTACAGTAACACGTACATGAAAACACCATCTCCTCAGAGACAAGCGTCATCCGCCCACGTTACAATGAACTATTCTCCTCAAACACTTTCTTTAACCCGTACAAACTTCTACGGTTAAGCAGTAAATAGAGCGCTTGTCGTGGCTTTGATACTCCACGTGCATTGTCGTCTTGTAATCGAATTAACGAAACGCTGTCCGCCTGCTCGCTTTTTGTTCGCCCGTTTAAGAAGTTATCCAGTCACACCCAGCGTCCTTTTGTTGGCGGTAAGGAGACAGGGGCGGACGGGGGCGCGACAGGTGAAAGCAGAGAGCAGCGGGGCCCAGGTGGATCTATAGAGCGGGGGGTAAGACGAGCCGAGGCCGGGACTGGAGGCTACGTTTGGGCACAGCTGGAAGACTCGCTCCAGCCACGGCCCTCCATTCACTCGTACAAAGACAGAAAGAGGCAGAGAAAGAAAAGAGAGAAGGAGGGAGGAGGGTAAAAGACAGAGAAAGTGAGAGAGAGGAGGGGGGGTGTTTGCTTTTAAGATGTGGAGAAGCGCTGGTGCTAAGAGTCAACTGTATTCAGGTTCAGAGAGATACAGTTTCTTCTATTATTATGATTATAGAAGATTTAAATAGGCAGTGTTTGACTTCTATGGAGGATTAACTGCTAACATGACATATTTAAGACCGCCATGTTTCCTTTTATTGTTTTGAAGATGTTATATTTCCTGAAAACAACATATTTTGGCACGTCCCGCTAATGAAACTAGTACTACCGCACATTGTGACAGGTTTGTGAAGTTGTACTATAATTGTTTTGTATCATGTTTTTGTATATTTATGTCGGAGGATGGGTTTTGTAGGCTTGTGGGTGGAACATTGGACAGGATCTTACAGCTAACTGTGAGGAGGGTTCGAATAGGGCCAGACACAGATCACTAGATTACTCAAACCTGCATGGATGACATCTAAAACCTTTTCAAGCATGTTTTTGATGAGAAAACAATGTTATAACCATAGATTGTATAAAGAAGTGGGCCAAGCGAGTGTGATGTCACCACAGTATTTGGCTCCGCTCAAATTAAGCTCCCGTTGCTACAGTTACAGAAGCGAATCTAGAGCCAGACTCCATATCTGGAAATCCGACCTCGAGTATCATAGCAACCGCAAGAGCCAATAATGATTGAGGTCGTTAAATGTGTCCGCCCAACTCACCGGAAAGCAGGAAGGGGACTTACTTAGCAACAAAACGCCCTAGCTGTCAGTCAAACCTGTTGCTAAGGCCAGCGGGAGGGACCTCGGGGAATGAAGGTGTCTGATTGGTCCGTTATTTATGTTTATATCTTGATTGAGGAACAAAATAGCTGAATGAAAAATTCACGATCATGTGTTGCGGGTTCATACGAACATTTTAAGACCAAACTGACGAGGTTCACTGCAGCAGTTACGGAGAGAGGAGCCAGAAGATCTCAATGTAAATCAATGGGATCCAGGGGTCAGAAAGAGCCGGAAGAGCCTCTTGGAGCACTTCCTGTTTGGAACGCGGCGACTAGCGCGTTAGCTATGTCCATTTATATTTACGGTCAATGGTTATAACACGTAATTCATGTAATAAAGGAATGAATATCTGTTTTGTGATTGGAGCAGCTCTTCGACTCCAACTGCATTTGATTTTATCGCAGTTTTATCGTCTGCGAACCAGGAAGTGGGGATCTGGACATATGAAGAACAGCGTGATTGGTCTAACAAGTATCCACTCTTTAAACGTCCGGCTGAAATCAGGGCAGTCTTTTGTGATGTCACCAACTACTGAAATCGCAGAGGCAACTCACACTGATTTTTTTTAGGCGTTTTTGACCAGAAAGCTGCAAAATTACTGAGTTTGCACTGAAATAGTAAAAAACCAACAAAAAAAAACAGTAGATAATGCTATTCAAACACCACGTAAACAGTTTAGCAGTGAAAAACGTGGCTTTAAGGGTTTAACAGCCCCACTCACCGGTGATGTCAGTCGCCAGGTGCCCCAGCGGTGGGTAGTTGCAGCGCTGTGCCAGCTGGGGGCAGTACCACACGAGCAGCTCCTGGCCGGGGGGCAGGGGTCTGACGGTGTAGAAGAAAATGTCCAGGCCGCTCTGACACGCCACCATGTTCTGCTCCTCCGTAGACCTGGCGGGGTTGACGTAGCGCATCCAGTTGCTGCGGTCCTCGTGCAGACCGTCCAGGATGTGGTGCAGGCGCCCGTCCCGGAACACCTGAGGGGCAGAGAGGCGCTGTTACCCTTCTGTGGGGTATTAACTGTAACAGGGGACGCATTTAGATCACCGTGTTACCTTTTATTGTTTGGAAAATGTTATATTCCCCAAAAACACTTTACTTTTTGACAAGAGTGACCAGACGTCTCTATTTGCCCGGGACAGTCCTAGTTTGGAGCCCTGTGTCCCCTGTCCCAGCAGATTTATCCAAAACCAGTGATTTGTCCCAGTTTTATACAAGAAATGTCCCTATTTTTGACCAATCTGATCCCTGCCAACAGTAAAGCGAGGCATAAACTGTCATTTGTTTAGGTAAAATACAGAAAATCTGCTTAAAAATGACCAAAACACAAAGAAAATGTGACTATACCGACTCACGTTAGTGCAAGTGCAGAACAATTTTCCTTAACTTTACTATTAACAACCACCAAAATAAAATAAAAAATCGGTATGTCCCAGTTTTTTATTCTGAAAATCTGGTCACCCTATTTTTGACGCTCCGACTTTCCGCTTCCATTGCTCTGCACGCTAACTCCCTCCCCCTTCAGAGCGTTTTCACAACCCAATCAGAGTGCATCCCACTAAGGAAACTACTCCACATCGCATCATGTTTGTCAAGTGGTTGTGCACATTTTTGTATCATGTTTTTTGTATATTTACAATCAGTGCTGTCAAAAAATATTGCAATACTATACATAATACTATACTATACATAATAATACAATAAGCTGTGGACAATACTAGTAATGTTAGAAAAACTACAGGAGAAAGGAAGGAAGCAAAACAAGTCGTACGAAATTGAGAGAATGTTATTCATATGAGGAAAATACGAAATAATCCGCTCGAAAACATATGGCGTCTCTGTCATAGTAAGCACAGTGCTCTAGCGCCGGTCAATTTAAAGGCCCAACAAAAGGTAATGAAAACCTGGACATTTCCCGCACTTTATATAAAAAAAATAAAACCCCTACGGCCAGGACAGGGCATGAAAACCGGATATGTCCTTGGAAAACCGGACGTTTGGTCAACCTGTCCTGTCTGTCTCACTATTTAAGAGATACTTCCACCGCTGGACTTATTTTCTCCACTAAAGCGTCGCTCTGCTGCACATGTAGCAGCGATGGGCTCATGGATCCATAATACATTTTAATAATAGATTTTATCATAGTTCTATGGTTGGGAAAAATGAGGCAAACAAACAGGGTCGCAATTTAAAAAAAAAAATTGCACAAAGCCAATTTTTTACTTTTCTGTGTTGATAAGAGTATTAAAATGACTATTCAAAGGACAAAATGTGTGATTAATTTGTGAGGAATCGTGAGTTAACTATGACATTCATGAAATTAACCCCGATTATTATTTTTAATGGACTGACAGCACTCTATGTATTCCGTGTGGGAGCATGGCTGACGCACAAAAGTTTACAGCTAAATTACCGAAACTTGCATGAATTCCAAATAAATATGGTGACTAGATTGTGTCACTAAGGAAAATATGCTCTCCACCCATCCACGACTTATTCACGACTTATTTGTGAGTCACTAGAATCTGAGAGACTTTGGGTTCAGGTCATTTTCAAGCCCAGTTTTCGATATTTTGGTTCAGAAAATGGCAAAATATTTCCCTGTTTACTGTTGTTGGGGATCAGACTGGTCAAAAATTGTGATAGTCCTGTTTTAGTCCTGGTTTAGACCTGACGTAATCCTGGTTTAGTCCTGGTTTAGTCCTGGTTTAGTCCTGGTTTAGATCTGACACAGTCCTGGTTTAGTCTTAGTTTAGGCCTGGTTTAGACCTGATGTAGTCCTGGTTTAGTCTTAGTTTAGTCCTGGTTTAGTCCTGGTTTAGAGCTGACGTAGTCCTGGTTTAGTCCTGGTTTAGTCCTGGTTTAGAGCTGACGTAGTCCTGGTTTAGTCTTAGTTTAGTCCTGGTTTAGTCCTGGTTTAGACCTGATGTAATTCTGGTTTAGTATTATTTTGGTCCTGGTTTAGACCTGATGTAGTCTTAGTTTAGTCTTAGTTTAGTCCTGGTTAAGACCTGATATAGTCCTGACATAGTCCTGGTTTAGTCTTTGTTTAGTCCTGGTTTAGTCTTACTTTGGTCCAGGTTTAGACCTGACGTAACCTTGGTTTAGTTTTAGTTTAGTCCTGGTTTAGTCCTGGTTTAGACCTGACATAATCCTGGTTTAGTCTGAGTTTAGTCCTGGTTTAGACCTGATATAGTCCTGTTTTTAGTATTAGTTTAGTCCTGGTTTAGTCTTACTTTGGTCCAGGTTTAGACTGGATGTAGTCCAGGTTTAGACCTGATGTAGTCCTGATTTAGTCTTAGTTTAGACCTGGTTTAGTCCTGGTTTAGACCTGATGTGCTCCTTGAATTTTATCTGAATAGTCTTTTTAGCCCATTCAAAATTAATGACCATAACTTTATTTAAAATCTGAAAATGACGTGTAAACCCCGTTTCCGTGGAGCTCTGAACGTCTCCGTGGTGAAGAATGCCCCCGAACCACAGGCCGGGGCAGTTTGTTTTGTCTCGCCGGGGGCCTCACAGCTGTTGGGTTTCAGTGACACAGCGTTTGAGCCGTCAGTGCCAGTAAAAACAGTCACAGCAGGCGCTCCCCCGGCCCTCCGGCTCAGCCCCGCTACGCTCACTCTCGCTCTGACTCAGTGAGGAAGTGGCTTTGACATCCACGAATCACCAGGGGAACGACGTGAACCCGACGCGAACCAACACATGTCGCGCTCGTTCGCCTAAAAAGTGCACGGAAAGCGCAATAAGTGACGATAAAAGGCCGTTTCCAGCATCGCGGTGACTCAGGTTTACACGTGATCCTGTGATAAAGGAGGGATATTTTTAAAACTTTATCGTGTTTTGGTTTGATTTAGAAAGACAAGCAAAAGTGAAGGTTTTTGTTTCTTATTTAGGATGAGTAATGCTGACTAAAACTGTGGGGAAATAGAAAGAAATAATCATCATTTGGCCTTGTTTTCAAGATAAGCTTTTCAAAATAATTAAAGAGAGGGTGTAATCTAAACCAGGACTGAATCAGGACTACGTCAGGTCTAAACCAGGATTAAAACTAAGATTAAACAAGGACTAAATTAGGTCTAAACCAGGATTAAAACTAAGACTAAACCAGGACTAAACTAAGACTAAATCAGTACTAAACTAAGACTAAGCCTGGTCTAAACCAGGACTAAACCAGGACTACTCGATGTTCAAAACTGATTCCAATGCCACGATGGTAATTTAGAAAACAGAATGTGATTTTTAACATTAAAGGGACATTCAGGACATAGTTCCTCATTTCCTCCTGAGCCAGAGTGTTGGAGACGTGTGGAGACACTTTTTAAATCTTCCTCCAGTCCTTGTATTTGCAGAGGTGCTGGTGCTGGGCTAGTGCAGGTCAATGGCCACAGTCGTCCTGCCACTAAAAACAGTCTGACCCACTCCACAGACACGAGGAAAAACTATTAGAACTCCAGACTCTGTGAACGTCTGTGTCCACAGAATATTGTTTGAAATAAAACTAACCTGCATCACATGAATCGTCACGTTGAGGGACTATTTCCTCATATGTCAGTTCGTCAGACTGATATATGACATGCAATATATATATATATAGATATATATAGATATAGATAGATAGATAGATAGATAGATAGATAGATAGATTGATATATATTGATATATAGATATATATTGCATATATTGCTGATAAATATGATGGAATATATGGTGCAGTATTGTGCAATAACTGTTTGTGCAATAGGGCTGGTGCAATAATCATTGTGCAGTGGAGCTAGTGCACTAATTATCTGTGCACTAATTATCTGTGCACTAATTATCTGTGCCATAGGGTTAGTGCAATATTTTGGACACTTTTTGGTTGTGAAGTGCACAAATGTACTACATGTATCTTGTGACTGTTGTGTGAAGTGTAATTTTTGCGGGCAGTGCCCAGAACACATTTCCCATTGGGAACAATACAGTTTAACTTAGCTTAGCTTAGCTTAGTTTATCTTAGCTTAGCTTAGCAACTACATCATTTTGAAACAATGTCATGAACAGGGGTGGGTTAATATAAGTTTTTCTTCTTTTTCCTGCTCCTTTTCGAGAAATGTGCTTTTCTGTTGTTTATAATGTATATGTAGCATGTATAATTGTTGTTTCTGCACAAACTTGAAATAAAAATTAATTAATGAATTAATGTATCAATCAATCAATCAAATACCTGCTCAAATAGTTAGTTATACAGCTAGTTTTGATACCAGTTTTAGAATTGACTAGTGTCTGATTCTCGATACATTTGACACCCCTGTGCTTTAGACCATTTTACTTTGCACTGAAAATGTTGAAATGTCTTGATGAAACATGGTTAAAAAGCTCCAGTTTAAGACATGTACATGTTATGAAATTGCAGAGGAATGTTTAATGTTTCTGTCACCGCCTTTATGGTCTAATTCCTTCATTGCAACACACTTGTGAGTTCAGTTTGCAAAATGTCTTCTAAAGAAATGTAGTCACACTGGGCTCTACATGAGAACGACACATGTGCTCGGCCCATGAGGAATCAACCAATGACAGCTCCATGTGGAAATGTTATTCTAACATAAAATGCAGAGTCACAGTTACACAGGATGTAGCACGATCAGTGTGTTAGACTCGCGACCTCTTCTGCCACTTTTGGACAGACAGGATGTTGCAGCAGAAGTTAAAGGTGTAAACTCGCTGTGGGGCACGTCTCACCCTCCAGAAGTACTTGCGATTGGCGTTTCTGGGGACGGCGTCGTCCGTGTAGCGTTCTCCGATGAGCGGCCCGAAGCGAGTGCCCTGAGGAATGAGCTCTGTGCTGGTCACGCCGACCACCTGAGGACACACCAGGAGAGGATTAAAGCGACTGCAGGTTTAAAGCGTTAAACACTACAGAAATCAAACTGAACCTGTGTCCCCAGAGTCTGAACCTGCAGACAGAGACACATCCAAGTTTGTCTAATTCCCAGTTTATGCATTGGCCTCATGTGAAAGCTGATTGTCTGCAGGAGCTGGAGTTTAAGTGGAGACCGTTCAGATCAGAGAGAAACATTTTAGCTTTAAAACAACTGGATTTCAGCATCAAAACTGGCAACGCAAATGAGAAACTCATGTGAGGCTCATTCTTCTTCCTCATCAGATTTTCTTGAGAATAAAAAACACTAAATTATAACATAAACAAATGACACGAGACAGAGATGACACCGGGGCTGATCTGTACCAAAATATTGATTTAAAAAAAGTATATTATATAAAAAATATTCATATAATAATATAAAAAAAAAAAGTAAATAAAGTATAAAATAAGTAAAGTACATTAAATAAAAAATATTACAAAATAAATAGTCCTGGTTTAGACCTGGTTTAGACCTGGTTTAGACCTGGTTTAGTCCTGGTTTAGTCTTGGTTTAGACCTGGTTTAGACCTGGTTTAGACCTGGTTTAGTCCTGGTTTAGTCCTGGTTTAGATATTAAATCCCGGATAAGAAATTGGATGGATGGATAAAAAATAAATAAAATAAAAATACAAAGTAAAGTAAATAAAGTAAATATATATATACAAATATTAATATAATAATATAACAATATTTATATTATAAGAAAGTGATTCTCATGTTAAAATACCGATAGTCCTACTATTTCTTTAAGAAAAAAGAAGCTATATTTGTGAATATTTTAGTCTATCTGCACAAATGATTAAGTTGGAGCAAAAGAACTAAATCAGGTTTAAACCAGGTCTAAACTTGGGCTAAACCAGGACTAAACCAGGTCTATTTTAAGTTTAAACCAGGTCTAAACTTGGGCTAAACCAGGACTAAACCAGGTCTATTTTAAGTTTAAACCAGGTCTAAACCAGGTCTATTTTAAGTCTAAACCAGGACTAAATCAGGTCTATTTTAGGTCTAAACCAGGTCTAAACTTGGGCTAAACCAGGACTAAACCAGGTCTATTTCAGGTCTAAACCAGAGGAGCATAAATTACATTTGTTCAGCCTAAATCCAGAAGAAGCGTTTGTGTATTTAGTCTCAGATTATCCCCTGACCCACACGAGACTCGAGAACGGACGATCTTACACACTTTTATCACTATTTTATTCACACCAAACATCCCGACCCGGTCAGTCTCGTTAGCGTTCAACAACTAACCCCCCACAGACGTGTAACACCCCCTGGTAAAAGGGGCCCGATCTCGCAGGACTAAACCCGACCGTCCCCTGGTCCCGTAGAGGCGCTGGCGTGAACTTCCTCTGAATATTTCATCAGCTAATCATCCTCTCCGTGTCTCTTCTCGTCTAGCGTATTAAAATTTCACCACTCGTGCTGTTAGGGCGGCTCGAGGTGTGAAACCAGGCCTGAGTCTCCCCCCCCATCCCGTAGCTCCGGGGCGGGGCAGATACAGTGTCCCGAGCGCCGCCAATACCCCCCCCCCCCGTCCCCGAGGCGAAGGCAATCCCGAAGCGCCCGCCTTTCATCCCGACCGCCGCGTGGGTTTGTACCGCGCAGGACAAAGAGGCGCAAAAGTCCAGTTATTAGATCCCGACATGACTCACTTAAAAGAATCGAAGTCTGATGTGGCCGTTATTGTCAAAGTTAAACCGTTTTTTTTAACTAAACCAGGACTAAACCAGGACTATTTCAAGTCTATACCAGGTCTAAACCAGGACTAAACCAAGCCTAACTAAACTAGGACTATACCAGGACTATATCAGGACTATTTCAAGGCTAAACCAGGAATAAACCAGGATGAAACCAGGACTATATCAGGTCTAAACCAGGTCTAAACCAGGACTAAACCAGGACTATATCAGGTCTATTTCAAGTCTAAACCAGGGCTAAACCAGGACTAAAACAGGACTATATCAGGTCTACTTAAAGTCTAAACCAGGTCAAGACCAGGACTAAACCAGGTCTAAACCAGGTCTAAACCAAGACTAAACCAGGACTATTTCAGGGCTATTTTAGGTCTAAACCAGTTCTAAATTGGGACTAAACCAGGGCTAAACTAGGGCTAAACCAGAACTAAACCAGGACTATTTCAGGTCTATATCAGGTCTAAGCCAGGTCTAAACTAGGACTAAACCAGGACTAGTTCAGGTCTAAACCCAGGTTTAAACTAGGGCTAAAATAGAACTATTTCAATTTAGTTTAGACCTGGATTAGACTTGGTTTAGCCCTAGTTTAGACCTGGTTTAGACTTGGTTTAGCCCTAGTTTAGACCTGGATTAGACTTGGTTTAGCCCTAGTTTAGACCTGGTTTAGATCTGAAATAGTCCTGATTTAGTCCTAGTTTAGACCTAATATAGACCTGAAATAGTCCTGGTTTAGTTCTGGTTTAGCCCTAGTTTAGACCTAAAAAAAAGACCTGAAATGGTCTTTGTTTAGTCCTAGTTTAGTCCTGGTTTAGACCTAGTTTAGACCTAAAAAAAAAGACCTGAAATGGTCTTTGTTTAGTCCTAGTTTAGTCCTGGTTTAGACCTGGTTTAGATCACTTTGGTCCAAAATAGGACACTGGGACATTTCTTGTATAAAACTGGAACAAATCTTTTTTTTTTTTTGGATAACTTTGCTGGGACAGGGGACACAGGGCTCAAAACTGGGACTGTCCCGGGTGTCACCATGGTAACCGCTGAACATTCCTCCACAGACGCACACGTAGAACCCGCCGGCACGACTCAAAGCACCAATACCGACCGCAGGAAGTGTCACTGTAACTCGCGAAACAATAACACTTTCCACTTCCCGCTCGCAAATCGCCACAAACTTTGCCTTCTCCGGTGTCCGTCGCTTAACCGCCCGTCGTCGGTTTTTCTCTGTGTATTTTTCCATCCTTCTTAATGCCGGATTAGCCCTTTCATTGTGTGACAAATTAACCGTAACCGATCTGCCGGCCTGGCCTCCAGATCCGGCGCGTTCCGGCCTGACACGTGACGCGCTAATTGCACAGCGCCGAGGCCTCGTAATCACAGCCGTCGAGCGCGGAGGGAGGGAGCGGTTTTTTTGTTGTGAGGAGGTTATTGTTCCGGATTTGGGACGGGGGAGGAAAAGAAAGGTTAAAAACATCCCGTCGGAGGAATGAGGATGAGTCAAAGGGGGAAGGAAGTGACGAGATGCGCCGACATAAACAAGTGCAGACACAAGCGTTCTGTAAACACGGGTAAATTTAGCGGCGTTAACGGCTAAATACGGGTCTGCAGAGGCTTGGGAACGAGAAAGTTGGATTTTCAAGTGACAAACGAGAGGCTAGAACTGTGAAAAATAACGTTAATCTGATACTAATCCACGCTTTAACCAGTTCTGAAACTAGATACTCTTTTTTCCGCAGGTATTGATACTAAATAAGTCACATTCACAGGACAGAAATGAACCTTTTGAATAATAGACGAGGATAAACCCACGGAGCACTGAGGGATCACACAGATATGAGGCCACATGGAAAAAGAAAAGAAAACACTATGATTTAATGCTGAAAATCACATGATATTGTCTAAGGAAGTGAGTGCACTACAAAAATACTCTTCCTTAAACTACAAAAATCCACTTGTTTTAAGTTAAAAGTGCTGCAGAAACAAGTGAAAGTATCGGCCAGTGCAGGAAGTGAACTATATCCAGGCCAATAAATCTCAAAATAAGATAAAATCACTTATTCTATGCAATAATCAAAGTTTGAAGTGAGCTAAATAAAGCATAAAACACTAATTCTAAGAATAAATTAAGATGAAAAACCTTAAAACTCGAATATAAAGCTGTTATTGACTGTTTTACTCTTGATTTTAGTTCATGAATCTTAATGTAATTCTTTATTTCCTTATTTTAAGACTAAATCACCACTTGGGAACATATCGACAAACTGCAGCGCTCGCCTAAAACTTTAAAATCTTTGAATCTTTCCATGTTACAAACAGAAGGTTCAGAGAAACTGGACAATTTCAGTCCAAGATCGACTCATTTACATCCAGAAAACCACTTAACACTTTTTTGCTTGTTTTGTGCTCATTCTAACGAGTTTATAGACGTGGTTTAGACCCAGTTTAGTCCAGGTTTAGACCTGGTTTAGACCTGGCTTAGTCCATGTTTAGTCTCGGTTTAGACCTGGTTTAGACCTGGTTTAGACCTGGTTTAGACCTGGTTTAGTCCTGGTTTAGACCATGTTTAGTCTCGGTTTAGACCTGGTTTAGTCCATGTTTAGTCTCGGTTTAGACCTGGTTTAGACCTGGTTTAGTCCATGTTTAGTCTCAGTTTAGACCTGGTTTAGACCTAGTTTAGTCCATGTTTAGTCCATGTTTAGTCTTGGTTTAGACTTGGTTTAGACCTGGTTTAGACCTGGTTTAGTCCATGTTTAGTCTCGGTTTAGACCTGGTTTAGTCCATGTTTAGTCTCGGTTTAGACCTGGTTTAGTCCATGTTTAGTCTCGGTTTAGACCTGGTTTAGACCTGGTTTAGACCATGTTTAGTCTCGGTTTAGACCTGGTTTAGTCCATGTTTAGTCTCGGTTTAGACCTGGTTTAGTCCATGTTTAGTCTTGGTTTAGACCTGGTTTAGTCCATGTTTAGTCTCGGTTTAGACCTGGTTTAGACCTGGTTTAGACCATGTTTAGTCTCGGTTTAGACCTGGTTTAGTCCATGTTTAGTCTCGGTTTAGACCTGGTTTAGTCCATGTTTAGTCTCGGTTTAGACCTGGTTTAGACCTGGTTTAGACCATGTTTAGTCTCGGTTTAGACCTGGTTTAGTCCATGTTTAGTCTTGGTTTAGACCTGGTTTAGTCCATGTTTAGTCTCGGTTTAGACCTGGTTTAGTCCATGTTTAGTCTCGGTTTAGACCTGGTTTAGTCCATGTTTAGTCTCGGTTTAGATCTGGTTTAGTCCATGTTTAGTCTCAGTTTAGACCTGGTTTAGACCTGGTTTAGACCTGGTTTAGACCAGGTTTAGACCTGGTTTAGACCTGGTTTAGACCAGGTTTTGTCCAGGTTTAATCCTGGTTACAGCCTGGTTAGTTCTGTTGTAGTCCTGGTAAACGCCGCAGTAATCGTAAGTTTTCAGTTCATATTCTGACAGATGAGACACATTTTATGTACTGGACTCATTCGAGACTTTGTGGATGTTTGTTTTCTGTTCAGCTGCAACCGAATATGCACAGATTTACCAAATACGCACAAATTTCTCAAATACGCTGCATTTGTGTCGTATGCGCGAGTGTTTCTAAGAGCTTTCGTGCTCCATGCCACAATCCATTCAGCAGTGCAGCTTCGTAGTTTGCAAACGTACTAAAACATTTGGACAGATTTTTGAGCTCCGTGTACAACATAAAATCAGTTTGAGGCCAATAAGCACAGAATTAATGCATACACAAAGCGCACTGACGATTTTTGAGAAAAATAAAGGATTTTAAGTGCGTTTAAGTGCGAAAAATATTTGTAATTGTGTATTTTTCTCCGCTGTGATCCATACCTCTGCTCCGTTGCGTTTCAGGGCCAGGTTCCTGGGCAGGGACCTCTCGGCTCTGCTCCTCCTGGTTCCCGGGTCCTTCTCGTGGCCCTTCTCCTCGTCTTCGTCCACGGGCTGGTCCATCACGATGTAGGTGCACTTCTCCTCGAACTCCTCCTCCGTCCACCTGCCCATGTCCTGCAGAGCCTCCATGTCGGCCGCCGGCTGAGGAGTCAACATGATCTTCTGAGTGAAGGAGACGAGGAGCCCTGTGAGGAACCGACAACACGTGGAGCTCAGGTGAGGCCGAGGATTTTGAGGTTTAAACGTCGCTGAATTTCACACTTTTAACTCTGAAGAAAGAGTTCAAACAGTCAGAGCGTTTCAGCCAAGTTTTATACAAATGTAACATGAAAACTTTGGAGTTGAGATGATTTTGGGGTCAGTTTGGTCCTGGTTTGGTCCTGGTTTTGAGCTCAGTTTAGTCCTGATGTAGACTTGGTTTGGTCCAGTTCTTGGTCTTAGTTTAGTCGCAGTTCAGTCCGGGTAAAGCGCAAACACTCCCTCAGTTGTGGTTTCGTTCTGCCGTCTGCGTTTAACCTTCAGGGCAGTTAGAGCCCCTGAAGGCACTTTATTTAAAGAAAGTGTGACTTTCATTTTCATGTTCTGATGGAAGGGAGGACCCTTCCTTTACTCTGCACGCTAAGTCACTCCCCCTTCAGAGCGCTGCCACAACACAGTCAGACACATCCCGTCAGGTTTGTCCAGCTGCTCAGTTTTCTGCCCTAAAAAGACAAAATACCTCAACTCTCCAACTTGAAACTGAGACTTTAAACGACTTTAAAGTTTCTGTTTTGTCCAGACAAAAGTCTAACAGGCAGGGCTCCCAAAATCTCACAGCGAGTTGCTATAATATTGAGCTCAAAACTGCTCAAAATGTGCCAAAAATAAGGAGTTGCGCAAAGTAACTGACACAGTTACTGCCTTTTGCTTTTGCACGACTCATTTTTGGCCCACGCTACAAAAATCCTCCTCCGTAAAACTAGAAAAATCCACTTGTTTTAAGTAAATATGCTGTAGAAACAAGTGAAATTTACTTATCAAGAAACCTTAAAAGAAGAAAATATATGTAGGCCTTCATAAATCTGAAAATAAAATGAAATTACTTATTCTAAGCAATAATCTGAGTGTTAAGTGATGTAAAATAAAGCAGAAAACATTAATTCTAAGAATAAATTAAGAAGAAAAATCTTAAACTAGAATATGCAGCTGCTATTGACTGTTTTACTCTTGATTTTAGTTCATAAATCTTGAATGAAGTTCTTTGTTTCCTTATTTTAAGACTAATTACCACTTGGTAACAGAAGGTTCAGAGAAACTGGACAATTTCAGTCCAAGATCGACTCGTTTACATCCATAAAAATGTCTTATTAAAGTCCATCTGAACACTGGGTTTGATTGTTTTGTGCTCTAGTTTATAAATATAAAAACTAAATAAGAAAAAAGTCAGATTTTCTTGAAAAAATCTGAATAATTTTACATGTTTAGCCTCATTTAGTCGTTTAGTAAACATCCCTTAAAACATTTTTTATCTTTGTTTAAGTGAATAAATCTTGGTTGGTTTTATAAAATTTGCCTGATCCAGAGGCAAAGTGGAAAAATAAGGGTCAGAGGTCAATTTTGAGCTCAGTATTTTTCACAATATTTCTTCTCATGATAAAGAAGCTCTCAAATACTCCCAGAGTGACGTGACCTCATTTTTGACCAAACATGTTACGGCGTTCGGTCTTTAGGTCAGTTTTGCATCTCGTTTTTATTCATATTTAGGGAGAGTTTTGGTGTGCAGAGTTTCCACGGTCACGGAAAAGCCTGGAAAAGTCATAGTTTGCTCAATTCTCCACGTGCAGGCGCCGTAAATCGTGGAAAAATTCACTTTAGGTCATGAAAAAGTCGTGGAAAAGTTTGGAAATTTTGTCCGTGTAAAAAGCGTGTGGATGATTTAGATTTGTGGGCGGAGAAGAATTTTACTGCGAACCAAAAGGAGGGTTTAAGTACGGCCCGGGAGAGATCGCTAATTATCTGAGACACGGACGACATCTGAAACCTGACGCCACTTCAGGAATGTTGATTTGCATAAGATTTTCTCACTCTGCCTCGATGCTGATTTGCATAAAATTCTGTTCTTACAAGTCAAAACAGTTCTTATTTAATTTGAGTTTTATTAGTCCTTAGAACAAATGGTTTCCGATGAGCTGTGTCTCTAATTAGACCTGTTTTCCTTTTCGGCAGTAAAAGCAAAAATCCGTGTGGGACTTCCTTGATCCGGCTCTGAACCGGCTCCTCTGCCTCTGCGTGTGAGAGGTGAGATAAGAGCCGAGATCCGAGAGTCGAGATCCGAGAGCCGAGATCCGAGAGCCGAGATCCGAGAGCCGAGAGCCGAGAGCCGAGATCCGAGAGCCGAGATCCGAGAGCCGAGAGCCGAGAGCCGAGATCCGAGAGCCGAGAGCCGAGAGCCGAGAGCCGAGAGCCGAGAGCCGAGAGCCGAGAGCCGAGAGCCGAGATCCGAGAGCCGAGATCCGAGAGCCGAGAGCCGAGAGCCGAGAGCCGAGATCCGCACGAGGAGGTGATTACAAGACAATGCCCTAATGGAACGCTTCCCCTTTAAAGCCGTCGTCACCACACAGGGGCAGATAAGGATCCAAACCAGGACTAAAGCGGGACTAAAACAGGACTAAATAACAGAGGACTAAATCGGGACTGAACCAGGATCAAAGCAGGAGTAAAAGAAGGACTGAAACGGGACTAAAAGAAGGACTGAAACAGGAGTAAAACAGGTGTAAAAAGGGAGTAAATAACAGAGGACTAAACCAGGACTGAACCAGTATTAAACCAGGACTAAAAAAGGACTAAAACAGGACAAAACCAGGACTAAATAACAGAAGATTAAACTAGGATTGAACCAGGACGTAACCAGGACTTAACCAGGTCTAAACCAGGACCAAACCAAAACTGACCCAGAAGTAAAACAGGACTAAATCAGGACTAAACCAGGATTAAACCAGGACTGAAACGGGAGTAAATAACAGAGGACTAAACCAGGACTGAGCCAGGTCTAAACCAGGTCTGAAACAGGTCTAAACCAGGTCTAAACCAGGTCTAAACCAGGTCTAAATCAGGTTTAAACCAGGTCTAAACCAGGACTAAACCAGGACTAAACCAGGACTAAACCAGGACTAAACCAGGTCTAAACCACGACTAAAACCAGGTCTAAACCGGATCTAAAACAGGTCTAAAACAGGTCTAAACCAGGTCTAAATCAGGTTTAAACCAGGTCTAAACCAGGACTAAACCAGGACTAAACCAGGTCTAAACCACGACTAAACCAGGTCTAAACCGGATCTAAAACAGGTCTAAAACAGGTTTAAACCAGGTCTAAAACAGGTCTACACCAGGTCTAAACCAGGACTAAACCAGGTCTAAACCGGATCTAAAACAGGTCTAAAACAGGTCTAAACCAGATCTAAAACAGGTCTAAACCAGGTCTAAACTAGGACTAAACCAGGACTAAACCAGGTCTAAACCGGATCTAAAACAGGTCTAAACCAGGTCTAAAACAGGTCTAAACCAGGTCTAAAACAGGTCTAAACCAGGTCTAAAACAGGTCTAAAACAGGTCTAAACCAGGTCTAAACCAGGACTAAACCAGGTCTAAATCGGATCTAAAACAGGTCTAAACCAGGACTAAACCAGGTCTAAATCGGATCTAAAACAGGTCTAAACCAGGACTAAACCAGGTCAGGGCCGGTCTGAACCATGACATAACCTCTGTACAGCGTCTCAGTTTTCTGGAGAAGTGGCTGTTGGATTCTGCTCAGACCACATGTTCTACACAGACGTTTCCTTCTCGCTCGAGTCACCACAGCTGATCTGAGTATGACTGTCACACGCCGACAGCAGAAGTCTGTGAATGCAAATCACTTCATGACACGGTGAAAAACGACCCAGAAGGAGTGTGAAAAAAAACTACCCAGAAGGAGTGCGAAAAAAAAATTACCCAGAACGAGTGCAGAAAAAAAAAGGTTTTGAGAAGGTTCAGCCCAAAGTGTGAGGAGGACGATTTACGCTGCAGGTGTTTCAGAATCTGTCACTTAAGACTGGAAGTTTCATTAGAGGAATTTCGATATTTTCAATTTTTAATACTCATCACTAGACCTAAACCAGGACTAAACTAGGTCTCAACCGGGACTAAAGAAGCAGTAATAACAGAGGTCTAAACCAGGACTAAAACCAGTCTGAGTCAGGACTGAATACCACAGAAAATCCAAACAAAATTCCAGAGTTAGTCTAGATCTAAACAAGAATCAGTCTGGAACTAAACCAGGATTAGTCAAAACCAAGACTACTCTAGACCAAAACCAGGACTAGACCAGATGTATATCAGGTCTAAACCAGGACTAAACCAGGACTTAGCAGGTCAGATTCTTAAAATGTGTCACTTTAACTTACAATTTTAAATTTTAAATTGCAATATTTATCAATAGTTAAGAACTAAACCAGGACTAAGAAAGGAGAAATAACAGAGGACTAAACCAGGACTAAACCAGGACTAAACCAGGACTAAGAAAGGAGAAATAACAGAGGACTAAACCAGGACTAAACCAGGACTAAGAAAGGAGAAATAACAGAGGACTAAACCAGGACTAAACCAGGACTAAGAAAGGAGAAATAACAGAGGACTAAACCAGGACTAAACCAGGTCTAAACCAGGACTAAACCAGGACTAAGAAAGGAGAAATAACAGAGGACTAAACCTGGACTAAACCAGGTCTAAACCAGGACTAAACCAGGACTAAACCAGGACTAAGAAAGGAGAAATAACAGAGGACTAAACCAGGCCTAAACCAGGTCTAAACCAGGACTAAACCAGGACTAAGAAAGGAGAAATAACAGAGGACTAAACCAGGACTAAGAAAGGAGAAATAACAGAGGACTAAACCAGGACTAAACCAGGACTAAACCAGGACTAAGAAAGGAGAAATAACAGAGGACTAAACCAGGACTAAACCAGGACTAAGAAAGGAGAAATAACAGAGGACTAAACCAGGACTAAACCAGGACTAAGAAAGGAGAAATAACAGAGGACTAAACCAGGACTAAACCAGGACTAAACCAGGACTAAACCAGGACTAAGAAAGGAGAAATAACAGAGGACTAAACCAGGACTAAACCAGGACTAAGAAAGGAGAAATAACAGAGGACTAAACCAGGACTAAACCAGGACTAAACCAGGACTAAACCAGGACTAAGAAAGGAGAAATAACAGAGGACTAAACCAGGACTAAACCAGGACTAAGAAAGGAGAAATAACAGAGGACTAAACCAGGACTAAACCAGGACTAAACCAGGACTAAACCAGGACTAAGAAAGGAGAAATAACAGAGGACTAAACCAGGACTAAACCAGGACTAAGAAAGGAGAAATAACAGAGGACTAAACCAGGACTAAACCAGGACTAAGAAAGGAGAAATAACAGAGGACTAAACCAGGACTAAACCAGGACTAAACCAGGACTAAGAGAGGAGAAATAACAGAGGACTAAACCAGGAGTAGCATGAAATTTACAGGACTGAAGACTGTTTCTACTACAGTAAATCCATGCAAAACCCCAGGACTAACCCAGATCTAAACCAAGACTAGTCTAGACCTAAACCAGGACTAGTCCAGGCATATATCCGGTCTAAACCAGGACTAAACCAGGACTTGGGAAGTCAGGCTGTTAAGATTGTGTCACTTCAAATTAGAATTTCAATATTTAGCAATATTTAAGACTAGGACTAAACCTGGACTAAACCTGGACTAAACCAGGACTAAACTAGGCCTAAACCTGGACTAAACTAGGACTAAACCTGGACTAAACCAGGACTAAACCAGGTCTGGGTCTAAACCAAGTCTAAACCAGGTCTAGGTCTAAACCAGGACTCAACCAGGACTAATCCAGGTTTAGATTTCAACCAGGACCAAACCAGGTCTAGGTCAAAACCAGGACTAAACCAGGACTAAACCAGGTCTAGGTCAAAACCAGGACTAAACCAGGACTAAACCAGGTCTAGGTCAAAACCAGGACTAAACCAGGACTAAACCAGGTCTAGGTCAAAACCAGGACTAAACCAGGACTAAACCAGGTCTAGGTCAAAACCAGGACTAATGATGGCTGTTAAGAACTTGTCACAGATCAGAATTTTCAATGTAAATTGGTGTATTTTTTTTTTTTTAAGAATTTCAATAATCAGTGAATGAATCAATGAATTTTCACAGTCAATACAAATGTTCACCAAACACTGACGTGAAACCATGAGATGTTTTGAAAAATTGTAATTAGCAATATTGTCATTATAATTACATTTTTAAATATGATTCTGCAAAAATAAAGAACATTCAAACAGGAACTAGTATTACTTAGTTACTTACAGTGAGAGTTTAGAAATTGTGCGATTTTGAATTCGATTTGAATAAAAAACAAACAAATTTATCTCGAATTTCAATTGTTTGCGCACAGCTTTAAAAGAAATCAAAATAGTTTTCATCCCAGACCGCAGGATTACACAATAAATGCACCTTTTTGTCAATATCTGGTTTTGATTTCAGTTTCAGATCGTAGATTTGTTCCGTTCTAATAGGCGTTGCTCTGAGTCAAGGCGAAAAAACGCTGCATCTGCGGAAATTTGGATCACTGTTTTAATATTTGCTCACTATATCTATTTTTAATTCATTTGACATTTTTAAAAAACTATTTTCAGTCACTTATGCACCCGTTTCCTGTTATAACTTGCAAATCTCCTCCTTAGATAAGAAAATACACACATTAAAATCCCAGCGTAACAAAAAACAACCACAAATTTTGCATTTAAATAATTCCTACACGGCAAAAACACTTAAATCTATCAGAATAACATGCAAATCTACCAGAATAACACTTAAATCTACCAGAATAACACTTAAATATATCAGAATAACGACGTCGAGACTAGAATGAAGCAGTTTCAGAACTAGTAAATCGATAAAAAATATGAAAACAAGATGAATAACCTGATATAAACTTTAAAATATTGGCCAGATTAGAGAAATTCACTGGAAAAACAATATCTAGGGAAGTAAAAATGATTTAAATTAAGAATATTTGACTTTATTTGAGCAGATTTAACTTGACAAGTAAAATTATCTGCCAATTTGTTTCTTATTTTAAGAGCAGCAAGGTGTATTTTCATATTTTAAGCACAAATAGTCTCGTTCCACCGGCAGATTATTTTACTTGTCAAGTGAAATTTACTCAAATCATGATAAAACTTTCTTAATTTAAGGCATTTTAACTCATCTAGATGTTTTTTTCTCATGTTATGTTAAAATAAACGAGCATTAGACTAAATTTAAGCAGTCTCAGAACGAGCAAGTCGAGACTAAACGTGAAAACAAGACAGAAAAAACTGATATGTTTTAAAATCTTGTCCAGATCAGAGAAATTTGCAGTGAAAAAAGTGTAAACACTTCAAAAAACACAATCTGGCCAAGTTAAGATGACTTGAATTAAGAAAGTTTTATCAAGATTTGAGTAAATTTCACTTGACAAGTCAAATTATCTGCGTGTGAACAAGACTTTTTGTGTTTAAAATATGAAAATGCATCTTACTACACTTGAGAAATAAGAAAAACAACGACTTTTTACACTTAAGATAAGAAACTAAATCGAATTTTGCTTGAATTAAGATAAAAACACTTATTCCACTGGAAGATCCTTTCACTTGTCAAGTTGAATCCGCTCAAATATAGTCAATTTTTCTTAATTTAAGTCATTTTAACTTCCCTAAATATTGTTTTTTCCCATATTTTCTACCTCTAGACTAAATTTAAACAGTTTCAGGACTAGTAAATCGATAATAAATTTGAAAATATGATATAAGTTTTAAAATCTTGGCCAAATCAGAGAAATTTGCAGGGTACAAATGTCCAAAAAGTTGCAAATCTCACCTGAGTTGCAGTCATAAGCAGCAGATGCAGTAATAGTAGCAGTAGTAGTAGTAGTAGTAGCAGTAGCAGTAGTAGTAGCAGTAGTAGTAGTAGTAGTAGTAGTAGTTGTTGTTGTAGTATTTATCTCCTCCACAGGTTCGTAGTCCTTTCTGTCTCAGTGCACATGCCTCTCTGACTGTGTGAATGCGCTCGCACAGAGGAAAGGTGCGGGGCCAAGTAGCTCCGCCCACATCGCGACGTGGCCCCGCCCACATCGCGACGTGGCCCCGCCCCCTCACCGCGTCTTGGCCCCGCCCCCTCCCGTGTGGGCGTGCGTCGGCGTGCGGTTCGAGGGTGGAAGTGGTTTTAGACAGAGCAGAAAAAGAGCTGTACTCGAGTAAGAGGGACGGTACTGCAGAATAATGTTACTCGAGTAGAGGAGCAAAGAAGTTACTCGAGTAAAAAAGTATTTGAGTACGTGAGTAACTGTGACTTGATTGTGAATGGAAGGAGAAAATGTAAATAATACTGTGCAAAATGTGGTGTTTTCAAAGTACAGGCAGAATTAACTAAGGAACTAAACCAGGACTAAACCAGGACTAAACCAGGACTAAACCAGGTCTAAACCAGGTCTAAACCAGGACTAAACCAGGACTAAACCAGGTTTAAAACAGGACTAAGCCAGGTCTAAACCAGGACTAAACCAGGTCTAAACCAAGATTAAACCAGGTCAAAAACAGGTTTAAACCAGGTCTAATCCAGGACTAAACCAGGACTAAACCAGGTCTAAACCAAGACTAAACCAGGACTAAACCAGGTCTAAACCAGGACTAAACCAGGACTAAACCAGGTCTAAACCAGGACTAAACCAGGTCTAAACCAAGACTAAACCAGGTTTAAACCAGGACTAAACCAGATCTAGGTCTAAACCAGGATTAAACCAGGACTAAACCAGGCCTAACCCAGGTCTAAATCAGGTCTAAACCAGGAATAAACCAGGATTAAACCAGGACTAAACCAGGTCTCGGACTAACCCAGGACTAAACCAGGTCTAAACCAAGACTAAACCAGGTCTAGATTCACACCAGGATTAAACCAGGACTAGATTTAAACCAGGACTAAATCAGGATTAATCCAGATGTAGGTCTAAACCAGGACTAAATCAGGATTAATCCAGATGTAGGTCTAAACCAGGACTAAATCAAGACTAAATCAGGACTAAACCAGGTCTGGGTCTAAACCTGGACTAACATAACAACTGAATTATAATTATATTTTATTTATTTTCACTGAGAATGAGACAAACTTGTGTTTCCATCTGCAGGTCAAACTTTTCGGTTGGGCGTCCGTCCTCCTGCTTGTTTCCATGGATACGCCACTGCTCTGGAATGTTCCACAGTGTGACTTTAAACAGCTCTACTTCACATTTATTCGTTTACAGGCGATTTTATGGCTCAAAAATACCTCAAAAAACAAACCTTCTGACTGTGAAGTGCATATGAAAGGTTTGTGTTTTTCTAATTTTGTCTTGGTTTCGTGGACGGTACCTGAGGTCAATATTTATCCGAGTTTTACATGAGTTAAGTGGCAGTTTGTGAAGAAAAGCACAAAAATACAGGAAGTCTCGCTGAGTTGTAAAACAGAATTCCAAAATGCAGAGACAAGGAAGGCATTTTTCCGACCGTCTAAACCTTAAAACCTCCAAAAAAAAAAGGTGTTTTCATTTATTTGACTCAGTTTCATCATACGTATTGTGTCATTTAGGTGGTTGTTCTTCAGAATTGCAAAATATGATGCAAACCGTACATTTCAGCAGTGAGTGTGCAGCCTGGAGGGGAAAGGGCCCCGTCTGTAGCTATTACATACACAACACACCCCACGCCTCACTGACAGGAGATAGGAGACCAAAGAATAGGACGTAGGAGAGAAGGAGACAACGCACTTGAGTGAAGGAGGTAGAATTAGGAGGTAGGAGACAGAGTGTGCGGTGCGCTGACAGGGGACATGACATCAGGACAGCGCGATGTTTTTCTAAGAGACTTTCTCTGTTAAAATGTCAGTCGGAGAGAAACTGCAGAAGACTGAAACGATTGTGGAGACGCTGACACTAAATGTGCACTTTTGGGTGAGTAAAACAAAACAAAAAAAACTCATGTTGGAGGCTTTTTGTCTGTTTTAGGGACAAGCTGAAAGACAAGAATCGTCCACATGAGGGACCAGCTCAAACCGCTTCTGCAGAAAAACGAAATTCACTGGTATTAGAACTCGATGCGCTCGAATTTTTGGCGCAAACTCAGAGAAAAACGTCGAAACACAGCTCTGCAGCACCACCTCAGGACTGGGCCTTTCCTCCTCGGGCTCAGTTCATTTTAGAGCAGATCTGAAAGTGTCTCCGCTGTCTAAAGAGGCATTTGAGGATCTGACCATGTTGCAGCTATACTGTTTCCTCATGGAACTGTGGAGCTTTTTAGAGTTGCCACGGGTGAAAAATAGTCGTCCAGAGTTTGTCCAGAGCTATTTTCCATGTAAAATGTAGTGATTTCAGCAATAATCCTCATGAAAGTCTTGCATTTTGGGGACAAATCTTCATGTCCTGTCACCAGAGGATCCAGCCGTCTCGTACGTTTTGAGGATTTCATCAATCTTTCAGTCGCTCTTGTGCGGGATGAGCCACTGAAGCCCGGCAACCCAGATCTGATCCTGGAGGATACAAACTCTCACAGCGTCTGAGGTCGCTTTTGATGACCTGATCTTGTGTTGAATCATCGTGTTTCCAGGGATTTCCAGATGACAAATTACTCCCTGTGAGCCCCGATTTGGGTGACGTCCACTTTTTACAAGTGTTACTAATAGCCCACAACTGTTTCCTGTTTATCGATGCACAACAGTCATGTTTAAAGATGGAAAATATTATAATTCTAGTCCATCAAACATCTTACATGAGCCAAACCCACTGCATTACATAAAGAGAGGTTCAAAGGCAGACCACAGGGGCAGAGAAGTGACATAAATGCACGAAAAACAGTGGCACATACTTAGAATTAGTAAAAGTGTTTTTGTGAATTGCTGATATCTGCCTTATCGGGAAAAATATGATTCAGATGTGCATTTTATTTATTAGGAAAACAAGAGTTCTGCCTGGATAACATCAGTGTCTCACAGAGCCCCGCCCCCGGACCCGGCAGCAGAAACACGAACGAGCCGGAGGCAGCCGCTCCACAGACCCGCTCCAAGGCCCCAAGAGGACTGTGCCAGTGGAGAGGAGGCTCTGGTCTCCTCTCCTCTCTCCTCGTCCTCTTGCCCACTTGTTTCCTCATCTCCTTCTCCTAAGGTAACATTTTTCTTGGCCCGGGTCCAGATTTCACTGCTGTCAAACCGATGATTGACAGTTTCCTAAAGCTAAAGCTCACACGTCTGCAGTCCTGGTTCAGTTCAGAATGAGTCAGCGCTGATAACAAAACAGCACGTTATGACCACAGTCCTCGCCGTAAGGACACGTAGTTTCCAGTGAAATAAACAGTAAGAAAACAGTGCGCTTTTATGCAGTCGCTGTACACGTTTTCAGTCCTTTTTCACCTCTGTTTGGTGTTTTTGCTTCCTGTGTCCCTCTCCCCCCGAGCGAGGTACTCATTATCGCGCTGACACGAGCCACAGCGTATCATCAGACCTCCTCCTCCTCCCTCTCTCTCTCTCTCACTTCATTCAACACTTTTCATTCAGCCCGTTCGCCCCGCCTCATTCTTTCATTCAGCTTTTTAGCTCTGTTTCTCTCTCCGTCCTTTACTCTCTCCTCTCTTTCTCTAACCTTTCTCCCCCTTTCTCCCCCCCCCCTGCCCTGTTCATCATCTGTTGCTCACGATTCCTGTATCAGCAGCTCCTCAGAACACCGACAGCGCTTCTTCTGGCGAGTGGGCGGCGGGAGGACTTCCTGAAGCCCGTGGCTGTGGTTTGGTAGGTGATCCAGAGATGAGCACGTTGGGTCATACTGTGGACGAGCACAAGTAACGGCAGGTTCATGAACGTTATCAGTCATGACTAAAACCACCAGACGAATCACGCGTGTTTTTGTCCAATAATCACATTTAGACGAAAGGGAAGTAAGTCTCAGAGCTCCAAACCACATGAAAACTACCAGAATGTATATTTACAATTAGTGCTGTGTAAAAATATTGAGTTAACGCAAAACAATCAAATTAATCATTGCATTTATACAGCGCCTTTCAAGATACCCAAAGCCCTTTACCACCACCAACACTCATGCTCACACCACTTTCACACTAGGCAATGTGGGTGAAGTGTCTTGCCTAAGGACACAACGGCAGTTCTTGTGACTGACGCAACCCCTGTGGAACCTAGAATTCCCAGTGGTTTCCCATCCAAGTACTAACCAGGTCCGGCCCTGCTTATTGCATTTGCATATTGGCCTTGCATTTTAACTACGTACATTTTTTTTGTTGCAAGATTAATCCTCTTTGTGACCTAGTGAACTAGTTTTTTCAGCTGTGGAACACTTTAACACTGTTAGTAACGTTAGAAAAACTACAGGATACAGCTGTAAACAGGAAGCAAAACAATGTAGAGAAGCCCTGTATGTGCGCTCATGTTATTCATACGAGGGAAACACGAAATAAGCTCCACAAATTCACAGAGGAGCGTATCGCAGCAGGACTCACATCTGTCTCACTATTTAATAGATATTTCTGCCGCTGGACTTATTTTCTCCACTAAAGCGTCGCTGCTGCCGCCACATGTAAACAAACAGCGCCGTGTGAGGACGTCGTCGCCCTCAGTGCAGCAGCGTTGGGGCGACAAAGACGGTGACGCTCACTGGACGTCCCTCAGTCATGAGAACCACCGCAGGGTCACCGCGCTTTATTTCACCCACAGTGGGAACTTCAGTGACTGTTGTGAAGGCAGAAGACGCACTTTGCTCACACTGGTGCAGAACACATCATGAAAGTGGAACATCGAACATAAAGTTGTCTTCATGACAATTGTTCTGGTTTGCAGTTTTAAAAAACATTTCCACAAAGCCTATGGACTTTTCTATGTTGGTAAGAGGATTAAAATGATGATTCAAGGGACAAAAATCTGTGATCAATTTGTGATTAATTGGGAGTGAACTATGACATTCATGAGAAAAATCTAGACTATATATTTTTAAACGATTGACCGCACTAATATTTACTAATATCAACTACATTTGTATGACATCAGACAATATCTACAATTATTTGCACAAAAATGCACTTGTCATATTAATCTTATGATTTTAACTCTTTTCAACTGACAAACTCACGTCTTTAGGGTTTACATATGGCACCATTTTAGGGGTGAGGGCCTTTAGCACTGCTTGTGGCATGAAACAGAAAAGAGTGTACAACCATAAACACTTATTTTACACAATATTTTTTGCAGATTTAAAGCTTTACTGTACTGGCATAGTGTCGTAGTTATTTGAACATTTTAAACACACTCATCACAATACTGATCTAAAATGTAACTTAATAAAAGAGACAAGTGCGCTGACTTCTCATTATCACAACAAAGCACCGTGCAGCTTTGGGTAACTCCGATGAACGCTGCACATCACAAACACACACTGGATTTATTTTCATTTGTACCAAAATGACTACACGGCGCTGCCAAATCCTCCACATGTCATCGATTAAGAGAATAAAACCGGAGAAGGTGAAGTCTTGAAAACAGGCGCTCCAAATATGAATCACTCCAAACTTCACAGGGTAAAAGATTGCAGAATAGGTGCACTTTAAGTCTTTTCTATAGTTGTTTCCTTTTTTCCTGTTACACTTGAACTTTGTGTTGCAACACTGTAATTTCCCCACTGTTGGAAAATGAATGGTTTGTCTAATCTTGTCTTATCTCTGTTCAAGATTAGCACTGCTGATACCACACTAATGTATTCATGTGACATTTATAGCCACTTTTGAGTCAGAGTGAAACGCCCGTCGCTCACGCCTGTATGGATTGTGTGTGTATTCGCCCCAGACTCTTCTGTCTCCCGTGTGAAATGCAGTGACACAGGTTGTTAGCGCTGTTAGCCTGTAATCTCACCTGTTTGAATCCAAATGCCTGAGGTCATCTCTCGCCCCCTCCCACACTTCCTCTCACAGACTCCTCCCGGGCATCTGGGCTCCTCCCGGGCATCTGGGCTCCTCCAGGGCATCTGGGCTCCTCCAGGGCATCTGGGCTCCTCCCGGGCATCTGGGCTCCTCCCGGGCATCTGGGCTCCTCTGACTGATCTGCGTCACTCTGAAGTGAGTTTTACACATTATCAATGAGCTGACTCTCTGAAAGAGATCCAGAACCTCAGGACATTCAGTCAAACACTCCAATCACAACAGTGAAACAAGCTGAAGAGAAAAACACAGACATCCCCTCTGTCCACAAATGCACAAAACACTTTTCTCTGCATGGTTTTCACAAACTCGTCTGTATTTTCACTAAAAGAGACTGAAGAACGTCTGTGGTCGGAGTTGAACCTTACAGCTCCACATGGAGTTTGTGAAATCACAAATATCCACTGTGCACGGTCACATATTTATACATGAAAATGTATTTCCTGGAGACTGATCCTTATCTTATCCTAAACTCTGACCTTCACCTATTTGAACCCACATCTGAACTTTAAACCATGTTGTTGATCTAATATGGGATTATTAGAGAGTCACGGGCACCTGATTTTTGTCCCCATGATGTAAGTGAACACATTTGAGTCCCTGTGTGATAAGTACCTGCTCCTAATGATTACACTCTAAGAAAGAATGTGTTTTCTTACACATTCAATGTGTAGAAAGACAAATAACACATCTTGTGTCAATTTCTGCAAATAATGTGTTGCATGATTTAACTTCGACAGCACAAAAATATGTGTTAACATTATTGGCCAGTCACAAAACGCCTACGGCCACGTTTTAGTTCAATAAAACAAATAGAACTCATTGACGTGTTGAAATTCAACACATGTTGTGGTGTTTTTTACACATTCATGTTCAGACTGTGGTTAAAGATGTCATTAGTGTGGTTCTTAATAGGCATTAAAGCGGTTGTAAAGTCCACAAGAGCCCCACCCCTTTACGGCAGTGGGCGGGGCTGAGAATCTCTCCCGTAAATGGCTCTCACGTTGGGACCAAATCGAAAATCAAGATTGATCAATATGGAGGAAAAATCGTGATTCTTTTTCCCTGTAATCGCCCACCCTACATAATATAACACGGATAAAAGCTCTAATCAATTGATTTTTCAGAAAGGGTCGGCTTTAAATGATCATTCGTATCAAAAGAACGTGCACCACACTTTGAGAACCTTTACAGAACATCTTATAGACGCCTGAACATCTTTCACACACTGTTTCCTCCTCTCCTGGACACGATTCGTCATTAGCCTGGCTCTGTGGGTGGGTTGGAGTGAGCCGGCCTATTGGACACGACAGCTGCTAGCATACCTGATAGCATAGCCGTTAGCCTGAAAGCAGGATAATCACCAGCGCCTGTCATCGGTGCAGCGGCAGGAGTTGACGGGAGCAGCGCACAGCGAGGTGGGTGGCTGAACACACCTGAAATCTGCAAGGAAGAAAAAACAAGAGTAATGATGAAGAGGAGGGAGGGAGAGGACAGTTTTATGGAGCCACGACTCACTTTCACGTTCATTTTTACAGCTAATATCGGTTAAGTGAACTGGTGCACTTTGGTGATTAAGCCCAGTGTCCACTGTACGAATTGATATATTTTTTATGTACAGAACTGTGCAAAAGTTTTAGGCAGGTGTGAAAAAATGCTGTAAACTAGGAATGACTTGAAATATGGAAGTGTTAATCATCTATTTTCATCACTCAACAAAATGCAGTGAATGAACAAAAGAGAAATCTAAATCTAAGCCAAAAAACGGCACAGATCAGTCTTTCCTCGGTGGAGATCTCACTGTGGCAGTGAGTCTGTCAAGGCAACAAACTAGTGTAGTGATGGGGGCAAGTTCTGAACTTCCACGTAAAACACCAATTTGCTTCACACTGAAGAAGCTTAACACCACTTTAACCCATCTGACAACAGCCACGAGTCTAACAAACAAAACGCTCTGCCTGGTTCACTCATTAGTGTCTGGAAACGTTAGAAAACAACTTTATAAGCACCTCACACTTCCCTCTGTTGATTTCCCACTGCACCAAAGCCCAAAAGACTCGATCGCTGATGTCGTTTCTAATCCCATTTATTTACGAGTGAATTATATTTTTTGAAAAAGGCTAAAAAAATACATTCTCAAACCATTTTCTCTCAACAACTTTCAGTTTCTCTTCTTCTTCACTGTCAGTAATCAATCTTCACTTGTTGCTTCTGGTGCTCGAGCCTCTCGCCGCTGCTGGAGTCGACAATCGAGTCTTTTGGGCTTTGGCCTGTGCAGTGGGAAATCAACAGAGGGAAGTGTGAGGTGCTTATAAAGTTGTTTTCTAACGTTTCCAGACACTAATGAGTGAACCAGGCAGAGCGTTTTGTTTGTTAGACTCGTGGCTGTTGTAAGATGGGTTAAAGTGGTGTTAAGCAGTGTGAAGATAAGATAAGATAAGATAAGATATCCTTTATTTGTCCCACAATGGGGAAATTTCAGTGTTGCAACGCACAGTAAAGAGAACAGCAAGAAACAGTAGCAGCAATAGAAGTACAGTTAAGTTAAAAATAGACAAACACTATAAAGATCTATAAAGATAAGGATTATAAAACTATGTATCATATAAATTGCTATCTTATTAGCAAATTGGTGTTTTACGTGGAAGTTCAGAACTTGCCCCCATCACTACACTAGTTTGTTGCCTTGACAGACTCACTGCCACAGTGAGATCTCCACCGAGGAAACACTGATCTTTGCCGTTTTTTGGCTTCTGACAGAATTCCACCTCCTCTAGAAACGGATTTTAGCTTCAAACGTGCCGGAGTTCCTCTTTAAGTCTGGTCTTAGGCCTCAAGAGCTGAAGCTGGAGCGTGTGAGGGGGTATAAATTAGGAGGAGGTCCGAGATTTAACGTGGGGCCAGTCTATTCCACGCTTTAAAAACAAATAATAAAATCTTAAAATCAATTCTAAGACGAACTGGAAGCCGGGCAACAATGCTAAAATCAGGGTAATGTGCTCATGTTTTTTGCTTCCAGTTAAAAGTCGCTGAAGTATTTTTTGCTGTATAAAAGATTATATAAAGAAGTGAGCTAAGGGAGTCAAAATAGTGAAATAAAAACACCAGGATCACGCAGAGCAGTTAATACAAATATTTTTTTGTGTGTTTGCTTTTGTTTCATTCTATTCTGTGAAACCAGTTCTTACGGTAAGATTACGTTTGGGGACATGAACCATTAACTTTTACTAAGTTACTAAGTGTGAGAGGTATCCGTGCAGTATCTGTGCAGTATCTGTGCAGTATCTGTGCAGTAAACCCCTCCTCTTTGTCATGTTTATCTGTGAAGGCATCTGAAGAGCATATGTCTGCAGCAGATACGCACTCAAAACAATACAATACATCTCATACAAGACAATACAATACAACTCCTAGAATATAACAAATGACAATACAGCCGAGCCTCACACATGCACAAAAATAATAATAAACATTTCATTTGTGCTTGGATGACACCGCAGCCCAGCCCCTATGACTGAGTGTTCTTCTTTTTTCTTCTGCTTATCGGTCTGTTTGTTTATTTATCCACTTTTAGTCTGTCTCCTGTTTAGAGCTGAAAGGAACTATTTATCCTGCGCTCTTACTGTTTTAAAAGAACCACACCTGAACCTGTGTCACCAGAGCCTTAGGACGCTTTCACACTGCTAGTTTGATTATTTGGTCCGTACCAGGTAATAAAATGGTCCTTATGTGGCATTTAGGTTATGTTTACACTGTGTCACGGGGTCCTCTTCAAGACAGTCGGGATGCTCGTTTTTGGGGTTTTATTCCACAGTGCAAAACAGGAAAAACAGGAGCAAAAATGTGCGCAAGAAATATTTGCAGTGGAACTGTGAAAAAAGGGTCCATTTACAGGACATGTACCAAAGACATCGACTTCTCCTTTAAGTCTCTTTCCTTTTTCTCTCTCACTCTCTCAGTCTCTGTCGTTTGTTCGGTCCCTCACTCTTTCAGCGAAACTCTACCTTCTTTGTAGCGCCAGGACACGACACAACTCGACCAGATCAGACCCGACGAGAGTCAAGACAAAGCTGACCTGGTGCTGAGCGGCAGGATGCACCTTCATACACCTTTCGCAACACTCACCTTACGTAACTCCCCTTTAAACTTTTAACTACATCATTCCTACGACCTACGAGAAATATTACAGGGGCCAACAGTTACACACAGAGAATTGCTATTGTCTCACATAAATGACCTAAAACAGTTTACATAAAAATAAAATACAGTTAACTGTCCAGGCCAGTCACGTGTCGCTCACATGGCCCCGGAGAGCGCGAAACGGGAGGATTTAAGCTTCCGGCGGGAGGGGTGTGTCCGGGTTTGGCCAGTGCGCACCGGGATGAGGAGCAGGCGGCAGCGCCAGGGTGAGTAAAGGGTCGATTTATTGCGGGTTTTGGAGGATAGTTCTGGCGCTTCCAAGTGTGCACCCTTAGTCGCGGCCGAGGATATGTAAAAGTGAAGTTTATTGTGCGTTTGGGGTATAGCGTTCACAGCAAACAAGGAAGCAGGTGAGCGCGCGTTTTCCCACGCTTTCCCCCGGGGTCCGTCACGCACTGAAACAAATCACAATATCGGAAACGATTTGCGTCCAGACATGTCCTTTCCTTATTCACACCTTAACACGAAACAGCCTGAAACACTAGTCACATGACTTGGATGGCATCACGTGGGCGGCAAAAACAAGGGAGTGGAGCACGTGTCTGAAGTTGCAGCTGCTGATTTTGAGCCAAGGAAGATGGCAAGTGTGAAAAGTCTTTTCGTGGATCAACGACGAGGTTCAGTTGTTACTGAACGTAACACTGGATTTTAAGACGAGCGTGAAGGCTCAGAGTGTGGACTGGGAATCTGTTTGTTTAAACTGTCGCGTGGCCGATGTCACAAACCCAGCGAATCAGTAAGGCACAAGTCACAGTGATGTGGTCCAATAAGGACGACAACTACATCAGCGTATCGAAGTTTTCAGGCGTCCACACGGTGCTGGATCAGATCTGTACCCAGATGAATTCATGGGAGCTGGCAGCACCCGATCGTCCCGTTTCTGGATCCATTTTCCATCAGATTAGTGTAGACAAACACTGCATCCACAATGAAAATGACTCAAGTACGTACGTGTCTATGGGGCCTTAGACTCCAGTGTGGTCCACGTTCACACCTGCAAACCAACCCAAACTGGTCCGATTGACGTTTCATCATTGTTTATCTTCCAGTAGAAATAAGCGTCACTCTGGAGCAGGGCCGGCCCCCCCATTAGGCAACATAGGCAAATGCTAAGGGCGCCGCCGCTCCACTAGGGGGCACCGAGCGCAAAAATCGGCGATGGGGGATAAAATCCTCCACTGTCTAAAACATTGTCACTATGAACAGAATGAAAGTAAATCAGCAATAAAACCAGTAAACAACGCCTCATTCGGCGCCCCCTGCACTGTTAAAGAGTTTATGTTGTTAAAC
The DNA here is from genome assembly GCA_034769755.1 of Odontamblyopus lacepedii. Lineage (NCBI taxonomy): Eukaryota > Metazoa > Chordata > Actinopteri > Gobiiformes > Gobiidae > Odontamblyopus > Odontamblyopus lacepedii. The sequence continues at coordinate 6,148,368 of CM068365.1, read as the reverse complement.
TTGTCATTTAAAAATACTGCGTTGCCCCTTTGAAGTTTGGTCGTGTTTTTTGTTGTTGCTGCTGGACATGCTTCAAACAGCCAAGCTGGCCATACCGGCTTGTCAAAGCCTGATCCCGTCAGATCTCAGAAGCTAAGCAGGGCTGGGCCTGGTTAGTACTTGGATGGGAGACCACTGGGAATTCCAGGTGCCACAGGGGGGCGCCAGTGGCAAAAAACTGGTGTTGTGTCCTTAGGCAAGACACTTCACCCACATTGCCTAGTGTAAAAGTGATGTGTGCAGGGCAGGACTCCCTTGAAAAAGAGATTAGTAATCTCAATGGGACTTTCCTGGGTAAATAAAGGTTTAAAAAAAAAAATAGCTGTAGCTAGAGC
>CM068365.1:5910494-6142994 GCA_034769755.1 Odontamblyopus lacepedii | reverse complement strand
TTTGTGTGATACTTAGTAATGTTTTTTTTTTTACATGAATTAAAAACAATAGGACTATAAAGTTACAAAAAAAGTTAGACAACCATTTATGTCTTTTTTTTTTTAATTCTTGCTTAATTATTCAAGTTTACAGTGGGAAACACAGATATAAGACCACATAGGAACAGAAAACAAAAAACTACGATGTAATATTGAAAATCGCATTATTATCGAGGTATCGGAGCAGAGTTTTAAATGTAAAAACACAACCTTGTGTCATTTTTACTTGTCTAACACTTAACCACTGTGCAAGAGCATAATTACCCCCTGCACATTCCTCCGAACCATCCGCCTGCTTCCTTTTGTCACGCTCGCCTTCGCCGCACTGTCATTTTGCCTTTGCTCGACGGCACAGCGGCACAGCGGAGCCTTTAGCCCGGTGACGTCCCTTTTACGAGCGCCCGGGTGACATCAGCGGGTGCCAGTGTGTCTGTCTGCGGCACCCACACCGCCACCCGCCCACCCCGTCTCACTCGGGGGAGCCGTCCATCACCTGTCTCCCGCCGTACCTGCCCCAGCAATTAGCCGGGTCCGAGAGTGCACTTGTCAGCGGGGTAATTACAGGGCGCGCGCATATTTGTTGTGCTCTTAAAGGGGTAATATCGGTCTGCACGCGAGCAATACCGGCTCTTTTCTAACTCACGCTTTTAGAGCAAAAACAAAGGATAGTTCAAAGCGGAGGAGAAGGAGAGGATGGACGGGGATAGAGAGGTAATGACAAGCTGGAGGAGGGAGCCGAGCGCTGACCTAAGTGTTGTTTCTGTGACATGGTGGACTTCCCCTGTGCTGTTTGTATCATCAGAGGCACACTCGGGCGAGGAGATCAGCTCGGTGACACTCGTACGCCCCATTCACACTCACGGGAGTAGAAGGTAAAGGTTTACTACGGGCTAAAGGAGCAAAACAGTGATGTACACGTGTTGAAATGTTGGAGCAAAGACTGCACTTATGTCGCGTCCTCGGCGGAGCGTTCAAAGCCTGACGCCGCTGGGACTTGTGGTCATAAAATGTGCGAACCCTGTGGTTTATTAGTTGATGCCGTAACACACGTTTTACAAAGGCTTTTGATTCCTATTTTACAGTTACAGGGGCAAAACATCAGAGAGTTCAGACTAAACTGGCAAGAAAACACTATCTAGGTGAGTTAAAATGACTGAAATTAAGAGCATTTTACTTTATTTGAGCAGATTCAACTTGATCTGCCAGTGGAATACGTGTTTTTTCTTAATTCAAGCTGATTTTGTTTCTTATTTTATGTGTAGCAAGATGCATTTTCATATTTTAAGTACAAAAATCTTATTGCACTGGCAGATCATTTTACTTGTCAAGTAAAATTTGCTCAAATCATGGTAAAACTTTGTTAATCCAAGTCATTTTAGCTTGACTAGATTTTGTTTTTTTGCCATGTAGTGATGGGAATTCCGGCTCTTTTTAGAGAACTGGCTCTTTCGGATCGGCTCACTAAAAAGAGCCGGCTCTTTCGGCTCCCAAGCGGCTCTTCAGGTAGCCTTGTTGCTTTCGTTCAGGACTGATCCATCACTGGTTCAGACCATAGACCGTATATATTAGTTCCTGAGTCAGGGTGCATGTTTAGTCCTGGTTTGGACCAGCTCAAGTCCAAATGTAGATTTTACATTGTACAGTTCTAGGTCTGGTTTAGTCCTGGTCTAGTCCAGGTTTAGTCCTTGTGTGAATACAGCCTCTGTCACAATTAAGGGTGCGATTACACTTGCCCATGGATCACACCAAGAGGACTAAAGTAGGACTCAGTTCAGAACTAAACCTGGACTAAACCAGAACCAAACCAGGCCTACACCTGGACTAAACGATAGGTCTAAACCAGGACCCAAAAAGGACAAGTATGAATGCACCATCGGCCGTGTTATTTGTCAAATCCAGTTGGTTTAAACGAAAAGTCCTGTGTCTGATCTGAACGGTCACCACCTAAACAAACCCCATGAGTCAGTGCTAGTGCAGCCTCTGCAGCTCAGGGAGGGGATTCTGGAGGTTCTGAGCTTCACATGAGGCCTGTGCATAAACTGAGACTAACTTGGAGATTTCCATCCACACGCAGCGAGGGAGAAGAAAAAACGTGACTGACGCTTCGTGTGCGACGCTGAGCCCAAAAGTTTGTGACGGAGACGTTTTATTGAAGCCGAGAGTCGAGAGGGGACGAGGCTGAAGAGGAGAAAGTTCCCAAGGGCGAAGTCAGACTTTCACGGAGGAGACGGTAAAGTCGCACAGTGTCAACATCGACCGCTGTGCACCTCTGAAACTTTCTAACTATGAGTGAAAACAACGCAGACATAAGGGCTGTGATTGGTCCTCTCCACCGCTCTACATTTCCTCCGCTCATTCTAGACTTTGAGTAATAATGTGTTTAATGCAGCTTTGACACATTTGTTTACGTTTTACACAAACCAAACTTCAAACCGCACGGCTCATTTGCATACAGTATCAGCGCTGATAAAAACAGCTCGTGCTCTGACGCTGATGCGATCGAACGCGCCGCAAAGTTTGGTCTGATCAGAACTTGTGCCTCATCTTCAAATATAAAGCTACAACTCTGTTTCTAAACGGTTTAGGTGCAGCTACAAAATAATTCTTAATTAGTCACGGTAATACGGTAAACCCCGGGAAAATGCTGAGACGGTTTAACGGTATCAAAATTTGGATACCGCCCGACCTTATCGACTACAATTTCTGGGGTTTCAGATGACATCAGAACATTCTATAGACCAGTGTTATTTAACACAGATGGGGGGCAGATCAAATTAATATTGTTCAAATGCAGACTTTTGTTGCCATACAGTGAGTGCTTCAGTCTAGACACTGATAGAAATGTTCAAGTTCAACATTTGTGAATATATCTTTAGGATATTTCATGGTAAAGTACAGTACAGTACACCTAAAATAGGGAAAACTGTCTCTTGCCCCCTTTATTTACAGTATATATACAGTGCTGCTGTACTGTGTGACCTGCCTGATGTTACGCCCCTGCACAAGTCTATGATGTTAACTTACACGTGTTTAGCCCATTTGTGTGATTGAGTGTTAATATGTCACGCACGGCCAAAGTCATGCATACTGACGTGTACAGTTCCCTTTGACCCCGGAGCCTAGTGGCCCCAGAGCTGTGCACTGTCACACACTCCATTGTTCTCCGTTCACTTATGACCCAGTCGCTCAGAGAAAAAGAAAGTCATCAGATCAGATGAGATCAGATCAGATAGTGCGTCTGCAAATGTTCCTTTGAGATAAGATCAGCGACACAAACGGCAGACAGTGACCTCAGCTCCTCCGCTCTGCACACGCCATTAACGCTGCTGTAAAGTCAGAGTCAAACAGGACTCTCCCTAATCCTCTGTCAGCAGCTTCGCTTTGTGTAACCGGAGCTCTCTTTTCAACATGATCACCGCGCACAAAGGCAACGCCACATCTCCGGAGAGACGCTCACTGTGGCCACATCACGCCGTTATCACTGTACTGTACCTTTAATGGATCATGACAGACGAGTAAAGAGCGAGGGATGAAGAGGAAGAGATGTGTCCAAATCCATGTGACAGTCAAAACACAGGGCAAGTTTGCACACATTCAATTAAACAGCACTGCACTGTCTGCTGTAAACACGACTATTTCAACCAGCTGAAAGAAGACAGACTGTACTTGTTTCTGCTACAGTGGATCCTTGTCATCATTTAGACCGTTTAAAATCACAATATTATCTATAAAACGGCTTCATAAAAGAAACAAATGCTCTGATTTTCACATTAGAAAACTGGTGCCCAGTGGGAGCTGAACATCATCACTACAAAGCGCCGCATGGGTCCTCAACAGCTGTAGGTTTTTTGTTTTTTGTATGACCACATACATACAACATTTGGGGCTTTTGGGGAATGTTCCACTGGATGGCATTAATCATATCTTCATGGAAAAGTAGACGATGCCACCAATTTAGGCTAGGTTTATATGATGATGGTCTGAACTGGAGACGCAGAAGTGGCATTGTGTCTTTACTTTTTATTCCGCGTTTAGATGAGCGTTTTCTGGAGGAAATCCGCATGCATATGGTGAAGCAAACGTGCATGGACCGCTAGGGGGTGTCTCGTCCATAGTGTCTGGCTCGCCAGCGACAAACTGATGCATCCAGAATTTGAGGTAATTGCAGATCCTTCTCTGTTCACTAATAGTAGGGTTGGGCAGTAATACGGTATCAGTTTCATTATGTCATTTAAAAAATCTGCATAAGGAGCTAAAACCACAGCAGGACTTTCCCCCCTCCGCTCTCTCTCCTCTTCAAACGTGGTTCCGCTCGGAGATTTCCATCCACACGCAGCGAGGAAGAAGAAAAAAACCTGACTGACGCTTCGTGTGCGACGTTGAGACCAAAGGTTTGTGATGGAGACGAGAGGGGACGAGGCGCTGAAGAGGAGAAAGTTCCCGCTCGAGGGCGAAGTCGGACTTCAGAAGTCAAATTTGGTAAATCCCAGTTTATGGTTCTACATCAAACCATGTTTGCATCGACGTGCACCTCTGAAACTTTGTAGCTACGTGTTAAACGACGGAGACGATAAGGGCTGTGATTGGTCCTCTCCACCACTCTACATTTCCGCTGCTCCGCTCATTATAGACTTTGAGTAATAATGTGTTTAATGCAGCTTTGCGCACATTTGTTTATGTTTAACAGAAACAAAACTTTACGGCTCATTTGCATACAGTATAAGAACTGATCAAAACGGCTCGTGCTCTGATGCTGATGCGATCGAACGCGCTGCAAAGTTTGGTTTGATCAGAACTTGTGCCTCATCTTCAAATATAAAGCTGCGACTCTGTTTCTGAAGGGTTTAGGTGCAGCTACACAATAATTCTTAATTAGTCACAGTAAAACCGTAAACCGGCGGCACGGTGGCTGAGTGGCAACACTCAGGCCTCACAGCAAGAAGGTTGCGGGTTCGATCCCCGGGTCGCCCGGGCCTTTCTGTGTGGAGTTTGCATGTTCTCCCCGTGTCTGGATGGGTTTCCTCCGGGTACTCCGGTTTCCCCCATCAACCCAAAACATGCCCGGACCCCTATGAACTAACATCAAGGACCATGTTGTCCACCCTCCTGTGGGCTCACCACCTGCAGAGGGGTTCATAGGGGGGGTCAGGTGCTATGAGTATTGGGCAGCACGCTGCCCCCGCGACCCAGCCGGATTAAGCGGGAGAAGATGGATGGATGGATGGATGGATGGATAAAACCGTAAACCCCGGGAAAATGCTGAGACGGTTTAATGGTATCAAAATTTGGATACCGCCCATATCCTCTATGCATAATCTGTATATTTGTTGGGATGCCTCCTGTAAGTTTATTAGCGCTGCCAGAGAAGCCTGAATGTCTGACACATGTTTCTGTGGACTGTGTGTGATGTAAATGCATATGTGACGTGAGCAGATCTGACCAGAGTTTTGCGTCTTGGGCAGGGTAGACAGAAATGCTACAGCGGAGTCTCTTCAACTTTTCCACTCTGGAAGATGGTTTCAGATATTTGCATTTTTAAGCCCCAAAAACGCCATCACCGTCTAAACAAAAGACACTTCCGATAAAATATTTAGACGTTTTTAACCTGCAAACATTGTCGCGTAAACAGGTCCGAAAACAGATAAACAGGCCCCGTGTGTTTTCCGGTATAAACTGGTGAATGCCATAATTTTCTAAACCTTTATTTTGTGAACAGACACGAGGCTGAGTATCAACAGCAGAAATCCAGAGCTCTGAATCCTTTGAAAACAGGAAGGGAGCCCCACAATGAAGCAAGAGCCCAACGGACACATGTGGCAACTGTGTCCTCTGACCTAATATTACAGAAACCTGCAAACGAGTGCTACAAGAAGCAGATTTAAGTCAAAATTAACCTAAACCAAATCTTCAAAATAAAAAACGAGTGCGTAATCAAGGAAAAATGTTGCACTTGGCTCTAATGTGAGTCAGTATAGTCACATTTTCTTTGTGTTCTGGTCTGAGTAATGAGAACGAAATAAGATCAACCTATGACCGGAACAAGAACTAAACATCTAAACCAGGACTAAACCAGGCCTAAACCTGGACTAAACCTGGACTAAACCAGGGCTAAAAAAAGGTCTAAACCAGGACTAATCCAGGTTCAAACCTGGACTAAACCAGAACTAAACCAGGTCTAAACCTGGACTAAACCAGGACTAAACCAGGGCTAAACCAGAAACAAGACTAAACCAGGGCTAAAAAAAAGGTCTAAACCAGGACTAATCCAGGTTCAAACCAGGACTAACCACGAATAAACCAGATCTAATCCAGGACTAAACCAGGACTAAACCAGTGCCAAACCGGATCTAAACCAGGACTAAACCAGGGCTAAACCTGGACTAAACCAGGGCTAAACCAGAACTAAACCAGGTCTAATCCAGGTCTAAACCTGGACTAAACCAGGTCTGAACCAGGACTAAACCAGGTCTAAACCAGGTCTAAACCAGCACTAAACCAGGACTAAACCATGACTAAACCAGGACTAAACCAGGGCTAAAATATGGGACAAAATAAGACTATATTCGACTCATGCTGGACCCCAAACTCATGGGCCAATTTGGGACGACAGAAAGTCTAAAATAGAACTCGGTAAAACACAAACCAATATAAGTTCAGGTCCAAAAATAAATAAAATAGGACCAGAACCAAACCAGGACTCGACCAGACCTGAGCCGTTACTAAACCTGGTTCAAAGCCAGAAATAAACCCCCAAACAAGGCCATCACCTCCCAATTTAACCACATTTCCTCCATTTGATCACGTCCGCTCTGTAATTTCCTCAATAACATCCTGTTGTCTTCTTGTCTGAGAGGGGGACACGGCCATGGACCGTCCCGCTGTCTCCTCGGTCTCTCCTCGGTCTCTCCGCGGTCCCTCGGTCCGTCCCCCGTCCCCGCACGCTTAATAACAAGAAGCGGCGGAGACAGGAAGGCCTCCGCGCTCTGTGATCTCGTCATGTGATCTCTAACGTGTCTTTAGCGTGGCCATTGTTTTGGAGGCTGCTGCAGTGCCGGTTCTGAGCCCCTCACGCTGTCATTAGGCTGGGGCACATCCACCAGACCGGGGGGGTGGAGGGTTAGTCTCAGATGGGCCGGAGAGGGCTGATAATATGAGGTATCAGAGCTGGGAAGACTTAGAAGCTTAAAGAAGAAATTAAAGAGTAACAATAGGCTCCTCGCTTAAGTAAAAGGTTTGGTTTCGCTTTTAACTGTGAGGAAATCTGACTAGAAATGAGAAAAGTAGAGACGCACTGATCCAGTTTGTCCGGTATAGTCACGTTTTGTTTGTGTTTTGGTCATTTTTAAGCAGCTTTTCTGAATTACGTGAACAAGTGATAGTTTATGCCTCTCTTTACTTTTGGCGGGGATCGGATTGGTCAAAAATCTGGGACATTTCTTGTATAAAACTGGGACAAATCATTGGTCTTGGATAAATCTGCTGGGACAGGGGACACGGGGCTCAAAACTGGGACTGTCCCAGTAAATAAGGACGTCTGGTCACTCTGCAAATATTTAAAGTAGAATGACCAGTTCCCTATTTACCTGGGACAGTCCCAGTTTTGAGCTCTGTGTCTCCTGTCCCAGATGTCCCTATTTTTCACTAATCTGATCCCTGCCAACAGTAAAGAGAGGCATAAACTGTCATTTGTTTTGGTAAAATACGGAAAAGCTGCTTAAAAATGACCAAAACACAAATAAAAAGTGGCTATACTGACTCACGTTAGTGCCGAGTGCAGAACAGTTTTCCTTAATTATTATTATTACCAATCAACACAAACAAGGGATGTCCCAGTTTTTTATTATTGTTATTTTTTTTTATAAATAAATGCATGTTTTTTTTCATAATGGATGTTTTTTATTGCACTGAAAACATAAAAAAGTCAAAGTGAACTTTATTGTCAATTCCACCGTGTAGAATTCTGAAACTCAGCAGTAGAATTCAGAAGAGAGTTCTTCTGAAAGTGAAGATGACAAAAGTTGCCTCAGAAACACTGACGGCTGATCGTTTTGTGTGTTGTTATATTTGACAGATATCGCACTTTTACATGTAGTGGGGAGTGCGTTTATGGGTGTCGGCCTGGTGCTTGTGACTGCTGTAATATTCTATTATAAGTAGGAAGTTAACGCATGCGATTAATCACAAAAAAAGTCACACTAATGTTTTTTTTTAAACGCGGTTTAATCACACAGTTTATTCTGAACGCTCCTCTATGGAAAGTGCGGATGGTCCTGAAAGGCGGTGCAGGTTATTAGGTCAGTGATCAGGTCCATACGCAGATGTGAAGATGAGACTGTGACTGGTGCTCAGCGGCAAATTTCTCTTCAAAAAACTGCCCGACAGGACTTTAGATAAAACTAAGGGAGTTTGCAGATATCAGAGCGATGAACTCTCTTTCCACAGAAGTTTAAAACACCATCTTAAAGCAAAACACGGGTTTGATTCAGCGGCAGCAACGACGCTACTGCGCAACAACAAGCAGAGCAGCAATAAACTGCATTTTTGTCTAAATATTTTGGTCTTTTTTTGAAGAACAATGAACTGCGATTAATCGTGATTAATCAAAATTCTTGCGTGTGATTATTCTGATTTTAAAAATGAATTGTTTGACAGCACTAATTATAAGTTAAAGAAATTAAAATTAACACAGACAAACTGAATCTCTATGCCTTCACTTTTTTTATTTAAATACATTTAGTTACTATTGTGCAGTTTGCAGGCCGAATAAAGGACAGAACACGTGATCTCTGACTGCTTTGTGCAACTTCTAAATATTGTTTGATTTAGCTGAATTTTTTATGCATTATGTGTCCTAATGCGGGGTTCAAATCTAGAGAAAAAGAGACAAAACGTTCTTTGCATCACCCTAATGTGAGGTTATTAGTGATCTGCACCTCCAGGAAGTCCACAGCGCTGCCGTGGACGGTGAGTGGGGCGTGACACGTGTTTGCTTCTGCAGTCCACTGTTATTTCTTTGTTTTGCTGACGTCGAGTTGAAGAGTGTTCATTTCACGCCGATTGATGAGTTGGTGGACCTCCTCTCTGAGTCGTTATTGTCGCTGATGAGGCCGACCTCTGCTGTGTCATCTGCAAACTCGATGAAGATGTGGTTTGAAGCGAATCTGGCACAGCAGTCGTGCGTCATCAGTGTGAACGGCAGAAAACGGAACAGCAGAAACACAGAAAAATCAGTGTGAACAGCAAAAACCACGTGTAATTAGTGTGAGCAGGCTTGCATCTCCACAAACCTGACTCTTATTTGGGCTGGAGCTGAGCCACGGCAAATAAAAGTAAAAGGAAGTGTTGTTTTAACTCTTGTTTCTGTGGAATCATGTTGTGGTTTTAGAGGGAAACAAAGGGCACGAGCACGCCCTTCACTGGAAATGAGTCCAAACACTTGTTTATAGTATTTAAATTTCATATTTCACTTTAATTTCCAGTTAATTTCCAGAGCGTCCTTTGTGCTTAGCCCCGCCCAGAATGCACACAGCTCTGTCAAAAACATTCGTGCTTTCAAGTCCAGGATCTCTTTTGTAACGTCCTGACGATCAAAGGCGGCGCGAGGCTCTTAACAGGAGCAGAGATCTTCAGAGGCGACGGGAACATGAGCGACTGTCCTCACGTCAGCCCGATGTGGTCTGACCAGTCCGTCCACGTGAGAGTCTGAGAAGTGTCTGTCTGCAGGTCACAGGCCACAGGCTCCTGGGATCCACAGACCAAAGCGAGAAGAAGGAAGTGACATAACATGAAGCTGTAGGAAATATTCAAAAGAAAAACTAAACTAGGAACAACACAAACCAAGTCTACCACAAGTCTGAACTAATAACCAAGACTCACCGTCCATCATCCTGAAGGTCAGAGGTTCAAACCAGGACTAAGCCCGGACTAAACTAAACTAAACCAGGACTCACCCCGGACTAAACTAAACTAAACTAAAGCAGGACTCAGCCCGGACTAAACTAAACTAAACCAGGACTCACCCCGGTCTAAACTAAACTAAACCAGGACTCACCCCGGTCTAAACTAAACTAAACCAGGACTCACCCCGGACTAAACTAAACTAAACCACGACTCACCCCGGACTAAACTAAACTAAACCAGGACTCAACCCGGACTAAACTAAACTAAACCAGGACTAAGCCCGGACTAAACTAAACTAAACTAAACCAGGACTCACCTCGGTCTAAACTAAACTAAACCAGGACTAAGCCCGGACTAAACTAAACTAAACTAAAGCAGGACTCAACCCGGACTAAACTAAACTAAACCAGGACTCAGCCTGGACTAAACTAAACTAAACCAGGACTAAGCCCGGTCCAAACTAAACTAAACCAGGACTCACCCCGGACTAAACTAAACTAAACCAGGACTCACCCCGGACTAAACTAAACTAAACCAGGACTCACCCCGGTCTAAACTAAACTAAACCAGGACTCACCCCGGACTAAACTAAACTAAACCAGGACTCACCCCGGACTAAACTAAACTAAACCAGGACTAAGACCGGTCTAAACTAAACTAAACCAGGACTAAGACCGGTCTAAACTAAACTAAAGCAGGACTCAGCCCTGTCTAAACTAAACCAGGACTCGGCTCAGTCTAAACTAAACCAGGACTCAGCCCGGACTAAACTAAACTAAACCAGGACTCCGCTACATCTAAACTAAACTAAAGCAGGACTCGGCTTTGTCTAAACTAAACTAAACCAGGACTTAGCCCGGTCTAAACTAAACCAGGACTCAGCTCAGACTAAACTAAACTAAAGCAGGACTTATATCGGTCTAAAGTAAACCAGGACTCAGCCTGGTCCAAACTAAAGCAGGACTAAAGCAGGACTCAGATCTGAACCTGACAGGCTTCACAGTTTCATCTTTCATCACTGACACGATGTGACTTCTGGTGGCGTCTTCTGAAATTCCAAAAGTGCTTTCGGAGGAGGAGTGACACTTTTATGAATGAGCCAAGTGTGTCAGCGACTTCTTTATGTTTCACTACACAAACAAGCAAAAATAGTACAGATGCACAGTCTGATACTGGCATCAGATATGAGCACTGATCCAGAAAGATGTGGATCGTGGTTGGACAAATGCACTGACGTAACACGACGATTTACCCAAAAAGTCTCATTGTGTTTGAGCTTTTATTCATATTAAGTTGTTCTGTAGTTACTTGAGAGATAAATAACAGCTACATAACATATTTGCATCAGTTCTGTGTCTTTTTTAAGGAAATAAATGCTGTTTTCTGTCTCTACTTTGGTATTGGTTGAGCAAATTTTTTTTTAAAAATCCTGCAATATCACTTTTAGACTTTATGCACCATTATAAACACATTTGATTCCATCGTAGGACTTAAGAAGGACATGGATAACGTCGGAAACACTTGAAGGTTTTGTCTTTAGCATCTTAAAAAAAAAAAAAAAGATTAGGTTAACTGAAAACAACACAATCACAAGCTCTACCCCAGATCTAAACCAGGTCCATCCAGTCTAAACTAGGACTAAACCAGGACTAAACCAAGAAGAAACCAGGTCCACTCCAGTCTAAACCGGGACTAAATCAGGACTAAACCAAGTAGAAACCAGGTCTACCCCAGTTTAAACCAAGTGGGGTGATGTTTAACTAAACCAGGACTAAACCAAGACTCAACCAAGAAGACACCAGGTCCACCCCAGTCTAAACCAGGACTAAGCCGAGTAGAAATTAGGTCCACCCCAGTCTAAACCAGGACGAAACCAAGTAAAATCCAGGTCCACGCCAGTCTAAACATTGTGAGGACTTGTTTGACTAAACTAAGACTAAATCAGAACTAAACCAAGTAGAAACCAGGTCTACCCCAGTTTGAACCAGGACTGAACCAGAATTAAAACAGGACTGAACCAGGACTGAACCAAGATGAAACCAGAGCCACCCCAGTCTAAACCAGGACTAAACCAGGACTAAGCCAAGTAGAAACCAGAGCCATCCCAATCTAAACCAGGACTAAACCAAGAAGAAACCAGGTCCACCCCACTCTAAACCAGGACTGAACCAGGAGTAAACCAAGTGGAAACCAGATCCACCCCAGTCTAAACCAGGACTAAACCAGGACTAAGCCAAGTAGAAACCAGAGCCATCCCAATCTAAACCAGGACTAAACCAAGAAGAAACCAGGTCCACCCCACTCTAAACCAGGACTGAACCAGGAGTAAACCAAGTGGAAACCAGATCCACCCCAGTCTAAACCAGGACTAAACCAGGACCAAACGGGACTAAATCAAGTAGAAACCAGGTCCACGCCAGTCTAAGCCAGGACTAAACCAGGACTGAACCAGGACTAAACCAAGAAGAAACCAAATCCACCCCAGTCTAAACCGGGATTAAACCAGAACTGAACCAGAACTAAATTGAGTAGAAACCAGGTCTGCCCCAGTCTAAACTAGGACTAAACCAGGACTAAACCAAGTAGAAACCAAGTTCACCCCAGTCTAAACCAGGACTGAATCAGGATTAAGCCAAGGAGAAACTAGGTCCACCCCATTCTAAACCAGAACTGAACCAGGACTAAACCAGGACTGAACCAGGACCGAACCAGGAGTAAACCAAGTGGAAACCAGATCCACCCCAGTCTAAACCAGGACTAAACCAGGACCAAACGGGACTAAATCAAGTAGAAACCAGGTCCGCGCCAGTCTAAACATTGTGAGGACTTGCTTGACTAAACCGGGACTAAATCAGAATTAAACCAAGTACTAGAAACTAGGTCCACCCCACTTTGAACCAGGACTAAACCAGGACTGAACCAAGTAGAAACCAGGTGCACCATCTTGCTTGACCTCACTGTTTCATACATCACCACCGACCCGAGATAACTTCCTTCGCTTCCGTCTCAAAAAGCCACAGGAACAGGCTTCATGAATGAGCTGCGGCTCGGCTAACATCCTCTTTACGCTCCGTGGAAAAAGACAGGTGTTTCCGAGCGAGCGGAGGGGGGGAACCGGCCTTTGACAGGATCTGTAAAATATGTGACACAAACCGAGAAAAACGGACAATACAACGAGCCAATCCGTCTATAAATGCACAAATCACCGCGAGCATCCAAACACGGGGTCAATAGAGGCGCAGACAATTGACCCGTGACTGGCCGGAGCAAACAGGAAGCCCCCGTTCGGAGAGAGGGGGATCGGGATCGGGAGGAGGGCTAATCGGAGGGAAGAATAACACGGAGGAGGGGTCGGCAAACATGTCCGCTCCAGAAAGGTCTCCTAAGGCCACGGAGGTGAAGGAGGAACAGATCAGGATGTGATGTTCTTGTACTATTGACAAAACAGGGCTGTGTTAGGGTAGTGTACAATTTCCTCCACACTGTCGGATATGAATAACATTGAAACTAACCGAAAAATCATGGAATTGTATCGTCAAAGGTCTCACAGTAACATCGTGGACCATCACAATACATCGAATCCCGAGTCTCTTTGCTTAAATGAACAGTTCTGATGCAGAAGTAGCTAAAAAAAACAGAGGGAACTACATAGACCATGATCCTTTGCTCCGTTTCAGTGCAGACGACATGAAGAAATAACTGTTCTAAGCACTTTTGCATCTTCATTCTTTGGATTAAGTCTTATGAAGCATTTTAGAGGAAAAAGTCGCATATTCACATCAATAAATCTGGTACAGTGAGATGTTTATGGTGAAAATATGGTCCAGAGAGATTTGGATTTTGTTCCGTCCCTAATGACAATAAATGTACCAAATGACTGGACAAAGCGTTTTAGAATGTCAGTCTTGTTATTATGTAGAATATTGTAATATCGTGAGCCTCCCCACCATATCATGAGCTTTCCCACGATATCGCAATAAATATCGTACCGTGAGGTTCATACTGTGACGATATCGTATCGTGAGACTTGTATATCGTTACACCTCAACTATTTACTGACCATACTTGGCCCAAAAAGTCTCATCATTAATGTCGTAGTACTTGAGACGGGCCTTGGGAAAGCTTTTTTACAGTCTTGATCTCGTCTCGGACTCGGTCTTGTCTCAGACTCGAGGTCCGACGCTCAACGAATGCGATTATATTTCTTTATGGCCGTTGCATTAAAAGAACTTTGGTGTGTGTTTTGTTTCATTTGACCCCAAATAAGAGAGTCATGTGATGCTCATTCTGCTTTCTGATTGGATAAGTCTTGAACAAAAACATCAAATTATAATGTAAACAACGTGTCCAGTGTGTAGAATCCCTCAGTCGTCCAGGTAAAATCCAGGCCAAAAGGAGAAATTAAATTTGTCAACTGGACAAACGTTTATTTTGGCCGAATACGTTTGGCAGTTCATCCAAGCTGCTTCTTCAGTTCTGGTCAGACGCTGGTGGACACTGCCTTAAATCTGCCTGAAAAAGGAGGTGCTAACTACTATGAAATTACTCTGAAACTAACACCCTGCTTGTTTACAGTTTCTGTTGTTCGCTCGGCCTGTTGAACTTGCCCTGAGTGTGGAGTCATATCAGCAGAATCCCTCAGGGCCATAGTGGAGCGTTCACACCTCTGGACCTGACCTGCTACACCTGTTGTTTTCTTAATCTGTTTTGATTTAGATTTGAGGATGGAGTTATAGATGGTGTCTGAGTGCTACATTTCTGTTTAAAGAAGGCTTCTCTTTTTTAACAAACCAAACCTTTTCTCTGGCTAAAATCTGTACCCCACTATCCTCAAACGAGTGGCCCGTGGCTTTTAGGTGGAGCTGTAGGACAGGCTGAGGTCCTGTAAACAAGCAGGGTGTTAGTTTCAGAGTAATTTCATAGTAGTTAGCTCCTCCCTTTCAGGCAGATTTAAGGCCGTGTCCTCCAGCGTCTGACCAGAACTGAAGAAGCAGCTTGGATGAACTGCAAAACAACTAAATAAACTTTCGTCCAGTTGACAAATTGAATTTCTTCTTCTGCCGTGTCATGTCCAGTGTTTTTGTAATTAGAATAACTCAACATCAGGCCACAACAAGACATCGATAAAAGCAATATTTGGTTTGGAGTTTTGGTTTGGTACGACAATACTCACAACGTAATCACATTTGCATTCTGTCATGTCCTTTGATGTTCTTTGTCTGCCTGCCGTCCTGTCACTTTCACTGCCCTGTCAGCCCTGCGGGGACATGTTTGACAGCTCAAATCTGAAAGTGTCCTGGAGGCTTCCTGTCTGCAGCGCTGGTATTTCAAATATGTGTGTGTGTGTGTGTGTTGTGCGTCGAGTGTAATTACAGATTGGTCCAGAGTCTTTTTGTTGTTGCAGAGACGCAGTAGAGACGGTGACAGCGGCGACACGCTGCGTGACACTGAGCTGAATCACTCAGAACTCAGGCGTCGCACGAGCAGGGGAAGTCCACTCTGCTCAAATACTACCTTCAAATACTACCTTCAAATACTACCTTCAAATACTACCTTCAAATACTGCCTTCAAATACGGCCTTTAAATACAGGCTTTGGGCACGCTTGTTACTTATAGTGCACTTGATTATTAG
Source organism: Odontamblyopus lacepedii (assembly GCA_034769755.1). Taxonomy (NCBI): domain Eukaryota; kingdom Metazoa; phylum Chordata; class Actinopteri; order Gobiiformes; family Gobiidae; genus Odontamblyopus; species Odontamblyopus lacepedii. Next base: position 6,127,422 of record CM068365.1, on the reverse strand, counting down.
CCTGGCTCATACCACGCTGCTTACACGATTATTTTTGAGTTCCAGTTATAAACAACACGTAAACAATCTGAACGGATCTCGCTGAAAGTGATCAGGACCTCCCCCTGTTCAAACCAATGCTCCGATCTACTCAAAATCCCAAGAACAAGCTGAAAAATCAACTCAAATTGGAAAAAAAAAATGATAGCGAAGCATCTCGGAGTGCCTCGGATCTCATCTAGGTGTAGTTGTAGTTGTAGTAGTCGTTTATTCGGTCATTTTACAGCTCCACAAAACAAAACAAAGCCAAACATACTGTAGACTAGAACCCCATAGATCCTGACTGAAAGGGTTTAGGCTGAAGTAAAAGTACTTCTGACGCCAGAACTTATTAAACAATGACAGAATTCCAAGAAAGAAACGCAGCGTATGAACAGGAAGTTTGCATTTACAATTCCACCTGCGACTTACTGTATATAAGAGACAAAATATAAATGAAAACAAACAACATTTAATGCATAATTCGTTCATTCCAGAGCTCTGGATCTTTCAAAACAATGAAATGTGCGAGACATTTGATCTGAAGTCAGTCAGAAGCTCCGCAAACCGACAGCAGGAGACGAGATTTTAACATCGTTTCTAATATGTACATTTCACGATTCGCTTTCCAATTTTGGCCTCACCATTTTTAATTTGATTTAATCTTTTTGTTTCTGCTTTTTGGAACTGTTAGAGACTTGTTTTGTCCAATCCAGATGGAAAACAAAGCTCACAAGATTATTTTGTCTCATGAGATCTTAATATTTAGCACAGTTTTAGACCTGTTATCGCCCGGCTTGATATTAGGCGCTACTCAGACATTACCTCATGTGGTTCTTGGTGTGAAATTACAATCGCAGCGTTTTTTTATTGATAGAAACGGCAAAGTAAAACCATATTCCATAGTGTGTAGCAAACTTTCTATCAGAAAAGCTACACAGTGCACATTAAAGTGTCTATTGTGCTATTTTCTGATCTGTTCTAATGTCGTTTTGTTTCATTTTACACATGTTTAACGCACAAACTCTGTGGATTTAGACTGAGTTCACCTTCAGTACAGTCATTTCACTACAGAAAAGGATTTTCTAGCATAGTTAAACTGACTTGAATTAAGCAGATTCATCTTAAAAGACCAATTTTAAGATTTTTTTTACTTAATAAAATGAGATTTTTTTTTACTTGTTTCAAGATATTCCCTCCTGATTTATCTTATTTAGATATTACAACTTATTCTAAGCACTTTTTATATTAACTCAGTCCAGGTTAAGCCTCTTTAACTTCCTTCTCAAACCAATAAGGTGAAAAATCTTGCCATAAATACTTGAAACAAATGTTTTCTGCTTAGAACAAGATTCGTATTTCGTCTTGTTTAAAAAAAAAACTTGGTAAGTGAAAATTTCTTACTGCTCTGGCAGATAATTTAATTTAAAATAGGGCATTTTTACCTCAAAAGTGGTATTTTTTTCTTATTTTTTGATAGGCCTTTTTTCAGTGTTGGATCATTTCCTTCTTTACTGTACAAAAGGTCGATTTGTGCACAGAATCACCGTTTATGTTTCCGTTGAATTCACATTTTCGTATTTACTTCACGTCTTCACCTTGCCGTGCCCTTTTCTCTGCCTCAGTGTGAGTTTGGGGCAGGAGGCGGAGTTAAAGCGGTGCATTTGGGTTTGATTGATGGGCACAGGAAGTGGGGAAGTGGGCGTGTGCAGATGACCTCTCGCTCCTCCCTCTGTGACTGATAGCACCTGATGACGGACAGCTCCAGTGCACTGGCATAACCTCCACCTCAAAGCACAAACATCAACACAAAATCCAACGAAACGCACATTTGTAAGACATTTTAAGACGCTGTATGGGATTATTACTGTCTTTAAAACGTAAAAAAAACAGAACAAGTTTGTTTAAAGCTGTTTGCAGTGGTCCAAAGTTCTTCCTCCTTTACTTTAAGCATTCAGAACATCCTCATTATTCACCATGACGACTTTCACAGAGCTTTACTGAGTTTTACCATGAGCGTCAAGACTTAAACTTAGATTTAGACAAACTTTATTGATCCACAAGGGAAATTATTTGGACACATTCGCTCACACGTCACAATATAATCAAATAACAAAGAGAAAAACTATAAATGTTAACAATAAATTCTATACAAGTAGCAAAAAAGAGCAAGAGACGGGTGAGAAATACGACGTTATTATGTAAATGTAAGTGTACAAGTCGAAATAAAATACAGAAATAAGTAATAAAATATCAAATCTCAGCTTTATACAAGAGTTCATAGGAAGACTGACCACTAGACTAAAGCTAGGATGCTAACACACACTTCCTGATTAACAATGTTTTGCAGTAGACGGCGCACACAGGACTTATTTTGACCTCAAGAGCTGCTTGTACAATATATCTGTACTGGATAAAGACATATTTTACACAAATAAATGTGTAAAAACGGGTACAGGTCCTTTAAAGTATTTATATGAGGTTGGTCCATCAAAGCAGGGTAAAAAATAAAGCCTCAGATAACCTCGACCTAAAAAAAGATGATTTAGGAAGAAATTTAGAAGAAAAGGATGTTTAAAGGTTGCTCAAGCTGCATGAATTTCCTGGAAAGTGACTAATTTTGTGTTTTCAAGTAACTTTTTATAGACTTTCTAAGTAATTTTATGCAAGTTTCAGTTTGAGTTTTCAGAATAAAATGACTAATGAATATTAGAATACGCCTTTTTTATTTGGTTGGCGATGTTATAGGGCAATTTTCAAGCGTCTTGAGCAGCCTCTAAATCTGAATTCATTTGCATAACTTTTGGATTCATATATTTTGGACAGAAATGGAACCAAATGCAGGGCTCTAATCTAAAGAATCTAAAAATATAATATAATCTATAGCATGAAAGTAATGCAACCAATTAACGGAACATAGACAATGAGTTAAACAGTTCCAGCGCCCTCTGCTGGTGATACTGAGGAAAGTGAAGCAGTAAAAACACATCTAAAAAGCTGCAAGTATCTAAATATGTTCTTTTTGTTTTGTTTTTTTTTATCAATAGATGTTTTCTGAAACCGTCTGAACAATGAAAGTAGAACTCAGGTTGAAACTAAAGTTAATCTTGACCAAGTTTATAGGTTAAATGTCCTGAGATTCATGTTTTCCGGGCGCTGTCCTTGTTTTAAAGGAATAAATAAATACAAATACAGGCTTCAGGGCAGTTCTGCAAATGTCCCACGTCTATAATCATCATTTAGCAGCAGGTTTTGCTTTTTTCAGCCTCCAAACCTGCAGCTCTGTCCTCCACATCTGCAGGAGAGAGAGAGGAGTTTGTCTGTCCTGTTCTGCCCCCTACTGGACACAACGAGTCACTACACAACTCAACATCCCCATGAGCTGAAGAACTGTATTAAAATCTTATCTTATTTAATTTTATCTATCTATCTATCTGTCTGTCTGTTTTATGATTTTGAGTTATTGATGGATTTATTTATTTTTATTATTCATAATCTGTGATATAATAACCAGACAGACATCAACACAACAAATTAAACAATAAACCCCAAAAAACAATATTTAAAAAATAAAATAAAATTACAACCAAAAATTAAACCACACTGACAATAAAATTATACAAAATATAACTTTTTTTTTTTAATATATGTATATAATTTTGGTCATTTTGAGGGAATGCAGCACATTATTACAAAATAAACATAAGACATAAAAAATATACGACTAATACACATACAAAAAACAAACACAAGTTGTGACCAGGCCTGAGCCTGAGATCTGACGAGATCAGGTTTGACGAGCCGTGTGGCCACAGTAAGAAATTAAATCATTTGTAATTAAATGATAAAATGAAATACATTTGTTAAGCACTGTATTTGGTATTTATCCATAATTCTATTGCAAAGTCTCAATAGTTCATTTGGAAATTCATTTATACCTTAAAGTATTTTTTCAAATTTAATGAAACATTACAACCATCTTAATTTTCAACCAAGTTGTTCAATTATTTAAAAAATGTTTTGTGGGGCCACAGAAAAGAAATGTTCGATCGAACCAAATGTGTTCTTTTGCATCGAGTCCATTGTATTTTTTTTAGATTTCTCTTTTGTGTGGTTAGTTCAACAGGGAATATAATGTGTAAAATGTGTATAAAATGTAGACCAAAGTTATTAGTCTAAATCTGTCGTAAAAATCTTCACCTCATGATCAGATCATCTATAAACCTTCAGATTCTGCAGTAAACTGAACCTCCTGCGATTCCCTCTCCGTCCACCAGGTGTCTCTGCGCACCCGGCCGGAGCACGTGCAGGGGCAGAGGGGGGGTGGGGGTAGGAGGGAGGGGCTAGAGCTCGGGTGGTCCCATGGGTGGTCCCGGGGGTGGGGGTCTCACACGGAGCAGGGCCCCACGTGGATTATTCACCGTCCATGTTCTGTCAGAGCAGAGCGCCGGAGCCCGGGGCGGCCCCGAGCGTCTGTGCCCACCGGCCGAGCGCCCGGAGGGGGCATCATCAGTCACCACGGCCCTGGGCTGGAGGGGCGAGGGGGCCCGGGGTTGGGGCAAAACAGACACGGGTTTGTTTTTAAAGACACAGGAAGGTTTTAATGAGCAAACACACGAGAAAAGTGCAAAAATACATGAAAATACAATGTAGGATTTTTAATGTTTTTAATCTACTGAATAATGAAGCACCGCAAAAAGGCCTATCAAAAATAAGAAAAAAATACTCATTTTGAGGTAAAAATGTCCTATTTTAAGTGAAATTATCTGTCAGTGCAGTAAGAAATTTGCACTTACCAAGTTTTCCTAAAACAAGACAAAATATAAATCTGGTTCTGAGCAGAAAACACGAGTTTAAAGTATTTATGGCAAGATTTTACACCTTATTCTGAGTGTATTTATCCTTGATTTAAGTAATTATTGCTTATCACTGCTTATTTCTAGTATATAACATGTCTTAAACAGGCTATTTTCTTAAGTTATATAGTAGTTTTTATACTATTTAGATAGTAGTTTTAAGAATACTTTCTTTTTAGCATTTACAATATCTATACCTTGGATCAAATACAATATATTTAGTTTAATTTATTTGATTCATTTGACAGGGACAGTGTGCAGGAGCATTAATCATCAAAAATGAACAGATGCTTTGTACCCGACTCTTTCGTTCTGCCGCCCCGGAGACAAACGTTACAGACGACGTTTGATGAAAACCTGAAAACAATGATGTTTAAAACTGCATTTAGTGAAGTGAATCTGCTTCATTCAAGTCACTTTAACCAGGCTAGAAAATCCTTTTTTGCAGCGTGTTTTATATTCAGATTATAATTGTATAAGAGTGTATTGTGTATTTGCATTGAATATTCTTTTAGACACAGTAATCCTTTTAGTAAATGCGTTTTATATGAAATAGGAACAGAAGTACTTTTATAATGAGCTAATAATGGGAATTTGTTGTGCTCACTCACCCGGGGACTGCAGAAAGTGGAAACTGGAAATCAGCTCGAGCTAAATCTGCTCCAAAGCTTCTCTTCTTTCTGTGAGATTCACGTTTTTGTGCCCTAACAAATAAATAATAAACTAAACCAAACTAATCCGGTCAAATGCTAAAACGTCCACACTTCCTGTCTCTCTCGTGGACTAAAACGACGTAAATTTACGACGTTCTTGACGGTAAAGTTGTGGGCGAACAGTATTTTAGAGGATAACAACACTGACGAATTTAGTAAATGCACATTTTAGAAGATAACGATGAATTTGAAATCTTGTACATATGAAAATTAGTGTGAATTTGGATTGTTTTAATGAGTTGTAAATCGTTTCTCTGACGTATTTAAAGCGTTTTGTAGCTTCCCGAGGACGGCAGGAGCTAAATCCGGCACAGAGCGTCTTTTCTTCCTAAGATTAATGTTTTCTGTGCACTGTCCTTGTTTTAAATAAATAAAATAATGACAAAAGGCTCTGTCGGCCTGACCAAACACAGGCTGAATATTGCGTGTTTTTACATGATCTGCATTTATAATAATACATTTTATTTATTAGGCGTCTTTCTGGACACTCAAGGTCGCCCACAACAACATAAACAAATTAAATACGATTAAAACATACAGTACAGTGCAGTATTTAATTGACTGATTGTGTTTAGTGCTGTATTTTATTAGTATTTAGTATTTTGTAATGCATTAAACAGTATTTGAATTGACTGACTGTATTTCATTGACTTACATTTATCAGCTAATCTCCCTGGAGACCTTTTTAACATGTTTTGGTGCATTTTTGGCCCAAATTTCGGCGCATTTTTGGCCCAAACTGCCCATCGTACAACTCGGCGTTACAGAGAACAGTGTTGGGAAGAATACTTTGAAAACGCGGCACGTTTATGCACAGAAATGCCTAAAATTGTGAGGCGAGTTGCGGTTTGTAGCGTAAAAAACAGGACGTAGGATTAAAAAACTGTTCCGTGTTCATTTATCGCCGATGGGAGAAAAAAAGGAAACTCAAGTGACGTGATTTTAGGAAAGTAAGTGTATTCTGACCCAGTGAAAGAGCAGGAAGTGCACAGGCCCAGTCAGGCAGCGTCTATAAATGTGTTTATTCCCAACACTTTACTTGGGTTTATTTTAGATAGACGTGAAAACGAACCGAATGGAACTGCAAAGGATTTGAAGAACATATTAAGGCAGAAAAGATGAACCAGTCGCCGATGTCCTGAGTGGAATTAAACGCTCACATTTTACCGGAATGAAGTGCTGAACCGTTTACCGTAAAAGCCTCTTTAGAGCAGGATTCTCCAACCTGCGGCTCTCCAGCCTCTCCCGAGTCGCTCGCCAAGGGATTTGTGTCCAAGTAAATTTGATTAAGTGCGACTGTAAATGTGTTTTGATGCCTCACTTGGTGCGCGGATAAATGGATAACGGTTTGTGTTTTATGAGCGTCTAATTATTCCCCGTCTAAGGCTCTTATATTTCCTCTTGGTTTCTTTGCGACTGTTAAAAATCGATCGCTCTTCGGCATTTTTGTTTCATAAATGTAGCTCACGGAAATAGTTACTGGAAGATTTGCAAATAAGACAAAGCTATAAATAATAAACCAAAACATTTCCGGTCAAATCTTTACACTCGTTTGAAATAAAAATGAAACTTCGCCTCGAAACTGGCCTCATGCATCAGCGCACAACAGTAATCCCACTTATTCTGGAGTTTTAGGCCTTTGACGAATCTTTATCAATGTTTTTTCAGCAACTTTGCATGCAAACATTCTCATTTACCTCAGTATATTTTGTATTATATATATCAAAATCTATATTTTTACCTTATTTTACTGCACGCCCTTTCATTTTTATTCAATAATTTACCACTTTGTTGCACAATAACACTGAGGCAAGTCCTGGATTGTGGGTTTTGTTTGCTAATCGTGCCAATAAAACTCCTCCGGTTCTTTTAGAGTTCGTTATTTAATCATCAATTATGGAATTAAATATATTTGAAATACATTTTCCCAGCGCAGAGACTAAACTATTTATTTCTTAAGGTTTAGGCTTCGTGTTGGAGCCATCAGGAAAGGTTCAATTGTCCTAACTTCCTATAACTATTAACAAATGTGATTCTTTATCTTTTCTTGTATTAATAAATGAACCAAACATGTTTTTCCTGCGTGTTTTTCCACCAGTTTGTCTTGCATCTTAACAGTGCAGCAAGAACAATAAAGCCTGCAGCCCCATCGAGCGACTCCGACCCCGACCCCATCCATCCCCCTATTCTGCTCGTTTGATCGCCTCTCTCCTCTTCCCCTTTTGTTTTCTAAAGGCTTCAAACTGTGTGGTGCGTCACCTTGGGCCTACCAGTGCGCAGAAACCAGCAGGGGGCGTTCTCCTCTGTCTATAAATAGCCTCGCTCGCCCTGGAGACTCGAATCAGGTCCAATGACAAACGATTAGGCCCCCGCTCGTCCTGGTTTGGCCTGGTTTAGCGTTCCTCCCGGGCTAAACCTGCAACGCAAGATAAAAAAAAAAGCTCACAGTGACTCCATACGAGTCTATATCGTGATATTAGAGCCACTTTAACCCAAACATAATCAGGATTCTTGTGCGTAAAACCCCCTTTTTAAAAAAAAAAAAAAAAACCTACGCAGTCCTGACGCAGCGCTGGCAGTGGTTGTAACTATGGAGACGGCCCTGCGCTCTGATTGGCCCGAGGACGTCGAGCTGGGCCAATGGGAAGCGAGAACACACCTGTTTAAAATGCAAAGGGCCAATCAGGGGGCGCGGTTCGGGGCTATGAAAGAGGCCGGCGGAAAGGAGCAGATGCCCGTGCGTAAAAGCCGTGCGTCAAACCAAGCGTCCATCTTTGTCCCCAAATAAAAGCTTTGGGAGTTGTTGTAACGAGGAGCTGTAAAAAGTGATAAAAGGCTACGCGAGGGGGACTAGATTTTCAGAATAAAAAACTGGGACACTGATAGTTTGGAAATAATAAAACTGTGAAACGAGCGCGTAATTCAGGAAAAGTGCTGTGCACGCAGCTCATTCATGACGAGTAGAGTCATATTTTCTTTGTGTTTTGGTCGTTTTTAAGCAGCTTTTCTGTATTTTACCGAAACAAATTACTGATTATGCCTCTGTTTACTGTCACCAAGGGTCAGATTGGTCAAAAATAGGAACAACAAGGAACAAATCACTGGTTTTGGATGAATCTGCTGCTACAGGGGACACAGGGCTCAAAAATGGGACTGTCCAGACTAAATCTGGACACCCAAAGCTACACTTTTTTAGGAATACATGGAGATTACATTACGCTGTAAAAAAAAGTAGACTTAAAAGATATACAGCCTAAAATGTTCTCTGTTCTTTATGGCTGAAATTTAGGCACATTTTGGCTCAAACTGTCCATTGTACAACTCAACATTACAGATAACAGTGTTGGAAGAATATTTTGAAAATGCAGAACGTTTATTTACAGAATATTGCACAGAAATTAATAAAATTATGACGTGAGTTACAGTTTATAGTGATAAAAAACATGACCTAGGATTAAAAAAACTAAGTTGTGACGTTACGTGTTCATTTATCATCGATTAGAGAAAAAAGAAAACTCAAGTGACGTGATTTTAGAAAAGTGCATTCTGACCCAGTGAAAGAGCAGAAAGTGCATAGGCCCACTCAGACGGTGCGTTTAAATGTGTTTTTTTCAGTATTCGTGTTACTTCCCAACACTTTACACAAGATTATCTTATGTCCACACCACAATTCTCATCTTTCCACTGTGTTTCCTTATCCCCACTGCTCACAAAGATTAATAATAAGATCTGTGTAATGACTGGGCCTGTTCATTTGCATAAAAACTGGTGCAAAGTTCACCGTCTCCTCTGTCGGCACAAAGGAACCAAAGCTCTGCAACTGTAAAGGCGTTAGTAACATCTGGAAAACAATAAACGATATGAAAACACCTCCAAAATCTTGATAATGCTCAATATTCATTTCAAAAAGGCTGAATCTCCCATAGACTTAAACAGGTAATTGTAGTAACCTAAGAGTATCTTCATTTCTGATAAAAATGACACAAGTAGAAGTAGAACAGAGTGGTCCAGGGAGTAAAAAGTAGTAAATATAAGAGTTAACAACATTTGAAGTAAGTGGATTTCGAAGGATAAAGTTTAAATCATGCAGAAATTCAAAGGAGAGACACAAAAATGAGACAAACTAAACCAGAAGCGGAGCTACCGTTAGGCAACAGGAAGCCGATGCCCTGGGCCCCCGAACCTGAATGTCCCCCGACCGATTCCCCCTCAGTCCCACTAACGGTCGACGCCTCAGAGCAATTTGATTTTCTCTCAATACGACGTTTAAAAACAAGAAAACTCCGTCGAAATAGTATCTGATCATCGAAGCGTTCTCCTCTTTCATGTTAGAGTGGACTAAAGGTCGTCACACGCTACAGGATTTTTTTTTTTTGGTCTCAAACAATTTTTAAAAGTGCGACAAAAAGCGCAAACACCACAGACACGAGGAGAAACTTATGAGACTAAAAATCAACGATCGGAAAGTCTGCAGCGGGATCTGTGTGCGTAAAACAGGATATAAAGCTGTGAGCGCGATGGATTCAGCTGTTTCCTGTCTGCAGTAAAACCACTCGCTCTGAGACTCTGAAGTGTTCAAAGATCAGACTCTGCACTTCCTGTTTAGACACAAGTCCAAACTGTGTGATTATTATTTGTGAAATGTGGAGCGATATTTCAGATACAGGATTTTTAAAGCAGAAAAGAGGCGATAAAGTCCACAGGAAGTAGAGTCGCTGTCAGTGATCTGCAGCTTCACCTCGATCCGTGCGCTGTGTGGATGTAAACAGACACACGTGAGGAACTGTTAAAACTTTTCACTTTTAAAGAACGCCTCAAACTGGATTCACAGCGCCGTTTTGTGGACTGGGGTCATTATTTGCGGAGGACAAATTCTGTGGATAATGTGGGTGAGACGCTGCCCATAAATGTACCACTTTACGAGAGGTGACTAATAAAGTCTCCTCATTATTTTCGCTATTTCCTGAGTTTGTACTTTGCGTCTCTGTGTGGTTGCCTGGCCTGAAATTATGTCTAAGTGAAGACAGTGTTAGAGTTTAGATATTTCTCTCTGCTGTGGACATAAACAGCGACGGGAGAATGAACTAAATAAAATGTTCAGATCGTTTCATATTGTCACGTGACGTTTTGGTCACTTTAAACTTACATTTGGAAGAGGAAGCACGACTTTTACTCAAGTAAGAGTACTTTTACACAGATATTACTTACCGGGAAGTAGGAGCAAAAAAGTTAGGGGTCTGAACACTACTGAGAGAAGTACAATTTCATTAAAAGTTCAGTTTGTACAGTTTGTTTGATCAGTAATGGCACAGAGACAAAAACTGCGAGTGCGTGTTGAGTCCAAAGACAAAAATAGTGCAAAAAAAAGCAAGAGATCCGTACTGCAGTTCTTTAAAACTCCCGCATTTTCCTTCCTCAGACATGCAGATCTCTTCTTTTTTCTGCACAGTTTTTATGATCATTCACCCGGGTTGGGATGTTTGGTATAAATAAAATAGTGAAAAAAGCGCTTAACATTGTCCATTCTCGACTCACGTGTGGGTCAGTGGATAATTTATGCTCCTCTGGTTTAGACCTGATATAGTCATATTTTTACCGAAGTATAGGCCTGATTTAGATCTGGTTTAGCCCTAGTTTAGACCTGGTTTAGACCTGGTTTAGCCCTAGTTTAGACCTGGTTTAGACCTGGTTTAGCCCTAGTTTAGTCCTGGTTTAGACCTGGTTTAGACCTGGTTTAGCCCTGGTTTAGACCTGAAATAGACCTGGTTTAGTCCTGGTTTAGACCTGGTTTAGACCTGAAATAGACCTGGTTTAGTCCTGATTTAGACCTGGTTTAGACCTGAAATGGTCCTATTTTAGTCCAAGTATAGTCCTGATTTAGACCTGGTTTAGCCCTAGTTTAGACCTGAAATAGACCTGGTTTAGCCCTGGTTTAGACCTGAAATAGACCTGGTTTAGTCCTGATTTAGACCTGGTTTAGACCTGAAATGGTCCTATTTTAGTCCAAGTATAGTCCTGATTTAGGCCTGGTTTAGCCCTAATTTAGACCTGAAATAGACCTGGTTTAGCCCTGATTTAGACCTGGTTTAGCCCTGGTTTAGACCTGAAAAGGTCCAATTTTAGTCCAAGTATAGTCCGGATTTAGACCTGGGTTTAGCCCTAGTTTAGACCTGAAATAGACCTGGTTTAGCCCTGGTTTAGACCTGAAATAGACCTGATTTAGACCTGGTTTAGCCCTGGTTTAGACCTGAAATGGTCCTATTTTAGTCCAAGTATAGTCCTGATTTAGACCTGGTTTAGCCCTAGTTTAGACCTGAAATAGACCTGGTTTAGTCCTGATTTAGACCTGGTTTAGCCCTGGTTTAGACCTGAAATGGTCCTATTTTAGTCCAAGTATAGTCCTGATTTAGACCTGGTTTAGCCCTGGTTCAAACTGGGCAAAAATAGGGACATTTCTTGTATAAAACTGGGACAAATCAGTGGTTTTAGATAAATCTATTGGGACGGGGGACACGGGGCTCAGAACTGGGACTGTAAATAGGGACGTCTGGTCACCCTGGTCATCATTTGATTCTTTTGTCACTAAATATTTAATTCTTTTGCCAGTGAAGCTGCCTGGGAGATTCTGATGTTGCCAGATAAGGCCAAAATAAGGGAAAAATGGGTATAAATGTGTAGAAACATGCCAGATATAGTAGTTGGACATCAAAAAATCAGAATAGTCTACGTAGGGACAAATATATTAGTCTATCAGTGTGGTATCTGAAAACTACTACTACTACTACTATTACTACTTGAAGTACAATCTTATTAATATTGTGCCGTTGTGGTGAAATTATTTAATTCTTTTGTCAGTAAAACTTCCTGGGAGATTTCGAGGTTGCCAGAAAAGGCCAAAATATGGCAACAAGAATATGAAAAGGTTTAGTTTATAGCGTAGTGAATGTGAGTGTAGTGAATTATTCTTTCACAAAAGCGTTGAAATGGGACGCAGCATCAACGGAAAATGAAAATGACGTTCGTGGAGCCAGTCCCAAACAAATAATGATAAAATTCAACATCTGTGGACTAGAAATTTGGAGATTTCTTCCCTAAACAGCGATTCTCCCAGGCCACTGCCCCCTACCTGAAACTGTGACATCAAATAATAGAACATGGATGTTTTTTTTCTTAAAATGTTGTATAAAAGGAAGGTAAAGTTGCTTATATTACTCAAGTAGAAGTAAAAGAGTAGAAAGATATTTGAAGAAACTGTAACTGTGAGCACTTAAAGCCATAATCTTACAATCTTCCAGGTCTAGAGTGAGTTTGTGGTGGTTTGATAATAATAAAAATGTGAATCGAGCGAATAATTAAGGAAAACCGTTCTGCATTTGGTCCATTCATGACTAATGTGAGTCAGTATAGTCACATTTTCTTTGTGTTTTGGTCATTTTTAAGCAGCTTTTCTGTATTTTACCTAAATAAATGACAACGTACGCCTCTTTTTACTGTTGGTTTGGATCAGATTGGTCAAAAATAAGGACATTTCTTGTATAAAACTGAGACAAAGCACTGGTTTTGGATAAATCCGTTGGGACAGGGGACACGGGGCTCAAAACTGGGACTGTCCCGGGTAAAAAGAGACATTTGGACACCCTATTTAGACCTGATTTAGAGCTAGTTTGGATCAGATTGGTCAAAAATCTGGGACGTTTCTTGTATAAAACTGAGACAAGTCAGTAGTTTTGGATAAATCTGCTGGGACAGAGGACACCGGGCTCAAAACTGGGACTGTCCTGGGTAAACAGGGACGTCTGGTCACCTTATCCAGTACTATTTATTGTACCGACCACAGAAACATGATCCACATAACCACCTTCCCACGCGAAATATTTGCTATTAAAATCCTGTCGTTCAGAAGTGGGATTTTAATCACGCGTTTTTGGCTTTATGCTCTTTGTTTTCACACTGCTGCTTTGCTTTGCCTTTCAGCCTCGTTGGGTTTCGGTGGCACAGAGCAGATTTGAGTTCACAGTCAATCTGGAGTGTCACGTTTGAAATCTGCGCCTCTCGCCTTACCGCGCCGCCATCAATGATTCATCCACGGAAAACACGATTCGAAACGATTCCACCCGGCTCCAGAGTTTACCGTCACCTGTAACGGGAGCCAGAGCACCGCAGCGCCAGAGCCACAGTCCGGACTGTAACCCACGGACCTGGACCCCCAGACCCCCCCAAAACCCACGGGAGGGGACGCGAATCACGAACGAACCGGAGCCTGACCTTATTTAGACAACAGAGCATGTCCGCTTCCTCCACAGGTGAGTCCCGGATCTGTGACTATTTAACTTTTAAACACCACAGTTTTTTTAAATTTTTTTTTTATTTTATGATTGTTTTAAGCTTAGAAACGCCTATTTTTTTTATATTATTTTTGTTAGTTGATTTGACTGGAGTTGTCAGTAATAAAGTAATTTCTACCTTTTTAGATTAGCGCACACGGTTTAATGTTTAATTTTATAGTTATATCCATTTATTTTTACGGGTTTATGCTTTCTAAAGTTACATTTCGTGTTAGAAAGACGCTCATAATAAAATATATTATTGCTGTTATGATTCTTATCATGATTATGCCACTATGTTTGGTTTTAAAATGGGGACAAATTAAAGAAACGCGCAATTACGCACGTTACGCATACGCGCAATTTTGTGCTGTTGAAACGAGCGTAAACAAAATGCCCCAAAAGAACCAAAAGTCTATTGAAATCCTATCAGTGGGGGTGGGTGCAGGAAATTCCTCACTCTGTATGTCACTAAAATAATCAAAACACGAATATTAAACCACAAACTTACCTTACGTGAACCGGGAGAAAAATTCAAATAAACAAAAAACGCGGACGTGACTAAAAAAAAGTAGATTTTTGTTCCCATTGTGCGTGGTTTTAAGACGCACCGGGCCTTTCCACGCGCATTCCCCAATAACCTCCCCCCCTCTCTGTGACGTCACTGATTGCCATCGAGTTATTCGGTCTTGTTTACTCCAATGGGGGGATGTGTCCGCGTAAAAAAAGGGGACAGTCAAGACTTTAAATTGACGCGTAAAAAGCGCACGGTTGGCGTCGCGTTTGGCTGTTTTGGGGCATTTTTAAAACTTAAATCACGCTCCCCCGAGCTAAACAAAAGTATCGCGTAAAGTTTAGTCTATTTTGAAACGCGAAAAAGTTCAAAGTTGACCTCACAAATAACCCGATGCGTTCCAGAAAATATCGCGTGATTTTAGTCGCGCTCTGGTGAGGAAACATGAAGAATGGCGCTGGATTTTGGGGTGAGTATTTGGCTAGACTTAATGACACACGTGGTAAACTTTACCAAAAAATATCAGATTTTCGTTCATTTGAAATATTTGTGAACGAAATATGCAAAATAGGAAAGAGAAAGTGAAGTACAAAGGTTGATAATTGTAATTTTAGTTTTGGGTAAAAAGTTTTGGAGCCCGCGTAGAGTAAAACCACAAGGCCCCGCGCGTAAATCGAAAATAATCAAACTTTTGGAGACGTGTTGCGGATAAATTGGCGTTTTTTGCGATTCATACGACTTAAATGAGCTAAATCTAGTGCAATTTGGAAGCTAGAGGTCACGGGGTGCGCGCACGGAGCTCCCCGAAGCCACTGTTTACGTTCAGAAATACATTGAAGGATTGGTGTGTGGAATGCATGATGTAAACGAGAGACAACGGCGGGTTTAGGGGAAGAGAAAACAGCCTTAGACGAACCCGGTGAACCCTGTGAACCGCGGAGGACACAAACTGGCTGAGATTTCCTGCGGGACACGGTGCAGGGCGGTGATGGGTGGGGGCTGGGAGAGGTTAGCTGGGGTGAAGCCGGAGCCGAGTCTCCAGGACGCGCGTAAAAGTCTCACTCCAGAGTCGGGTTTTAAGGGTGTTGGCGCGTAGATTTAAGGTAGGAATGTGGTTAGAGTGTTAGAAAAGGCACTGGTAGAACAGAAAGTAAAGTATTTAAAGTGATAATGAGACTAAAGTATCCAAGTGGAGTACTTTTATTCATAAAACAAAGTAATACGCAGTGATCCAAAGGGAAATGTATTTGGTCAGTACTGCACAATCTGAATTCAGATTGAGATTTATTTCTACTGTTAATCTTTTGGCTACTTATTTAGAATTTATTACAACCATTTTTACTCTTTGTTATTATTATATTGTGAAGTTTGAGCAACTTTGTCCGAATCATTTCCCTCGTGCATCAATAAAGTGTTAAAATTCATTCTGTTTTAACACTTTCTCAGGGTTTATACGAGTCCAATATGTTCCAGAGTTAATTTAATGTTTTTGGAAATGTTAATTTAAGTAACACTGGACCAAAGTTCCTGTTTAACCCCAAAATATAGCGTTATATTAATATTTTAACTTGGAAAAAAACACTGTCTAGGTGAGTTAAAATGACTTAAATTAAGAACGTTTTACTTTATTTGAGTCGATTCAACTTGACGAGTAAAATGATCTGCCAGTGGAATAAGTATTTTTCTTAATTCAAGCAACATTTGATTTTGTTTCTTATTTTAAGTGCAAAAAGTTGTTGTTTTTCTTATTTTAAATGTGGCAAGATGTGTTTATTTTATATTTTAAGCACAAAAAGTCTCGTTCCACTGGCAGATAATTTTACTTGTCAAGCGAAATTTACTCAAATCGTGATAAAACTTTCTTAATTCAAGTCACCTTAACTTGACTAGATTTAGTTTTGTGCGGTGTTGAGAGTAAACAGAACTCTTTCTACGATTATCCTGAATTAGCAAAACAACACACAGAGATTTTTCATTTTTACGCTTTATTTTAGTTCCTTTTAGTTCGTATACGTCTAACGCTCGGTTCGTCTCTTTAAGTAAAAACGTGATTTGGAGAAAACGCAAGACTCTGAACAAGGAAATAATGTTTTTTTGTTTGTATTTCGTATGTTCAAGAAATTAAAACTGAAGCCAAGTCAAGACAAAACCAGGATAAAAATATGAGGAAACTATTTTTTGTTATACCTAATTTAGATAGGCCTATAACAGAAATAATGTGATATCGTATTGTCAAAAGTCCCACAAAAATGTCATATTCTTTTGCGTAAATGTGTTGCTTTATAGTAAAAATGGCTCATAAACATCAAGAAATATGTTTTTTTTATGTTATTTACTTGAATTCTTTGGATTATAACAGGAATAATTCACCCCAACATCTTGTCAGGGCATTTTAAAAGCAAAAAAACGTCCAATCTACAATTAAAATATCGTACGGAGAGATTTGGATATCGTTACGTCTCTAATATTCAGTACGATGTTGATGTGACACGGCAGATTTTTCCAAACAAAATACTTAAAATTAATTAGAAAAGATCAGATTATTTTAACCAACAAACGATACAAGAACCAAATTTTCTGTATTATATTCACAGGAGGGTTCTGTCATCATGTATTGTACGATTATGTAAAGATATTTTTACTTTTAAATAATAAATTTAAGTTAAACAGAAGTACAACTGTGCATTTGAATCCTCTACCTTCTTCCCACGCACTAGTGTCTAAATCCAAGTGAAAAAGTTCAATTATTTGTGTCGTATCTGTTCCTTTTTGAGAACTAAATGTCTCTGTGGCGTCTTATTCGGTGTAAAATCTGCTTTAAACCTCGACAAACCTGCTCGGAAATGTGCGTCTCTCTGTGCAAACAAAAGCAGAAAACTCAGTATAGCAAAGTGTAACGTCGGTATATCGTGAAAACAGGATTGTTTTGCCGTTTTCTCATATCGATCAGCGACAATTCACGATTCAGTTTGATTTTGTGTCGCTAAAAACAAATAAAAGCGTCGCATTTCTTCCTAAAAAGTCTCACGTCTGCTCTGAATCGTGTGCTTTTACTGATATTACTGTTAAAAATGTAAAAACTATATACGTAATGTTTGTTTACATGATGTTTTCTTGTAGTAACTGTAGTAGTAGCAGTAGTAGTAGTAGTAGTAGTAGTAGTAGTAGTGCCTCTGATCAGTAGTTTCCTGTTTGCGTCAGCCAAACCCACTCTCCTATCTTCTCCCCCTTTCACCGTTTACCCGCAATCCTCTCTCCGCAAACAACTATTAACCCGTTTAAACGCCTGCGAAAAAACGGTCCCTATCAGAGCCTGAGAGTTTAGAAGAATTGTGTTTGCCTCTGAATCACGTAAAAAACATGAAATAAAATGCATTTAAAGGGCAAGACTCTCAGGTTTTATTCAATCGGGTCGTGAAATCTGATGAAATTAAATTTGCGTCGCGGAAATGAGGACGAATCAACGACGACGCTGCATAAACGCATCCGGCACAAACGGGTTAAAGCAGAATTGATACTCGTACAGTTATTACGGAAGCAATTAATCTTTTAGCAGTGGACTAGAAAACACATTTGGACGTCGTAATGCAGCTGTGAGTCGTCCGTTTTAGTCTGTACAGTCCAATATTGTGATTATACGGACGGGAAACTGCATTTTTCTCATCAAAAACGCCAAATATTTCCTATTAGTATTAAAATATGTTGGTTCATGTGATGTATTCCTCTTTAAAACACCACCAAATAACGTTTTAGTCAGAAAATAGACAATTAAAGCATGTTTTTTTTCACTTTTTCTGTGTTTATTGCACTGAAAAACCTTCAAACTGTGAGCGGGCTCGCATCTCCACAGACCTGACTCTTATTTGGCCTTATTTATTATACTATTAAGTACAAAAAGTGGCGGATAATTTGATTTGCCAAGTGCGATTTACTCGAATCGCGATGAAACTTTCTTAATTCGAGTCATCGTAACTCGGCTGGATTTAGTTTTTTTGCAGCTTTTGTGAAATTGCGTCGTGAAACTTGATCAAACGGAAAATTAAATGAGATTTGCTTGATGAAAATGAGCACAAATCAACAACAATGCTGCACCAAAGCAGAAATTAGACCCGTACAGTGATTACAGCAGCAATTATACTTTTAGCAGTGAACTAGAAACACATTTGGACGTCATAATGCAGCTGTGAGTGTTACGAAAGCTCCGGCGTCGTCTGTTTTAGTCTGTAGAGTCCAATATTGTGATTATATAGACTGGAAACACCATATTTCTCATAAAAACCCCAAATATTCCCTCTTAGTGTTAATGTATCTGAGGTCATGTGATATAATCCTCTTTAAAACGCCACCAAATAACGTTTTACTCAGTTTTTAAAGCAGTTTGTTCGCTTTTTCTTCGCGTTTATTGCAGTGAGAAACCTTCAAACTGTGAGCGCGCTCGCATCTCCACAGACCTGACTCATGTTTGGCCTGGAGGAGGGTCTATTCCTGTTTGTTTTCATGGAAATCTGGTTGTTTTGGCTGTAATATCCCATCGTATGTCGTAAAATGTACACATCTCTCTCTGTGGGGAATGTTCTGAAGTGTCCACACTGCGAATTTCTCTGATCTGACCCAGATTTTAAAACTTCTATCAGGTTATTCGTCTTGTTTTCAGATTTATTATCGACTCACTCGCTCTGAATTGGTTGTATAATCTTAAAAGAATGTCACATATGTTTCTTCCGTGACTCAACTTGTTAGAAAATCTTAAATCAAGGCCATAAATGTTTAAAAGAAGAAGCTGCGATCCATTTACCAGAGTTTTATCATTGAATTTCTTATCAGGCCGGTCATGCTCATCATGAACTGGTTTTAAGTTTGTTGATCTCAAACTTAGCGTCTATAAACTTATTTCCAGCCCCAACACTCACAGAGACGCTTCATTCTAGGCTGGAGTTGTTGTTTTGTTTTGTTTTTAAGCAGTAAAATGATCTTGCTGCATGGACACACTGCAAATTTAATAAAATAACCAAGATTTATTCACTTAAATCTAGACAAAACAATCTTGCTTTAAGGGATATTTACTAAATGACTGATAAATATGTAAGATTATGAAGCTTTTTTTTTCTTGTATAGTTTTTATATCTATAAACTAGTCAGAATGTTCCCAAGTGGTAATTTAGTCTTAAAATGAGAGGCAGAGGAGGAGGTTCTGCAGAGGAGGAGGAGGTTCTGCAGAGGAGGTTCTGCAGAGGATTCGGAGGTTCTGCAGATGAGGATTCGGTTCTGCAGAGGATTCGGAGGTTCTGCAGAGGAGGAGGAGGTTCTGCAGAGGATTCGGAGGTTCTGCAGAGGAGGAGGAGGTTCTGTAGAGGAGGAGGTGGTTCTGCAGAGGATTCGGAGGTTCTGCAGAGGATTCGGAGGTTCTGCAGAGGATTCGGAGGTTCTGCAGAGGATTCAGTGGTTCTCCAGAGGAGGAGGAGGTTCTGCAGAGGATTCGGAGGTTCTGCAGAGGAGGAGGAGGTTCTGCAGAGGAGGAGGAGGTTCTGCAGAGGAGGAGGAGGAGGTTCTGCAGAGGAGGAGGAGGTTCTGCAGAGGAGGAGGAGGAGGTTCTGCAGAGGAGGAGGAGGTTCTGCAGAGGATTCGGTGGTTCTGCAGAGGATTCGGAGGTTCTGCAGAGGATTCGGAGGTTCTGCAGAGGATTCGGAGGTTCTGCAGAGGATTCAGTGGTTCTCCAGAGGAGGAGGAGGTTCTGCAGAGGAGGAGGAGGTTCTGCAGAGGAGGAGGAGGTTCTGCAGAGGAGGAGGAGGAGGTTCTGCAGAGGAGGAGGAGGAGGTTCTGCAGAGGAGGAGGAGGTTCTGCAGAGGAGGAGGAGGAGGAGGTTCTGCAGAGGAGGAGGAGGTTCTGCAGAGGATTCGGTGGTTCTGCAGAGGAGGAGGAGGTTCTGCAGAGGAGGAGGAGGTCCAAAGGCAGGATGAAGGGGGAGAGGGGGCAGTGCACATGAAACGAGCCACGGCGGAGCTGATTGGCTGAGAGGCGGAGGAAGCGCGCTGTGATTGGCTGACGGCTCGGCGGGGGGCGGGCAGGGACGAGGAGGAAACCAGGGCTTCCTCTTTGAGTGGAACAGTTCAGTATCTGTCAGAAGTTCAACCAGAGCAACAAGGAGAGCTGAGAATATCCAAAATATAAGATTTAAACACTTAAATCTATCAGGAAATGACTTAAAAGTAGAGAAATGATCCGTCCGTGCAGCAAGATCCTTTTACTGGACAAGTTCTCTTAAAATAAACGACCTCGAGACTAGAATGAAGCGTTTCTGAACTAATAAGTCAATAATAAATCTGAAAACAAGACAAATAACCTGATATAAGCTTTAAAATCTTGGCCAGATCAGAGAAATTTGCAGTGGAGCGTGGAAGAAGTAGAAGTTTCTTGAGTTTTTTTAGGGTTGTCAGTATTGAACTAGATCCACAGGACAGAAATGAATCTTTCCTGAAGCTTTAGGATAAGTGTAAGAGCACATGGACGAGGAGAGAGGTCCCTTTTTTTTGCATTTGGTTCCATATGTGGCCAAAATATTTGTTGAGGTTGCTCCAGACATTTGAAAATTGTCCTACACTTTACTGTATTTGAATAATTTGTCATTTTATTCTGCAAAGACAAACTGAAACTTGCATAAAAATGACTTAGAAAGAAAATACAAAATGAGTCAATTTCCTCTTAACCTCTAAAACATCTCCTTTTTCTTCAAAATTTCTTCCTAAATCGTCTTTTGGAGGTAAAACCTAATGCAGGGCTCTACTGGAGGTTCTGATACTTTATTTTTTATCAGGCTTTGATGGACCAGCCTAATGGACCTGGTTTAGACCTGGTTTAGACCTGGTTTAGACCTGGTTTAGACCTGGTTTAGACCTGGTTTAGACCTGGTTTAGACCTGGTTTAGACCTGGTTTAGATGGAGTACACAGATATAAGACCACATGGGGACAGAAAAATGACTGATTGATAATACAAGAGATTTGACTCCAAAAATGATTTGAATCACATGGTTTTTGTCAGCGATTCTTTAACAACAACAGCAGCAGAAAGGAAAAGTGAGAATTTTAGACCTGGTTTTAGTCCTTGTTTTAGTCTTGTTTTAGTCCTTGTTTTAGTCCTGGTTTAGTCTTGTTTTAGTCCTTGGTTTAGTCCTTATTTTAGTCCTTGTTTTAGTCCTTGTTTTAGTCCTGGTTTAGTCCTTGTTTTAGTCCTTGTTTTGGTCCTTGTTTTAGTCCTGGTTTAGGCTTGTTTTAGTCCTTGTTTTAGTCCTGGTTTAGTCCTGGTTTAGGCTTGTTTTAGTCCTTTTTTAGTCCTTGTTTTGGTCCTGTTTTAGTCCTGGTTTAGGCTTGTTTTAGTCCTTGTTTTAGTCCTGGTTTAGTCCTGGTTTTAGTCCGTGTTTTGGTCCTTGTTTTAGTCCTTTTTTTAGTCTTGTTTTAGTCCTGGTTTAGGCTTGTTTTAGTCCTTGTTTTAGTCCTGGTTTAGGCTTGTTTTAGTCCTTTTTTAGTCCTTGTTTTGGGCCTGGTTTAGTCCTGGTTTAGGCTTGTTTTAGTCCTTGTTTTGGTCCTGGTTTAGTCCTGGTTTAGGCTTGTTTTAGTCCTTTTTTAGTCCTTGTTTTGGTCCTGGTTTTAGTCCGTGTTTTGGTCCTTGTTTTAGTCCTTTTTTTAGTCTTGTTTTAGTCCTGGTTTAGGCTTGTTTTAGTCCTTGTTTTAGTCCTGGTTTAGTCCTGGTTTTAGTCCGTGTTTTGGTCCTTGTTTTAGTCCTTTTTTTCGTCTTGTTTTAGTCCTGGTTTAGGCTTGTTTTAGTCCTTGTTTTAGTCCTGGTTTAGTCCTGGTTTTAGTCCGTGTTTTGGTCCTTGTTTTAGTCCTTTTTTTAGTCTTGTTTTAGTCCTGGTTTAGGCTTGTTTTAGTCCTTGTTTTAGTCCTGGTTTAGTCCTGGTTTAGGCTTGTTTTAGTCCTTTTTTAGTCCTTGTTTTGGTCCTTTTTTAGTCCTTGTTTTGGTCCTGGTTTAGTCCTGGTTTAGGCTTGTTTTAGTCCTTGTTTTGGTCCTGGTTTAGTCCTAGTCCTTTTTTAGTCCTTGTTTTGGTCCTGGTTTTAGTCCGTGTTTTGGTCTTTGTTTTAGTCCTTTTTTTAGTCTTGTTTTAGTCCGTGTTTTGGTCCTTGTTTTAGTCCTTTTTTAGTCCTTGTTTTGGTCCTGGTTTAGTCCTGGTTTAGGCTTGTTTTAGTCCTTGTTTTAGTCCTGGTTTAGTCCTGGTTTTAGTCCGTGTTTTGGTCCTTGTTTTAGTCCTTTTTTAGTCTTGTTTTAGTCCTGGTTTAGGCTTGTTTTAGTCCTGGTTTAGTCCTGGTTTAGGCTTGTTTTAGTCCTTTTTTAGTCCTTGTTTTGGTCCTGGTTTAGTCCTGGTTTAGGCTTGTTTTAGTCCTTGTTTTAGTCCTTGTTTTAGTCCTTGTTTTAGTCCGTGTTTTGGTCCTTGTTTTAGTCCTTTTTTTAGTCTTGTTTTGGTCCTTGTTTTAGTCTTGTCTTAGTCCTTGTTTAGTCCTGGTTTAGGCTTGTTTTAGTCCTTATTTTAGTCCTTGTTTTAATCTGTGTTTTGGTCCTTGTTTTAGTCCTGGTTTAGTCCTTGTTTTAGTCCTGGTTTTAGTCCTGGTTTAGTCTTGTTTTAGTCCGTGTTTTAGTCCTGGTTTAGTCTTGTTTTAGTCCTTGTTTTGTCCTGGTTTACTGTGTATTTATTTTTTACTTTTTGTGTGTATTTTTTAGTACTTTTGTTTTATTTTTATTGATTTCTTTCTTGTATTTTTTTTTGTTTTTGAATGATTTATTTTGGTATTTATCCACCAAAGACCGATAAATACATTATTATTAATCCCATTTTAAATTCCTCTGTATTTCCCTGTGCTTTTTCTGCATAAATAGTGGTTTTTGCCTGAACTCCCCCTGCAGGCCGAGTCTGGTCAGTGCACTTTGGCTCAGATCCCCTCACACAGACGTTCCGCCTCCTTTTTAGTCGACCAATCGTCTTCAGCCCGACGGGAGTTTCCTTAGTCGAGTCCGGCCCCGGTTTGTGGAGGAAACGGTGGTGCTGAAAAATGAGACGTCGGGAGAGGAAAAATAAAAAGACCAAATCCATTTTCAGAGTTTCGGGACCTCACGGCGACTCTTGCGCTCGTAAAAAAATATATTTTCAGTGAAATACTTCCTCAAAATGACCTCCTCCTCATGTTTATTAGGCTGTGAACTGTTTTTCTAGCACTTTCTCCCACTCAAATCTCCACAAAATCACTCCCCTCACTTCTCCTTAAATGTTTATTATCGAAATAAATAAAATAATTTGCTCTCACAGCCGATTATGAAACGCTCTACTGTTTACCAAAGAGTCGTTTTCCGTTAAAAAGTCTCTGAAATCCACTTTATTTTTAGTTTTTTACGACATTTGCTCTGAAAAAGTCTCTCCTGATACTTCAAAAAATTGTAGATTCAGATTCTTTTTAGCCTTTGAAGCGTTTGTGATTAAACTTCACGGCAAATTTCTCTGATCTGGCCGAGATTTTAGAACTGATATCAGGTTTTTCATGTTGTTTTCAGATTTATTATCGACTCATTCGTTCAGAGACGCTTCATTCTCGTCTACAGGTCGTTTATTTTAAGAGAACTTGTCCAGTAAAATGGTCTGGATGATCATGGGCAGATAATTTAGCTGCTTTTAAGTGATTTTCTAGATTTATTAAGTGTTTATGTGTTAAACTTTGGCCAAGCTTTTTTTGCAGTGCATATACAGTGCAAAAAACAATATCGAGTCAACTTAAGATGACTTGAATTAAGAAAGTTTTATCACGATTTGAAGTCATTTCACTTGACAAGTCAAATTATCTGCAAGTGAACGAGACTTTTTGTCCTTAAAATCTGAAAATCCGTCTCGCTAATAAGAAAAATAACATAAACAACAACTTTTTGTGCTTAAAATAAGAAACAAAATCAAATGTTGCTTGAGAAACACTTATTCCACTGGGAGATAATTTTACTTTTCAAGTTGAATCGACTCAAATAAAGCAAAATGTTCTTAATTTAAGTCATTTTAACTCACCTAGATATTGATTTTTTCCCGTGTAAAGGTCTAAAGTGCAGGTACGACGAGATATTTCTATTTAAAAAACCAAAGATATTCAGCTCTTTGCAGGGGACTTTTTATTAACTTTGACATTTGATAATTTCTTCAACTCAAATCGTGATTCGATTGTTAATCCTGTCGTTGTTCAGTGCAAAAAAAAACAAATCTAGCCAAGTTAAAATGACCTGAATTAAGAAAGTTTAATTATGATTTGAGTAAATTTCACTTGACAAGTCAAATTATCTGCAAGTGGAACAAGACTTTTTGTACTTAAAATATGAAAATACATCTTGCTGATAAGAAAAATAAGACAAACGACAACTTTTTGCACTTAAAATAAGAAAAACAACAACTTTTTAAACTAAAAATAAGAAAAACAACAACTTTCGGCACTTAAAATAACAAACAAAATCGAATGTTGCTTGAAAAACGCTTATTCCACTGTCAGATAATTAAATTTTACAAGTTAAATCCGCTCAAATCAAGCAAAACGTTCTTAATTTTCCTCATTTTAACGCCCCTCGATATCACTTTTTCGAGCGCGCCCACTTACAAGTTCATTCTTTGGAGTTTCGCGAGCGCTTTCCCCACTTTTACGCAGCTTTCCGCGCTCCGGTAACTGGCGTCACATTATTTTGACAGTCCCGGCCGTCCTGTCCCCTCTCGCGCCGCAGACCCGAGGCCTCCCGCTCCTCCCGCTCCTCCTCCTCCGACAAACGGGCCTTGTATGGGCGCGGGGGGCGGGCCCGAGGGTGTGCGCTTCCTGGGGGCGGGGCTCCGGGCCTGGCAGGGTGAGGGGAGTGAGGGGAGGGACCCGGAGCAGGCGGGACGAGGAAGGGGGGGGGGGAGAGGAGACGAGCGCCTGTTGCTGCATAACCTCCACCGTGTTTTTCTACCTTTCTTCCCCCTTTTTTTTCCCTCTTCCCTGGCGTCGTAACCGGGAATAACCTCGTGAGAAGCGGCGCAGATAAGGCGGCGCCCGTGGACGGGGGAGGCGGAGGCGGAGGGGAAGGGGGCTGTTGATCGGGCGCCTGGCCTTGGGTGACCGCGCTCCTTGAGGTTCCCACAAAGCTGGAAGTGCGTGAAAGGAGAGCGGGAGGACGCCGTCGGATCACGGTTTGAGCTGCAGAAATGAGCAAATCTCCAAGTTAATAACGAAAAAAAACTGTTCAGAACTAAATATCTGTGGTTTTGTTTTGTTTTTTAATAGAAATATGTCGCTGTACCTGTAGTTTAGTCCTTTACACGGGAAAAAACTATCTCTAGGTGAGTCAAAATGACATAAATTAAGATCATTTTACTTTATTTGAGTTGATTTCGACCAGTGGAATAAGTGTGTTTTTCTTAATTCAGGCAACATTCAATTTAGTTTTGTATTTTATGTGCAGAAAGTTGTTGTTTTTCTTATTTTAAGTACAAAAAGTCTTGTTCCACTTACCAAATCTCAAAGGAAACAATTATTTAGTTAATAGAAAGTCCTCTGCTCAAAACGAAATATTTGTTTTGTGTTTTAATAGAAATATGTCGCTGTAGTTTAGTCCTTTACATGGGAAAAAACAATGTCTAGGTGAGTTAAAATAACATTAATTAAGAACATTTTACTTTATTTGAGTTGATAGTGACAAGTGGAATAAGTGTTTTTCTTAATTCAAGCAGCATTTGATTTAGTTTTGTATTTTAAGCACAAAAAATTGTTTTTCTTATTTTAAGCACAAAAAGTCTTGTTCCACTTTTCAAATCTCAAAGGAAATTTACATTATTTAGTTAATAGAAAGTCCCCTGCTTAAAACTAAATCTCTTTGTTGTTTTTTTTAATAGAAATATCTCACTGTACCTGTAGTTTAGACCTTTACACAGGGAAAAAACTATACAAACAATCTCTAGGTGAGTTAAAATAACATAAATTAAGAACATTTTACTTTATTTGAGTTGATTTCGACCAGTGGAATAAGTGTTTTTCTTAATTCAGGCAACATTCAATTTAGTTTTGTATTTTAAGTGCAAAAAGTTGTTGTTTTTCTCATTTTAAGTAACAAAAGTTGTTGTTTTTCTTATTTTAAGTACAAAAAGTCTTGTTCCACTTATCAAATCTCAAAGGAAATTTACATTATTTAGTTAATAGAAAGTCCTCTGCTTAAAACTAAATCTCTTTGTTGTTTTTTTAATAGAAATATCTCGCTGTACCTGTAGTTTAGACCTTTACACGGGGAAAAAACTATACAAACAATCTCTATGTGAGTTAAAATAACATAAATTAAAAACCTTTTACTTTATTTGAGTAGATTTCAACCAGTGGAATAAGTGTGTTTTTCTTAATTCTGGCAACATTCTACTTTGTTTCTTATTTTAAGTGCAAAAAGTTGTTGTTTTACTTATTTTAACCCAGGGCAAAAACCTGCATAGGTCCCAGGTCGTCATAAATGAGAGAAACTCAACTGACTTCCCTGCTAAAATATTCAATCAAATAAAAATAAATAAATAAAAGGGGCAAAAAGTAGTTGTTTTTCTTATTTTAAGTGCAAAAAGTCTTGTTTCACTGGCAGCTCATTTGAAATTTACTCAAATCGCAGTAAAACTTTCTTAATTCAGTTCGTCTTAACTTGACTAATTGAATTTCTGATTAAAAAAACACTTCCAAAAATGTTGAAAATGTTGTAGTTTTTCACATATGTCAGTGTTGTGTTTTTGCGTCGGCTGAAACTGTCTGGAGAAACTTTACTTTCTTCTAAAAATGTATTTCCAGAGCGGATTTGAAGTAGTTTACAGCCACAACTCTGGTCAAATACGACTGAATGATTCTGAAAAAAACAACTTCAGCAACCTGAAAACATGACCTTATATCCCGGCTGTTTTTGGTCATTACTTTACTTTAACAGATTTACTTCCTGAGCTCGTGTTTCTTTTACAGTTCGTTGTGTTAAATCAAAAGGTTAAATCATGAAAAAAACATTTCCTCTTATGTTTAAATGACGGCCGCAGGATTTAGGGCGATTTAAGTCTTATCTAACTTTTTTTTTTACATTTGTAATTCATGTTAAAAAGTAAAATAAGCAGAATAAAGTGCAGGTTGTTGTTTTGCATTTACATCGGAGAGAAAACAAACACGAGCTGCTAAACTAACGCAAGAATCCTGTGTGTTTCAGGACGTGTTTGCAGACGTCGAAACCACACGTACAGCGAGATATTTCTATTAAAAAGGAAAAAAAAACACAAAGAGATTTAGTTTTTAGCAGGAGACTGCGATTCGATTGTTGTTCACTGCAGTAAACGGAATCTAGTCGAGTTAAGACGACTGGAATCGTGCTGAAAATAAGAAAAAACGACAACTTTTTGTGCTTAAAATGAGAAACAAAATCGAACGTCGCTTGAATTAAGAAAAAAAACACTTATTCCACTGGCGAATCGACTCAAATAAAGTGAAATATTCTTAATTTAAGTCATTTTAACTCGCCTACATATTGTTTTTTCCTGTGTAACCAAATAAATTCGGTTTTGGATGAGCCGTTTGTGGATATTTTAACCTGTAAAACGGTCAGTAGACGACGACAGGTCACTTAAAATAATAATTATACTATAACTAACAATAAGTTTGTCATGTTACATTTATTTTTGAAACGCAAGTACTTCTAGGTGTAGTTTTTCAAAGTAGTTTCCACATTTTGATCTCTTTATTCACTTATAATGAGTACAGAGCATATCGACAATAGTTCAACTGTGTAACGTCCTTTTCCCGATGTACAGAAACCCTCAAGAAAGACGAATAACAACAAAACGATTTAAATTGTGCTGTACAGTGTAAAAGTAATAATAATAACAACACGTTTTATTTATTCAGCGCCTTTCTGGAGCCTGAAGCTCACCGAACAACAGCATAAACAAATGAAATACCATTAAAACAGTTATTTAATTGCTCGATCGTATTTATCGTCGCATTTTCTTAGGATTTATTAGTGACCGCGCTCTTACTCGAGTAAAAGTCACGGTTCTTAGGCGACAGAAGCGTTAAGTTTTGCATCTGAAATGATTTGAACGTTTGCGTTTCTTGCAGCGCTGCTTCACGTACGGTTTAGTTTTTGCGTCCGTCCTTTGAAAATATCACGTTTTGTGTTTTATTTAAGGTTTTGTCCTTCACGTTACAGTAACTAAACTGTAACTAAAGTATAAATCAGTTACTCCTGCGTAGTAGAAGTAGGAGTTTCCCCGAAGACGTTTTCACTCGAGTCATTACTTTGCTCTTTGTGTGGCCGTGTCTGTTTACAGCTGCAGATTTTTTAAGTTTTAATCGACAAATTAATGTTGTTAATTCATAGTTTTGTCTCTGTTCACTTCTCAAAGCCGTAAAACACTTTCCTAATTCCCGATCTGTCGAGGTTTTTTTGTAACGCCTAAAATCTGCAAACTTAAAGCCTTAAAACGAGAAAACTCCACTTGTTTTAAGTTCAAACGCTCTGGAAACAAGTGAAATTTACTTATCAAGAAATGGTAAAATAAGAAAATATATGCAGGCTTTTATCAATCTCCACATAAGATCATTTTAAGCAATGATCTAAGGTTTGAATGATCTCAAATAAAGCATAAAACACGAACTCTAAGAATAAATTAAGATGAAAAACCTTAAAACTAGAATAAAAAGCTGTTATTGACTCTTTTATTCTTGATTTTAGTTCATGAATCTTAATGAAACTCTTCTTTTTTTTTCGATTTTCTTGTCGAATCGTTCAGCCCACGATATATTTACTATTGTTTCTACGTTCTCTTCATTTTACGTTTACAGAACAAGCCGTAATCTCACTAAATTTAACGTTTTTTCCTCATATTCTTGTTCCTGAATATCTTTACCACAAAAAAAACAGAATCTAGTCAAGTTAATGTGACTTGAGTTAAGAAAGTTTTACCATGATTCGAGTAAATTTCACTCGACGAGTCAAATGATCGGCTAATGGAACGAGACTTTTTGCACTTAAAATATGAAAACGCATCTGGCTGCACCTAAGATAAGGAAAAACAAACAACTTTTTGCACTTAAAATAAGAAATAAAATCGAATGTTGCTTGAATTCAGGAAAAAACGCTTATTCCACCGGCGGATCATTTCACACGTCGAGTTGAATTGACACAAATAAAGTGAAATGTTCTTAATTTAAGTCAATTTAACTTAAATAGTGTTTTTTCCCAGTGTTGTGTCGACTTTGAGCAATATTTACTTGGTTTTAGTATTTGTTTGGGGTGCGAGGACCATTTCCTCAAGACGAGACACGAGACAAGACGAGATTTTGACATTTTTTACACTATTGACCATTTTATTTCCTTATTTTAAGACTAATTACCACTCGGTAACTTCCTGACAAACTGCAGCGCTCTCCTAAAACCTTTAAATCTTTAAATCTTTCCACGTTACAACCAGAAGGTTCAGAGATACTGGACAATTTCAGTCCAAGATCGACTCAATTACATCCATAAAAAATGTCTTAAACTCCATCTTAACACTTGCTTTGCTTGTTTAAGACAAAAAAAGAGCGTATATCCCTTTAAACAAGCTAAGTGAGATGTTTTGTGTAGATTGAAGAGCATAAATCTTGGTTCGTTGATTTAATTTGCAGCGTTGCTCCTTAAAATAGTTTGGTGAGTCATCGGCGTGACTCACGGTGGAACTTAAAGCATGTGCTGTTCTTGGACAGAAGCGAGGGGCCACATCAGGATACAACCTCCACTTATATCACGTTTAAAAGCCGCGGAGCCGCACAAACGCCAAAGGAATCGACTCTTTAAGGAAAACCGGCGTCGACTGTCGGAAACGTTCCATAACTTTTGATTCCTCGGTTATGTTTTTATGATAATGGACGCCGGAAAAAACCTTAAATACTTGAGGTCGGCTCATTCTTCGTGACTAACTCGGAGGAATGAGCTTTTTTTTTTGTTTCCGTTCCAAGTATTTTTCAATTACCGAACCGCAGAATATACAGAGGGTTAGTCACCACCAGGACGGCAATTAGTAAATCACAAAAAAAACAATATTTGGAGCACCGTCATTTCCCTGGAGTTCGGATTCGTTCTGAACGCACAGTCCTCGCTGCAAATCTCAGCGTTTGTCCGAAAAATCACTGATTTTCTTCTCAAATTACAGCCGTACCCACAATATACGTCACTATTATTCTCTACGTTTGCAGGTCTAGGTTCGCAGAACAAGCCGTAATCGTATAATATTTTATTGTATGTACGTTCTATCTGATATTTCTGTCAGAATGTAGTTTTTCCTATAGTCTTGAATACCTTCTGTAGACTTTGATCAAGATTTAGTAGGTTTTAGTGGGTCTTTGTTCAGGACGACAGTTTCCGTGAGATTGGACCTAATGAGCACGAGACAAGACGAGATTTTGAGGCTATAATGAATTAATTGTGCGTTCCAGTCATAGAACTGGAATAAAATCTGGAAGATGGATCCAAGATGGCGCCGTATTGTTTTCAGCGGCCTGTGCTCACTGGCGCATGACCGCAAAAAAGATGTTTACTTCCGCATTTACTTCCTGATTTTCAGAATCAGAATCATTTATTAATGGCCACACAACAAGTTGGTGGAATATGTTTCCGGTACAGCAAGAAATGCTCACATCTTCTGTGTCTGTTGCAGAACAAAACAAATTTACAACACACTTGCACGATACAACACACACAACAGAGAAATATCCAGTTATGAACGGGATTGGTTTAGAGTCCGAATGGCAACGGGAAAGAAACTTTCCGCCCAACGCGACGTCAGAAACGCCGTTCTGACCCGAGCTGCTGGAGGGGGCGAGGAGAACTCTGACAACGCTGAATTTTTAGACGCTTTGACGATTTAAAACGATTTTAAAAGTCCATATTTAGGGCTGGGCATCGATTCAAATTCCACGAATCCGTTCAGTTCTGATTCTCAAGGTTCAGAACCGATTATCACGATCCGATCTCGCTCGCGTTGGTGTTATCAGAACCATTTCTGAGCTGTTCCAGTGGTTCCTGAGGTTGGTTTGTGTTTCCGCCGTTCTTCACCTCCATTCGCCTCACAAATCTCTCTGCGTCTGTCGAACGCAACTTTGTCTTTGTCGTTTCTGAACCCGAAGTGGTTCCAGGCGGAGGTTTGGGTGTTTCTGGCGTCTTCAAACCCGGGACTCGGCTCACGTTGGCGCGAGTGTCCGACGCCGCGTTCGTCGTTTTGATTCGGTCCGAGCGGATTCGAGTGGAGCTAAAGTTCACTGGGGGGAAAATGGATTAAAAATTAAATTGATCTTTGGACGTACAAATGGATCTTATGGAATTAATATGTATATTGATTCAGAATCGGAAACTGGAATCAGATTTTTTTTTAACACAGCCCTATTCATATTGTAAAAAAACAGAAAATCCCTACAAAATCCGACCGTTCTGGAAGCCGTGGACGTCCTGTCAGAACAGTTTGATTTCACTTCCAGCTGCAGTACTTCGCTCAGCCACACATCAGTCTGCAGATCACAGACCGAGGGGGACGCGTCTTCTCCCGCTCTTATCATCCGTATCATCTGTAAATCCATGATTCCACTTCCCAGTTTTAGCTGCACCGTTTTGGATTTACTTCTCTGCTTTTTGGGACTCGTCGATGCTCTGATTTTTCAATCCAAGCGGAAAAAAAATCTCAATTCCAATCTATAATTTAGCAAGACAAGCCGAGATTTTGACATCATTTACACGATAATAGATTTTCCACATTCCCCAGTTTTAGCCTCGCCGTTTGTTTTCCGCCGTCCTTGTAGCTCTGCTTTTTGGGATCTCGCGTTCTCCGAAAATACACCTTCGTCAGTGCTCGAATCTTTCAATCCAAACGTAAAAACATGAGAATAAAATGTCACGAGATCACGTCTGATCCCTGTTCTTCATTTTGATGAGTAAAAACCCAGTTCTCGATTTGATTGTTGCCTCCAGTTGGTCAGAACTTTAAACCCCATTAGAAGAAGTGCCGTAAAACGCAAAAGTTTACGCAATAACAACGAATTTAACCATTTTTTATTCAGTACTTGTACTACAGTATGTCTTGTAGTAACTTGCTATAGGATAAGAATACACTATGTACCAGGTCGTGTTTTATTTTAGGGCTGAACGGATTTGGAAAATATTATTGCGATTTATGTTTTCGTAGGATTCTGTTTAAGGAAAAATGTAGAAAAAGAGTGAAATATGAAGTGACAAAGTAATACCGGAGTTTTGTTTTGTCACATGTTTGTACAGAAAAGTACAGGAGAATAAGCAAAGGTGGAAAGTAACGAATTACATTTACTCGCGTTACTGTAACTGAGGCGATTTTAGGAGTAATTTGTCATTTTTTAAGTCTTTTTTTTTTTTTAAATAGGTCATATTATTACAAAGACCAAAACCTGCTAAATGTCGGTAGTGAAAATGACGCCTGCGCAGTTTCCTTTCATTCTGGTTTCTTTTACGCATTTCATTTTTTTTCAAGGGCGAGTTCCTAAAATACTTGGGTCAAAATGTTCTTGTGCAAAAGTAAAATGACTTTTGGTAATAATGTGATAATTGCCAAGTCCAAATGTTGTATAAATGACAACGAAATGTAATTTTAATTTGTTCTTAAACAGTTTACAGTGACCAGAAGCCATCGTACACCTTACATACACATAAAAGTAATGAACGTAACCCATTTAGCCAAAGAGACTTGTTCAAAAAGCTTAAAAAAAAACCTTATAGCTAAAATATCTGTATCCTGTGTAATTTTAAATAAAGTTAAAATATTGAACTGTTGCTGCTAAAGAAGTAAAAAGACATTTTTATGAACAAAAAATAGGTCATTTTACT
The DNA here is from genome assembly GCA_034769755.1 of Odontamblyopus lacepedii. Taxonomy (NCBI): domain Eukaryota; kingdom Metazoa; phylum Chordata; class Actinopteri; order Gobiiformes; family Gobiidae; genus Odontamblyopus; species Odontamblyopus lacepedii. The sequence continues at coordinate 6,094,065 of CM068365.1, read as the reverse complement.
TTTGCACAAGGACATTTTGACCCAAGTATTTTAGGAAGTCGCCCTTGGAAAAAAAATGAAATGCATAAAAGAAACAAAACGATCTGCCGGAAATGAAAGGAAACTGCGCAGGCGTCATTTTCACTACCGACATTCAGCAGGTTTTGGTCTTTGTTCGATGATTTCCTCAAGTCGAGACGAGACGAGATTTTGAGGCTGTAATAACCTCATTTTTAGCCTCACCGTTTGCGACTTACGCCTCTGCTGCTTTTTCACACATTTTTACTATTCCCCAAAAAATATAACTCGACTGTACTCGATTTTTTTTTTTCAATCCAAACGTAAAAACATGAAAAAATCTCCAATTCCAATCTGCAATTTCCAAACGTACAACAGTGCAGAACATGTTCGTTTTGCATACTTTGATTTTAGCTTAATTTTCGTTATTTTTTACTCTAGTTTTGTTATTTGGACCGTATAGTTTAGAATTGGGGGTGGAGGGAAATGTGGGATTGTTCTTTTTTTAATCACTATAAAGTGTTTTTTTGTATGAAATGCGCTCTATAAATAATGTTTGATTGAATTTGTTGTTGTTAATTCGTTAAATTTGTTTTGCAGTTAAAGTTCTGAGTTCTCTAAAGTTTTATAAAGAGAAGGAAGAGCTCAGTGTGAGTGTTCGTAGCTGCTGTTGTGTCCTTAGGCAAAACACTTCACCCACATCGCCAAGTGTGAAAGTGATGTGTGATTAGTAAACCTCAGTGGGACTTTCCTGGTTAAATAAAGGTTAAATAAAAATAAAAAAGCTCAGTTGTCTTTAAAATGTACAAAGTTTAACTATATCACCATTAAAACAACTTGTGCTGGATTAGATTTAAGACTCAGCCTTTTTTGCATCAAATAATTGAAAGTAACGAAGTAACTTTTGCTCAAATTATGTTTTAAATGAAGCAGAAACAGTAGGGTAAAATATTTGAGTTGTTTTTAACACAAAAAGTGTTATTTTAACTATTTGAAAGTTAAATGGGGGTTTGAGTTGGAGTTGATATGGTTGAAGTTAATTTAACTTCCCTTAGTGTTAATTTAGCCCCTCCCACCCTCCGCTTCAAACTCCCACGAGAGTTTGACCCAGTTTTGTACATCATTTCATCTTAAATTAACTATAATAAAGTGTAAAAATAAAACGCCTGTGTGTTGTTCAGCTAAACCAGGATAACTCTACAAAGTGTTCTCCGTTTACTCTCAAAACGTGAATATAACTCTGGATTTCGGGGTTAAACAGGAACTTTGGTCCAGTGTTACTTCATTAACATTTCATTTAACATTTTTAAAAGTTAAATTAACTCTAGAACAGATTGGACTCGTATAAACCCTGAGAAAATGTTAAAATTGATTCTGTGAGAGTCAATTTTAACACTTTTTGCCGTGTAGTTTTTTACTTGAGCAGGAATTAAGCAACGTAAAGATACTTTTTCTTTACTTTTACTATTTTTCAGTACTTCTTTCACCTCTAATAAGCCGAATAAGACTAAGAGTTTGTCGTTTGTCGAGGAAATGTCGGTACTTCCAAAGCGTTCACGTAAATCCCGCCCGTCGGCTTCGTTTACGACTAATCCCGCTCTGTTTTTATTATTTACGCTGAAACTCTGCTGAAGAAGAGCGTCGGATCTCTCCTCTTTGCTTTAAGTATTGTCACCGGTTTTCCCTGTCTGAATCTGTGCTTTCCTGTTTTTTTCCAGTCAAATTCCAGGCAGGATTTCTTCTGGCACAGGTCCGGGCCTCAGTCGCGCTTGTATTGATTTGAATATGACAAGTGGAGCATCATGTGACCAGAAGACATCCACGTTTTTCTCTTCTTTTTTTTTCCTCCTCCTTTTTAAAACTTGGGTTTGTTTTTCTGGGTTTTCGCGGACATTCCTGAGCCGTGAGTTCAGCCCTCCCCTCTCCTCTCCTCTTCTCTCCTCTCCTCCTTTCCTCTCTTCTCCTCCCCCTCTCTCTTCTCTTTCTCTTCCTCCTCCTCCTCCTCCTCTCCTCTCTTCTCTTCTCTGGACACTGATGCTGCTCAGAGCTAAAGCTACACGAGCTGCGAGGCAACATGGCAGCCGACCACTCTGGAAGAAGTGCACGTTCTCACGCGGCTCCTTTCGTTTTTACTCGCAGACGTCCCGAGAGGTGGTTCGGGACGCCGTTTCTCATCTGTCGCTCCAGTTTTCAGTCGTAACCTGTTTTTTTTTTTACTGCTCCCATGTATTTCTGCTTTGCTCCCAGGCTCGTTTTTATCCCTGTGTCGACTTCTGTAAAGCCTTTTTAAGAATAAAGTACGTTTTCCTTGCACTCCAGACGAAAATAAAATAATTGCCAAGTCCAAATGTTGTATAAATGACAACGAAATGTAATTTTAATTTGTTCTTAAACAGTTTACAGTGACCAGAAGCCATCGTACACCTTACATACACATAAAAGTAATGAACGTAACCCATTTAGCCAAAGAGATTTGTTCAAAAAGCTTTAAAAAAAAACCTTATAGCTGGTCTGTATCCTGTGTAATTTTAAATAAAGTTAAAATATTGAACTGTTGCTGCTAAAGAAGTAAAAAGACATTTTTCTGAACAAAAAGAAGCACTTTTACTCGGTTAAATCAAATCTTCTCATTGAAAGTTTATGCTGATTACTGATTTTTACGTATTTTTGTGGCAGTTTAAGTCATATTTTAACATTTACTCGTGCCACTTGTGAGGACTCAAAGTGTGTTCTTATTTTTGTTTAGTTTCTCTCATGAAAACACAAAAAAAATCCCCAACATTGACCCCAGTGTTAAGCTTCTGCTAAAGCCAAGATCCTAGTTTTATCTCGGTGTAAATCCACACACGATTCATCTGTTCTCACCGTTTTATTTTTTAAAACATAATTTTTATTTAGTTTTTTCAACAATAAAGCAGCTTGCATCAAATACACACATTTAACCTGTATATTTTTTTTATTAAAATTGGGCTAAAACGTGAGAAAAACAACAGAGAACTGACAGAAACATCTAAATTAAATGATCCACTGTTTACATGATAACTCCAGCTCACGTATCAGTGCATCAACAGGATTCCAGTGTTAAATAAATGTGTTTTTTTTTGTTTCCTTAAGAGAAGTGCATCTGTCCAATTTGTTATACAGCTCATACTTTAGTAAACTCCACGTTCCAGGGAAGACTGACTCACATTTAGGAGATTTACGCGCTTAAACCCGTTTGTGGACACCCGGAGCGACAAACCAAACTATTTTTTTGGAGAAAACCAGTAAAAACCACGTGTGTTTTCACCATATGCATACTATACTGTGCTTACAGAAGAGCTCGCCTCTCATTGGCTGAGGCGCGCATGCATATTCATCGCTCCTATAGCTATTGTCATTTTCCTCTCCTCGCGATTTTTCCATTTGTTCCGAGTGCGTCATTGGTAATTACTAATTTTCCCCTATTTCCCTAATCGCGTAATTATCCAATTATAATCTCGTTTAATTCGATTCTAGAGCATAATGGTCTTACGCAGCCCGCCACGGTACGAGAGCCCGTTACACAAAAGCGACGGATAAACGCGTAAAAAACCGACGGCGCGCGGTTCAGACGCACAGACGCGGGGTACGCGACGGCGGCGGGGGGAACGTGCGAGGCCGAAAAATTAGCAGCAAGAAAGCGTGTAATTGGCAAAGTCACGTGTTCTCACTACGGGAACGGGGCACAGCCAGCTCTCCAGCGAATGAGAGCGCAGGAGAGAAAGAGGGAAAAAAGAGGCGAGGAGAGAGAGAGAGCGCGCGCGCGAGAGAGAGAAAGAGAGAAATAGAGAAAGAGAGAGAGAGAGGCGAGGCGAGCGGGCAACAGCAGCGGCAGCAGCAGCACGCCACACCACACCACCGCGTCCACGGGAGGGAGAGACGAGTCCAGGGCACGGAGACACGGAGAGACACGGGAGGGAGACATGAGCCGAAGCGCGCAGGGCGAACCCGAGCACGCCGTACCATGCGAGCGAAACTAGGCAGCGAGGATGTCGGCTTTATGGTGACTACCGCAGCCCGCGTTGGCAAAGGAAGCTTCTTCTCTACTGCAACTTGGGCGCAGAGGGTCGACAGGGGAACATGGCCGAAGGTTATTCTTTCTCCAATTCTTTTTTCACCCCCTCCTCCTCTCCTCGTTCCCCTCTTCGCGGTATCGCCTCTGTGCCCGCGCGTAATCGTAAAGCAAGGTGCAACGCGATTCTCGTACGGCGAAAGGGGGAGAGAAGGGAGGAAAAAAAAAAAACAACCCCGCAAATACCGTGCACACGCCAGCTCGCCGTGGCTGGCTCGGCTTCCCTCTTCCATACGGCGTGCACCTTATATCACAGCTACGTTTTTCCGAGGAGCGGTTGTGCGTTGTTACGTGTCCGCAGAAGGGGGCCACCTGCCTGCGGGACCAGCTCGGGAGGCGAGGGAAGTGCCCCGGTCGCGGTTTGAAGTGCGCAATTCGGACGAAAACATCTGTCAGCGAGTGGCAAACAACTTTTTTGGGGGGAAAGGAGGAGGAGGAGGTGGACGGGAAGGGAGGGGAGCGCGGAGTGCGGGGGGTGTGGGGGGGTCGATAATTCACGCATGCATCTCGGCGTGAAAGTGGTACAGGGAATTACTACGAGTCTTGAACGCGCTACTGGGGTTTCCCTCGTAGTTCTAACGTGTTTGGGCGATTGTTCGTAAACGCGCTTTTGCCCAAAAACAAAAAAAAAACCGTGCTCCCTCGTTCTGTCCATGTGGTAGTGGGATGGGAACGTAACTTTGCACCGCTTTGGATGTTGTAGCTCAAACACTTACATTCTGAACGCCTATTTTCGCTATTTATGTCTTTATTAGTCACTTCCGATCACCGTTTACGCAATTGATTTGAGTTATTTAAACAAATATTAAATTGATTTCCAAACTAGCCCCAGTTTAGTCTCGTTTTAGACCTGGTTTACCCTTGGGTCTAGCCTTGGTGTGGTCTTTTTCTAGATCTGGTTCAGGTCCTGGTTGAGTCCACGCGTACTCCTGGCTCAAGTCTGGGTTTGGATCTGCCTTTAGCCCTGGTTTTTGTCCTGATTGAGTCCAGGTTTCGATCTGGGTTGAGTCCTGGCGAAATCATTAGCCCGTCGTGCAGCTCGGATCGTTTTTATATGTGCTTAAAAAGCGCTTTGGCGAAAACGTGGTCTCACTTTCTGTCCATGTGCCAGCGCCACGACCGTAACCTAACTTCGCCCCGCTTCTGCTTGTGTCGCCTGTTTTGTCGCAGGAGGGCCGGGTAAAGGCGGCGGGGAGGACCGGACCGCCAAGTCCAGTGGCCGGGGAGAGGGGCACGAAGAGCGGGGACGGGCGCAGATCCTGGCCGGGACGGGCTTCTGCAAGTGGTTCAACGTCCGCATGGGCTTTGGATTTATCTCCATGACCAGCAGCGAAGGGAGCCCCGTGGACCCCCCCATGGATGTTTTCGTCCACCAAGTAAGGCGATTTTATGCGTAAAACCAGCGCGAAACGTGTGCGTAAAAGCGCCCGATTTGAGCTTTTCGCAGGGCTGGAAACCACCTTATTACACACACTTAACTTGGCGTTTTTGTGTTGTTTTGAAGTGATAATAAGTCGATTTTAACATGTGTTTCCTTGTACTTATAATCGACTATAATTTCAGCATGTAATTCCAATTCTTTGCATTTAAAAACACAAAAAAACACCCCATAAAAAGCAGTTGTCCCAATTCACGGTTGTCTCTGCTCGTTTCTAAGCCTGAAAATTTACATAACAGCTCTGCTACGCCTGCTCTGATTGGACAGAGCTAAGAGAATATGCAGATTGTGGTTTAAAACGGCACAATTCAATTTACTTACTTATAAGACTAACTATAATCAATACAAAGTGAAATAAAAGAATTAAACGGTTTTGTTGGAAGTTACAAAGTCTCATTGCAGTTTCATAATAGTGATACTGACCCAAGTTGTGTTTTTACGACAGTGCAGAGGTTTGTGTCACAAGACTGTGCAAATGTTTGAAAGAAATATGTCATTTTTATATTTAAAACTGCTACGGTAATTTACAGACACACGTATGTGACCGATTTTCATTGATTTTCTACTAGATTATGGCTCATTTTGTCTTGATAAAGTTTTGGATCTTGTTTTCAGTCTTGGTTCAGTTTTGTCAAAGTCCTGGTTTAGTTTTAGTCCATTTTTAATCCAGTTTAGAATTAACGTTTGAGTCCGAATGCGGATTTACATAACAGATCTGCGACGGCACCGAGAATATGCAGATTGTGGTTTGAAACGACACAATTCAGTGTATTTCTTATGCAGTTATACAAATGCAAAGTGAAATAAAAGAATGAGACGGTTTTATTGGACGTTAGGAAGTCTCATTGTAGTTTCATAACAGTGATACTGACTCAGGTTGTGTTTTTACCACATTACGTAGGTTTATGCCACAAGATTATGCAAATGTTTGAAAGAAATATGTCATTTTTATATTTATAAATGATACGGTAATTTAGGAACATTATAGAGACGTGTATTTGACACATTTTCATAGATTTTCTAATATATTACGGCTGCTTTTGTCTCGATAAAGTTTTGGAGCTTGTTTTCAGTTTTGTCGAAGTCCTGGTTTAGTTTTAGTCTATTTTTAATCAAGTTTTGAATGAACGTTTGAGTCTGAATGTAATTTTACATTATTTTATTTTATTTTAACAAGGACTAAAACAAGACTAAACCAAGACTAATCTAGGACTAAAACAAGGACTAAACCAGGACTAAAAGAAGGACTAAAACAAGACTAAACCAGGACTAAACCAGGACTAAACAGAGACTAAAACCAGGACAAAAACAAGGACTAAAACAAGGACTAAACCAGGACTTAAATGAGGACTAAAACAAGACTAAACCAGGACTAAAACAAGGACTAAACCAGGATTTAAATGAGGACTAAAACAAGACTAAACCAGGACTAAAAGAAGTCATTCTTATATTTAAAAATGACGGTAATTTAGGAACATTATAGAGACGTGTATGTGACAGATTTTAATTGATTTTCTGCTATTTTATGGCTCATTTTGTCTTGATAAAGTTTTGGATCTTGTTTTCAGTCTTGGATCAGTTTTGTCAAAGTCCTGGTTTAGTTTTAGTCCATTTTTAATCCAGTTTTGAATTAACGTTTGAGTCCGAATGCGGATTTACATAACAGATCTGCGACGGCACCGAGAACATGCAGATTGTGGTTTGAAACGACACAATTCAGTGTATTTATTATGCAGTTATACAAATGCAAAGTGAAATAAAAGAATGAGACGGTTTTATTGGAAGTTGGGAGTCTCAGTCTAGTCTTGTTATAGTGATATTGTCCCAAATTGTGTTTTTACGACAGAAGATTATGCAAATGTTTGCAAGAAATATGTCATTTTTATATTTATAAATGATACGGTAATTTAGGGACATTGTAGAGACGTGTATTTGACACATTTTCATAGATTTTCTAATATATTACGGCTGGTTTTGTCTCGATAAAGTTTTGGAGCTTGTTTCAGTTTTGTCGAAGTCCTGGTTTAGTTTTAGTCTATTTTTAATCAAGTTTTGAATTAAAGTTTGAGTCTGAATGTAATTTTACATTATTTTATTTTATTTTAACAAGGACTAAAACAAGACTAAACCAGGACTAAACAGAGACTAAACCAAGACTAAACCAGGACTAAAACAAGACTAAACCAGGACTAAAAGAAGGACTAAAACAAGACTAAACCAGGACTAAACAGAGACTAATCCAAGACTAATCTAGGACTAAAACAAGACTAAACCAGGACTAAACCAGGACTAAACAGAGACTAAAACCAGGACAAAAACAAGGACTAAAATAAGACTAAACTAGGACTAAAACAAGGACTAAAACAAGACTAAACCAGGACTAAAAGAAAACAAAAGTAGGACTAAAACAAGACTAAACTAGGACTAAAACAAGGACTAAACCAGGACTTAAACCAGGACTAAAACAAGACTAAACAAGGACTAAAAGAAGTCATTCTTATATTTAAAAATGACGGTAATTTAGGAACATTATAGAGACGTGTATTTGACAGATTTTCATTGATTTTCTGCTATATTCTGGCTCATTTTGTCTTGATAAAGTTTTGGATCTTGTTTTCAGTCTTGGTTCAGTTTTGTCAAAGTCCTGGTTTAGTTTTAGTCCATTTTTAATCCAGTTTTGAATTAACGTTTGAGTCCGAATGCGGATTTACATAACAGCAACAGCGGCAACAAGAACATGCAGATTGTGGTTTGAAACGACACAATTCAGTGTATTTATTATGCAGTTATACAAATGCAAAGTGAAATAAAAGAATGAGACGGTTTTATTGGACGTTAGGAAGTCTCATTATAGTTTCATAACAGTGATACTGACTCAGGTTGTGTTTTTACCACATTACGTAGGTTTATGCCACAAGATTATGCAAATGTTTGAAAGAAATATGTCATTTTTATATTTATAAATGATACGGTAATTTAGGGACATTGTAGAGACGTGTATTTGACACATTTTCATAGATTTTCTAATATATTACGGCTGGTTTTGTCTCGATAAAGTTTTGGAGCTTGTTTTCAGTTTTGTCGAAGTCCTGGTTTAGTTTTAGACCTGGTTTTGACCTTGTGTTTGTCTGTGTTTAATCGAGTTTTGAATTAACGTTTAAATCCAGAGCAAATTTAGATAACAGCAAATTATTATTATTATTATTATTATTATTATTATTATTATTATTATAATAAAGACTATGTTAAATAACAAGGACTAAACCAAGGACTAAACCAGGACAAAACAGAGACTAAAACCAGGACAAAAACAAGGACTAAAATAAGACTAAACTAGGACTAAACAGAGACTAAACCAAGACTAATCTAGGACTAAAATAAGACTAAACTAGGATTAAAACAAGGACTAAAACAAGACTAAACCAGGACTAAAAGAAGATTAAAACAGGGCTAAAATGAGACTAAACCAGGACTAAACCAGGACAAAACAGAGACTAAAACCAGGACTAAAAGAAGACTAAACTAGGACTAAAACAAGATTAAACCAGGGCTAAAACGAGACTAAACCAGGACTAAACCAAGACTACATCAGGACTAAAAGAAGTCATTTTTATATTTAAAAATGACGGTAATTTAGGAACATTATAGAGACGTGTATTTGACACATTTTCAGTGATTTTCTAGTAGATTATGACTCGTTTGTCTCGATAAAGTTTAGGATCTTGTTTTCAGTCTTGATTCAATTTGGGTAAAGTCCTGGTTTAGTTTTAGACCTGGTTTTGACCCTGTGTTTGTCTGTGTTTAATGTAGTTTTGAATTATCGTTAGAGTCTGAATGTAATTTTACATAACGGCTCTGCAACGCCACCGAGAATATGGGGTTTAAAACGTCACAATTCAGTTGAAGTTTTGTACCGAGGACTCGTCTGTAACGCTGCTAAAACTGCAAGAAATACATAACCAATACCCTCAATATTTACTCGTGTTTTTCATGCATATTTTTTTCCGTTTTCGTCGTTTTCTGGCCGCAGTATTTGTCATTAAGGAGTCGCATTATTTACCATGTGTTTGTCTTCTCTGTGCACGTGCAGTAATTACAAAATAGGACAGAAAGAGTGTTTATTTTTAGAGCTTTATCGTGTGTTCCTTTTCTTTGGATTCACGATGAGGCTTTTGTTGTAAATAAACGGCGGTTAATACAGTCTTAAGATGCAGGAAGCGCGTGTAGGAGTCGATGGCGTATTGTGGATTCCTTATAGCTCGAAAATTGCTGCTGTGTGTGAATGACTGAATTATTAAGCAGATATACGCGCCGTTATTGAATGTTTGCACCGATACAGATTCCCTCACGTGCTCTTTAGGTTTATGAAATGAAATTATGCAAGTGGAGAGATATATTTGTACTTCGGTCGCCAATCAGACACTGAAGAACTGCACAAACCTTTGCTTTTATGCATTTATTTATTTATAGGGATGTGAACTGAAATCTGGTGATGTCGTATCGTCAAAGGCCTCGCAATAATATTTTATAACAATCGTAATACGTCTCTTTGCTTAAATGAATAGTTCTGATGCAGAAATAGCTAAAAAAACAGAGGGAACTACATAGACCATGATCCTTTGCTCCGTTTCAGTGCAGACGACATGAAGAAGTAACTGTTCTAAGCACTTTTACATCTTCATTCTTTGGGTTAAGTCTGTGAAGGTGTTTTTAGAGGAAAAAGTCGCAGATTCACAGCGATAAATATGATGAGGTGAGATGTTTATGGTGAAAATATCGTACAGAGAGATTTGGATATCGTTAAACCGCTATTTATTTATGTTTTTGAATGTTTTTGCTGCCACGATACCTAATGAAATAAACTAGATTCTGATGCCTTTTGTCTCTTTATTTAGACAGTAGAATGTGATTTTCAACATGAAATCATAGTTCTTTCTTTGTTTTTATTCCCATCTGGTTTTATATCTGTGTAATCCCTCTGTGGTCCAGGTCTAAACCAGGTCTAAACCAGGTCTAAACCAGGTCTAACCCAGGTCTAAACCAGGTCCATGGACATATACTCATCTATGTGCTCTTATATTTGTTCTGATGCAGCTCACGGTCTTTCTAAAGCTTCAGAAAAGGTTCATTTCTGTCCTGTGAATGTGACTTTTTTTAGTTCTGATACCTGCTCACATGAGGCTCTAGTTTCGATACTAGTTCCAGTTTTGTTTAGTATCTGATTTTTGATACTTTGGACGAACCTAGTCCGGGTTCCTGTAGCCTCCGAGGACCTGGCGTCCACATATGTGTGTTCAGCCTTTTAATAAATAGTTTTTTTTAATCATTATTCAGTTGTGGCTTTATTGTGTTCCATCAAAAATAATTAAAACATAAAATAAATGTTTTATACGTCATATGTGGGCATCATTTTTCTGCATCATGTAAACTACATCTGTAAAAAATATAATTCTTTGTTTTCAGCCCAAATATCAAAGAGTAGTGTTGTAGTCCTTATTTGTCCTGGTTTAGTCTTGTTTAAGTCCTTATTTGTCCTGGTTCAGTCTTGTTTTAGTCCTGATTTAGTCTTTGTTTTAATCTTGGTTTAGGTAAGGTAAGGTAAGGTTTTTTATTTATATAGCGCTTTACACAGACACATGTCCCCAAAGTGCTTTACACAGCATTTTTACAGAGCATTCTTCATTCACGTCATACCCGGTGGTGGTAAACTACTGTTATAGCCACAGTTGCCCTGGGGCAGACTGACGGAGGTGCGGCTGCCAAGCCAAGCGGCGCCAACGGTCCCTCCGACCACCACCAGCACTCACTCACACAACTTTTACACCTACAATGCATGTTTTGGGTTGATGGGGGAAACCGGAGTGCCCGGAGGAAACCCATCCAGACACGGGGAGAACATGAAAACTCCACACAGAAAGGCCCGGGCGACCCGGGGATCGAACCCGCAACCTTCTTGCTGTGAGGCCTGAGTGCTAGCCACTCAGCCACCGTGTCGCGTTTAGTCTTGTTTTAGTCTGGTTTTAGTCCTTGTTTTAGTCCTAGTTTAGTCTCGTTTTAGTCCTTATTTTGTCCTGGTTTAGTCTTGTTTTAGTCCTTGTTTAGTCATTGGCTTAGTCTTCTTTTAGTCCTGGTTTAATCTTATTTTAGTCCTGGTTTAATCTTATTTTAGTCCTGGTTTAGTCTGGTTTTAGTCCTGGTTTAGTCCTTGGCTTAGTCTGCTTTTAGTCCTGGTTTAATCTTATTTTAGTCCTTGCTTTGTCCTGTTTAGTCCTGGTTTTAGTCCTGGTTTAGTCTTGTTTTAGTCCTTGTTTTTTCCTAGTTTAGTTTTGTTTTTAGTCTTCGTTTTGTCCTGGCTTTGTCCCGGTTTAGTCTTGTTTTAGTCCTTGTTTTGTCCTGTTTTAGTCCTGGTTTAGTCTTCTTTTAGTCCTTCTTTTTAGTCCTGGTTTAGTCTTGTTTTAGTCTTGTTTTAGTCCTTGGCTTAGTCTTCTTTTAGTCCTGGTTTAGTCTTGTTTTAGTCTTGTTTTAGTCCTTGTGTTAGTCCGTGTTTTGTCCTGGTTTAGTCTTCTTTTAGTCCTTCTTTTTAGTCCTGGTTTAGTCTTGTTTTAGTCCAGGTTTAGTCCAGGTTTAGTCCTTCTTTTTAATCCTGCTTTAGTCTTATTTCAGCCCCTGTTTTCATCTCCTCTCCTGCTCCTCCGAAACACACAAATCTTTTACACTTCCAAAAAGCAGGAGTATGAACGGAAACAAAACCTGAAATCAAATTTTAAAAAAACCAGTGAGGCCGAAACTGGAAACTGAATCATGAAAAATCTCATCTCATCTCTCGTGTCCCCAGTCTCACATCTCGTCCCGTCCTTAATTTAACATTTATTCTGAGTAAAAGTCGAACACACACACAGGATTTGCATAAATAACTCCATTATTTCACGTGTTTTACAGCGATGAAGCTTCAGTCTTATCCCCACATATCGATAAGTGAGTCCCGCCGGTTCTGACCTCCCTTCTGCTGACCTGCCTTCTGCTGTCCCCGTTACATTTGCCCACGTGGAAATATTACCCACTTATGACATTTGCAGATTTAGTTCGACTCGCGTTAACCTCGGCCGTCTCTGAAACACAATCTCTGCTTTAAACGACGCATTTGTAGCCCGTCCCTGATGATATTTAGACTTGGACAAACTTTATTGATCCGAAAGGGAAATTTCTCAGACACAGGAGCTCATGTATCACATTAAATTACAAAAAACAAAGAGTAAAACGGTGTAAAAATGGTAATAAACGTCTAAATAAGTGGGAATCAGGATAAAAACGGCGAGAAACTGGCGTCAAATAAGATGTATTTGATAAAAATGTGTGTACAAGTCAGCGAAAAACCAATATCGTAATAGAAATATGAAAGGAAAATGTTGTTTATTTGTATATTTGTGTGTCTGAAAGTGTGTGTGTACTAAAACATATACTTTTAAATAGCTCTTCTTTCTTACATTCATGATTTTCTGCCATTTTATACTCCAAATGTTAAGAAATTTCCACAAAATATGTCTAAAACATGAGCCTAAACCCTTTTGGTCTGTAGAATATCTCAGTTTTTTGTGTTATTTTTGTATTATTCCTGAAAATAAAATAAAATAAACTTTGTAATGCTGGTCACAATAGCAAAAACACTTAATAACTTAGGAATTTACTGACTTTTCTAATGATTTTCAAGACGTATTTCAATAAAACTAACTTGAAGAATTTGTATTTTTTTGTAAATTTGTACATTTTCGCAGCGACTTCAAATACTTTTTACTCTTCCTTGGATTTAGCTCGGCCACTGTGCACTTTTAACAGCCTTATTTACTTATTTACTATAATAAATACAACGTTAAATCAAAGAATTCTAGGGTTTTGTTGGGAGCTGGAAGGTCTCAAAGGCACATTTTAGTGATAATGACTTAAATTGTGCTTTTATGTAACAAGATGATGCAAATATTTGATAGAAATATGCAAAATTCTTATGTTTATAAATGATACGGTAATTTAGGGATATTTTAGAGTCGCGTATGCACAGATTTTCATGGATTTTCTACGATATTATGGCTGGTTTAGTCTCGATTTGGGCTCAGTTTTGTTTAAGTTTAGTTTTCGATTTGGTTTTGACCTCGTGTTTGTTCTTATTTAATCCAGTTTTGAATTAACGCTCGAGTCCGAATGAAATTAATAACCTGTTTTATATTTTGAATCGTAAATATTAACATTTTCATAATATTCAAATAGGACTGAACCGTTCGGGAAAATATTTGATAAACGAGCGCCGAGATTTCAGTTTTAATAAAAGGATTCTGTTCAAAGTTTTTACACACTGAAATAAAACTTCAGAACAGGTCACGATAATTACTGTAATGAATTTGTCCAGTACATGACAGACGGAACCATCGTTTTTATGCGTCGGTATTTATTATGTGGACTTTTTCTTTCTGCTTTGGAGAAAATATGAGTTTTTTGGGGGAAACGCCGCGAGGGACGAGACGAGACGAGATTTTGACGTCATTTTTCACGAATAAACAGTGCGATTCATGAGGCAATTTTGACTTATTTTATGTAATACTTGTAGTTCTACAGTTTGGAACTACAGCTTCTCAAATTGTGTAACTCACCGACTCTTAACTCATTTTTTAGTCCAATCCAACGATAAATTCATTGAGAAAAAATCCCCCACGATCATTTTTCTCACATTTGCTCGAGATTTTGTTTTTCTCTGAGTTATATTTGAGCTGAAGGTTGAATTGTGACTCATTATAAACACAAACTTACTACGGAACCGGTGCAATTTGTCGTTTATTTATTGCAATTCATGTTTTCTTTTCCATGTAGAATAGTGTTTTATACTGTGTTATATACTGTAATGCTGCTCCAGGGTTTGGCTTCAGAATTATCCAGAGGTGGAAAAAGTCCTGGAAAATTGTAATTAAGTAATTACCTTTCTTTACTTTGCTTAATTCCTGCTCAAATCAAAGTAAAAGTAACGTCTAAAGATCTACTCGAGTAAAAGTAACCATCTAAAAATCTACTGGAGTAAACGTAAAAGTAACCATCTACAAATCTACTGGAGTAAAAGTAACATCTAAAAAACTACTGGAGCAAAAGTAAAAGTAACCATCTACAAATCTACTCAAGTAAAACTAAAAGTAATCACCTAAAAATCTACTGGAGTAAAAGTAAAAATCTAAAAATCTACTCTAGTAAAAGTATCATCTAAAATCTACTCAAGTAAAAGTAACATCTAAAAATCTACTCAAGTAAAAGTAAAAGTATCATCTAAAATCTACTCAAGTAAAAGTAACATCTAAAAATCTACTCAAGTAAAACTAAAAGTAATCACCTAAAAATCTACTGGAGTAAAAGTAAAAATCTAAAAATCTACTCTAGTAAAAGTATCATCTAAAATCTACTCAAGTAAAAGTAACATCTAAAAATCTACTCAAGTAAAAGTAAAAGTATCATCTAAAATCTACTCAAGTAAAAGTAACATCTAAAAATCTACTCAAGTAAAAGTAAAAGTATCATCTAAAATCTACTCAAGTAAAAGTAACATCTAAAAATCTACTCAAGTAAAACTAAAAGTAATCACCTAAAAATCTACTGGAGTAAAAGCAAAAATCTAAAAATCTACTCTAGTAAAAGTATCATCTAAAATCTACTCAAGTAAAAGTAACATCTAAAATCTACTCAAGTAAAAGTAACATCTAAAAATCTACTCAAGTAAAAGTAAAAGTAACCATCTACAAATCTACTTGAGTAAAAGTAAAAGTAACCATCTACAAATCTACTTGAGTAAAAGTAACATCTAAATAAATTCAGGACCCTGTGTCGCGGGTTCATACGAATATTTTAAGACCCAAATGACGAGGCCACAGCAGCAGTTACAGAAAGAGAAGTGACGAGATCCCAGGCGCTTCAGCTTTGTCCATTCATATATTTGGTCTATGGGCCGTCGGTATGTAAAATGTAATATATAAGTCGCACCTGAGTATAAGTCGCAGTCGCAGCCACCCAAACCCTGACTATAAGTGCGACTTGCAGTCCGAAAAATACGGTCATGAGCGGAGTTCGGGAAATGTAGAGCGGTGGTGGAGAGGACCGATCACAGCTCTTATTGTCCGCGTCGTTTTGAGGCGTAGTTAGAAAATTTCGGAGGCGCACGTCGGACGCTCTGTAGGGGGCGCACATTTTGACAAACGCGTTTTGACGCAGAACCAAGGCAAGTTTATTTGTACAGCACAATTCGTACACAAAGTAATTCAAAGTACAGAATAAGAAATACATTAAAATCACAATACAAACAAACCAAAACATAAATAATCATCATAAAATTTAAAAATGGGGATGGGGCATTAAATTAGAGAGAATTGGAGAGAAGAGAAGGTCGTTTGCACAGCGAAGCGGAACCGGTTTTAGCCTGGAACCATAAATCGGGCTTTATTTAGCGATACTGATTCAACCTCTTCAAGCTAATAGCGTTTGTCACCTTTATTTGTCTGATTATCGAGTAAAAGTCAGACGATCTACTTCAAAAACGACTCAAAAAATTACAAATTACTCCTAAAAACCACTCGGTTACAGTAACGCGAGTAAATATAGTTCGTTAGTTTCCACTCATTTATAGATATCGCACTTAAACGAGCCGCCGTGACGATCCTCAGAGCATCTAAACTACAGCCTGAGCCTTATTATAACCTCAAAAACTGCAGCTTTCGTGATTTTGAGTGAATTCTGCCCCGCGTTCCCCTGATGTCCGTCTGCGTTCGATCTGTACAGTATCCGGGGGTAGTGCAGGTCTACCTCCCCCCTCCTCCTCTTCCCTCCTCTTCCCTCTTCCCTCTTTCCGTCGCTCGTTTGTCCACACCCTCCGGCGCTCTCTCTTTTCCCCTCTCCCTCTGTGACTGTACAAACCGGAGGCAGCATATGTGTCGTGTGGCAGTGACACGGTTAGTTTCACACTCGGACACGGGCGGCGGCGGCAGCAGCAGCAGCAGCAGCACAGGCAGGTTCTTCGGCGTCCGAAAGCGCCGTCCTCTCGAGTCTGAACCGGCGTAAACTCGTAAAACGCACACAGATTTATTATAGATCCAGTAACGTAAGAAAATAAGGCGACTTTTTTATTAGAAAGGGACGGGGTTTATGTCGTAAAGATCAAGACTGGCGGATGTACGGAGCGTTCCAGAAAATTGAACATCGTTTTAAAAGCCTTTACCTTGAAAACTAAGTCGAGCTCGATGGAATTGAAATGTTTAAGTGTTCAGGGATTTTGTTTTTCCAGATTTTGCACTGAAGCTGCACAGTGTTGGGTGAGTGTGTGGAGCAGATTCCAAGACGCAAAATGACTTCTGTTTGGGAGTGAACGGCTCAACCAGAAAACAGAACAAAAATAAAACATTAAGTATAAAATCTTGGTCTGTTTCTGTACATTCTGTGAAAAATTGAGGTTATTTCAACAAGAATTGACGAAATTATTGACCTGCAAAATGATGAATGAATGATTTTTTTTGGGACACTCTTTTACAGATTGATCCATTCTTTTTTTTTTTAGTGATTGTTAAGAATCCAGAACTGAATTCTAGGAAATAGGAATTCTGTTGCTATTAAATTATATCGATATAGATATTTTGTGCACATCTGCGTTTGTTTTATTTTTGATGTATTTGCTGCTGTTGCATAAAACCAGAGACTGGATTTTTACAATATCATTTTAAAATAGTTTTGAATTGTGTTTGAGGAAGAGCATTTCCCATGTTTACATGATGTTTTTTAATTGTTCTAAATGAACTAGTTCAAAATGAAACTATTCTGCTTCGAGTTTACATGGAAATAATCATTCTGAATTGAGGTTTGGATGGAAAACACGTTAAATTGTCTTTATTTAATTCCTCTAAGCGTCTGGGGGTGGGGAAGGTTCTGATTGGACAGCGACACAAACGTATTTCCGTCTTTGGGAAGAAAACCCACACTTCAGCTGCTCCCGGCTTTTCTGTCATCTCGGTTTGTCGTTTCGCCGCCGACACAAACACGATCCGAACTTTTTCCCGCGGTCGTTCCGATGATAATGAAGCAGCAGCTGGAGAATTCTGTCCTCACGCTTTACGTCTGTGAGCTGAGGAGGAGAAGGGAAGAGTGTGGGAGAAGGAGGAAGAAGACAAACTGAGTCTGAGGCTGCCACACCTCAGCCCACTCCCACATCCCGCTCACAAATCCAAAGAGACGTGGAGGAAAGTCCCAAGAGACGACTGGAGGAGCCGGATCAGAAGGACGAGCCAACGAGCACCAACCACCGGGATTATTTTGAAGAAGAAGAAACGTTTACATGATCCAGGAAGAAATTCATTCATCTTTAAAACTGGAATAAACCCCCATTTACTTCATAATCATTTTCATTAAGAATTAAGTGTTTACGTGCTCTTTTTAAAGCAGAATTCATTTTTATTCAGAATTAATTTTTATTCAGAATAGTTTTTATTCAGAATCAAAGCTCTCATGTGAACGTGGGAACTGTGGCGGAGTCTAACCCCGGAGATCTTTAGTCCTTGTTTGGTGCTTGAATCACTGCTGGAAAACTGCACACTGTATCGGACTAAACCTGCCCCCGGAACGATTAATCCAGCGAAAGGAAGTGCGACGAGGCGCTGGCAAAACCCTCTCCGCATGATAAGCATCTATGAGGAGAATATAATCAGTCAAACACACACACAGCAGCATCTCTGTCTCAAAAGTGTGTGTTCCCAGACTTATTATAGCTTAGGCGACCATTTCGAAGCTTGTACGAACTTCGCGCGCTTCAGAAAACAATATAAAAATCAGATCTTGCAGAAATATCTAGAAGACGAGACACAAGTGAACCACGTCATCACCTATTGACTAAACACATGCTTTTCTTTTCTTTAGCATTAGCATAAACGATACATTTTGTGCCGCCTTTGTCTTTATTAATAGTTTGTACGGCCAAAAATGAACACAAATTCTTACATTTTTTTCATTCTCATTGTGGTTTAATTTGTACGATCATAAACAATAAACTTTCGTGTCTTCATTAACATTATTAAAAACCGCAGCTTAGTCAGTAATCAAATAATCATTTCTGTTGTACATTGACACTTTTTAAAAACATTTAATCCAAATGCCGCAGGGAAGTAACGAGATATTTTGGAGAGTATTTAATTGTAGGCAGGACACGTTTTTGCTTTTCAAACACCTTGACAAGATTTTGGTGTGAATTATTACCGTCATAATCCGAAGAATTCAAGTAAAAACAGATTTCTTCACGTCGTCTGCGCTGAAATGAATCATGGGATATGTAGTTCTCCATGTTTATGAGCTGTTGTGAGAATAAAACGACGCATTTAAGCAAAGGAACTTGTAATTCGATATTTTTGTGTGTGTAGATGCTGCCTGAAGGCGTCTGAATAGAGAATGTTAACAAATAATTTTAAGTGTAAATGTGTGTTAATAATGAAAATGGTGCAAAGCAAGAAAAATGATCCAATGAAGGCTTTTTTTTTGCTAAAACGTTATTTTAAAGTAAAAAAAAAAGCATTTGGACATCGGCCATCTGAGTGTGTTATGCATTTTTTCACTTTTATAATAATGAAAATCCAAAATAGTTTATTCTTTTTGGATATTTTAACGTAATAATGTCACTGTCTTTGTTCTAAAAGTTCTCTTGGTCTGTGTTTTAGACAAGCATAGTCCAGATAACACTTCCGATTATCAAACACGACTACGATTATTTGTGGTAGTTCGCTAGTCGTGATCTGGCGATGAATCGTTACAGCGAATACCGGCTTCAACGTCCCCCTGGCTTGAAAGTCCCGTCCCGTTCTCTTGGCTGGAACGTCCCCCTCCTCCTCGCCAGCCTTCAGTCGGCCGTTTCAGACACTGTGATGTGTCGAGTCAGAAAATCAGCGTTTTATATCATCATAAAATGAAATGTGAAGGTAGCGAGACCAAATGTCGGGCTTTGTTTATGTCATTTTACCGAGTTTCCCGAAGCGGCGCATATTATTTTAAACAATTTTTTCTTGTTCCCCACGTCCTGTAGCATCTGTAACTGTTGATTTGGGAAGAAATATTTCCTCACCTGCTGCCATGAATATCATTTGTGAGCAGCGCAACACAAGAAACTTAAAAAGCTACAGAATTTGTTCACAAATCATTCAGAATCACGTTTAGGAAGGTCATAATTTGTTTTGTTGCATGTTTTGTTTGTATAAATATGACCAAATGTGTTGAGATATATCGTAACTTGCATGTGTAATTAATACTATATATATATAATGACATTTATATGTATGTAGATTAACTAATTTAGTCTCGTAAAGGTAAAGAATTCAGAGGGACTTTCCAGCTTGGGGACCTTCTAGCCAGGGGGACTTTCCAGCTGATTTCCTTGCAATCTTGAACACTCGATATTAGCAACTCGCAAATGCTGCAATTTTTTTTTAAGTATCTGCATTTCCTCCACAAAAAAACAATTAAAAAAACAAATCTCTTGTGTTATTGTGCGTGAAAACTGCTGCTCCTGTACAAACATAAACTAAAACAGCCTTGATACTCAATACTGATTCTACAATAATAAAAAACACTCTTTCTTTAGACAATAGAATGTGATTTTCAATATTAAATGGTCGTATTTTCTTGCTCAAAATACTTGTAAAGCGCTTCTAAGGTTCATTTCTGTACTGTGAATGGGAGTTTTTAGTATCGATACTTGCTTAAATGAGTATCCAATATCGATACCAGTTTTAGTATCGATTAGTGTTCGCTTTTTGATGCTTTGGACCATATTATTAGAATAAAAATCATTGCTCTGATGCAGCTCAAGCTCATTCTAAAGCGATTTAAAGGTTAATTTCTGTCCAGAGAATGAGACATTTTAGTATCGATACCTGGTCAAATGAGTATCCAGTATCGATACCAGTTTTAGCATCGATTAGTGTTTGATTTTTGCTATTTTTGACCATCTTACTGTGAAGAGAATCCTATTATTTAAACAAAAATCATTGCTCTGATACAGTTAAAGATCATTGTAATGTTCATTTTTGTCCTGTGAATGAGACTTTTTAGTATCGATACCTGCTCAAATGAGTATCCAATATCGATACCAGTTTTAATATCGATTAGTGTCGTCTTTTTGATACTTTTGACCACCTTGCTGTGAAGAAAATCCTCTTATTAAAACAAAAATCATTGTTCTGATACACCTCAAGCTCATTCTAAGGTTCATTTCTGTCCTGTGAATGGGACTTTTTAGTATTGATACTTGCACAAACGAGTATCCAGTATCGACACCAGTTTTAGTAACGATTAGTGTCGTCTTTTTGATACTTTTGACCACCTTGCTGTGAAGAAAATCCTCTTATTAAAACAAAAATCATTGTTCTGATACACCTCAAGCTCATTCTAAGGTTCATTTCTGTCCTGTGAATGGGACTTTTTAGTATTGATACTTGCACAAATGAGTATCCAGTATCGACACCAGTTTTAGTATCGATTAGAGTCTTCTTTTTGATGCTTTCGACGATCCTAATAAACCAAAACAGCCCAGTCCATCCGCATACGCACGCCCGTTCCCCCGGCTTGTTTTCGTCTTTTCGTCCAAAACAAACCCCAAAGTCCGTCTCCTCTTTCCCTCCCGTCAAAATCGCCGGCTTTTACGGCGCCGTAAAACGCTTTTAAAATGCTCGCCGAGGATGAGGAGGGACGAGGAGGGAGGGCGGCCCTCAGCGTCTCATCTGACACGGGCCCGGAGAGGTGCTTCCAGTGCGGCGGGGAGGAGGGGGTCGTTCGGGGGCGGTTTTCGGGGGGTCAAATGGCAGCGGTGATGTATGGTTGAATAAAAAAAAAACATCCCCGCCGTCTCTGATCTTCATCGCGCGACATAAATTGTGGAGGTACAAAGGATACAGGATGGGCTCCGGTTTACAGTGCGAGTGTGGCTTTGTGCGCGAGTGTGTGAGTGTCGTCTGCGGTCTGGAGCTCTCGTGTGATCCTGGGTTTTTAGTGCGGTTTTTAGTCCCGTTCGCTGATATCAAAGTTAAAGCGACACCGTGGAACTTTCTGGAGGCGGCGGCGCGTCACTCGCGTCCACTAGGTTTGAATAGAAAGTTAAAACCGCCACTTCAAAGTCCAAGTCTTAGTAGCCGAAGGCGTTCCTTCCGAGTAAAAGTCAGGTTTGTGGAGACGCAAGCCTGTGAAACTGAAAGATGCATGTTTTCCCCTTGTTTTTAGTGCAATAAAACATAAACAATTAAGAAATATGCTTCGTTTTTTGTTTTTTCCTCATTAAAATGGTCTGATTTGACACTTTGGTTTGATTCCGACGTGATCCTGGACACGTTCAGTCCTTATATAGACTTAATTTGGTCCAGATTTTGGTCCTCGTTTTGACATTTTAAAGAAATATGACCTATTTAACTTTGCATTTTAACGTTTTACCACATCTTAAAAGTCTTAAAAAGGTCTTCAATTTCATGTTCCTGAATTAAGGCCCTAAAAAGTCTTAATTTATGTCGTCCAAGTCTTATTTTTTTCCACAAAGGTCTTAAATTTCATGAGCCTATTTTTTTGTATACTCAATGTGAGACAAGACAATGTGAACTCTTAGTTTGTCTCGTTAGAATGTTATAAATGACACTTTTGGCCATTTTACAAGCAAAGCATATGACTATAAATGAGTTCTGGATGAGATTCTGTAATAAAAGTAGTTTTTTGTTATTTAAAGCAGTGAGTAATGGTCATTATTAGAGTTGAATCTGGTGTTTTCTGGAATTTAGGATTTGCCAGGACCATAAACTGCGCAGAACTACGACAAGACGTGCTACGAGTCGTAATGTTGTTGTCCCGGTGTAGGAAAACTATTGGGTTTTCTCTGCCAAAAGGACCAGACTGTGGAATTGCGACCACCTGATTGAAAATTGAAAACTAAAAGCAACAAATATAAAATTAAATTAAAGTTATTGTACGTTTCTAACCAAAAACACACTCACTGAAAATCCTGAAGCCCCTGAAGTCTCAAACAACACAAAACACTGAAGACAAAAAGCCTTTACAGCGTCACTATTGTAATACCTTAAGTAGAACATTTTGGATCGTGAACGTTTTTTAGATATTTATAGATGTTTGCTGTATTTTAAAAGTTTTAAATGGACTTGTTCCTCCACTGTTAATGGATTTTATAAGTAAAAAAAAACAGTGACCAAGTTAACACGAGAGCACTGATCAGAGGAGACTGTAACGTACGACGACGCAGGACCAAATTTGGCCAAATGTTGATTAATACACATTGTTCTAATTCAAATAATAATAAGGTAATAATGCCAAATATTTCCTTATCTGTATGTAATTTAAGTGTCTAGTCTAGTTTTTTCTACAGACAGGCGTCGAAAACTAAGTGTTGTCCTTAATAAACATAAAAAAATAAAATTAAATCCTGTTTCCTGTCCTGGTTTAGTGCCAATTTTGTGTGAACGTTTGTACACCGTCGAGATTTGTTGAGATTTGGCCGAAGAATCTCTTCAGTTCGAGTTCAGATTTGACCGAAATCTGCTGAATTTATCATTACTGTTTTTTCAGCTGATTTAAAATGGGAAACTAATAGCGGCAAATGTAAAAGTAAATTAAAGTTATTGTACGTTTCTAACCAAAAATGCACTCACTGAAAATGTAATAATGCCGAATATTTTCTGATCCGTTTGTAACTAAAGTGTTTAATCTGTTTTTATGCATATATCTTACGTTTTTTCTATGAACAGGAGTTAAAAATTGACACTTTTGCTAAAACACTCAAAGCGAGATTGTGATGTGCTTAATAAACATAAAAAAATCCCGTTTCCTGTTCCAGTTCAGTGCCAGTTTTGTGTGAAAGTGTGAACACCGTCGTTGTGAATTTGTAAAATTGTTTGTCGAGATTTTGCCAAAGAAATTTTTGAGTTGTGCTCACGCCGTCCACTAAATCCACTAAATTTCTGTTTTTTCTCCTCACCTGCCGCTAGTATAGCCCAGGTATATTTTGTATTACTGTATTTCTTCAAAACAACAGCACATTTTTACTCTGTCGTTTAAGATGAGGCTTTTTTGGGCACATGAATAAATGGGGAGGCAACAAAAACATAAACATAACTGTGCTCCACCACCTTCTTCCTTTTTTTCTTCCTTTCTTCCTCTTCCACTTGTCGCTCTATAAACTGGTGCATTTATTATTTCCGTAGTTGTCGTTATTCTGTACGTTAACTCATCCCTCCAATATACCGTTAAACTGCATTGTATTTCAGTGGATAATTACGCTGATGTATTTTGTAAATGTTTTGCATTTTAGAGGATTTTGTTGACGGTGAGTTGGAGTATTTTTGAGGTGAATAGTTTTCTTCGTGTGTTTTGTCCCTGCTCAAGGACTGCAGACGCAAAGTAGTTTGTAGCTAAATCTGGCACAGAGCATCTTTTCTCTCCGAGTCTAATGTTTTCTGTGCGCTGTCCTTGTTTTAAATGAATAAAAAAAGCAGAAACGTACGCGTTACTACACACAAATCGCTTTACACCTCGTCTGCTGTGGCGGTGTATGTATTTGCATTGTATTCTCTGCGTTGTCTAATGTCTGTACGTTTGTTTTATGTCCCAAAAAACCCCCCAAAAATCTATATTATTTCTATATTTTCTTATTTTTACTTGTAGTTCTATGCTTTTATATTATTATGCCGTATTTGACACCAGTCTCCTTCTATTTTTGCGACTTATTTACGATGTTATTACCATTTATCTTTGTTATTATGATGCTTTTTTGATACGCGAGCTACTCGTGGATCAATAAAGTCTATGTAGTGGACTAATCTCGGCCTATTATTTTATTCGGCAGTGTTTTCTGGGCCAGACTAGTTCATTAAATGATGACTTTGTGTATGACCTGATGGGGCTCTGCCAGTGAAAAGGATCCAATTATTATTTTTAAATTAGGAGCTTGGATCTTTTCTCCGCTCGTCCCCAGAACAGCAGTCGATTAACGAAATTGTTGGTGGACTGAAATTGATGTGGCTGGCGACGCTCGCAAATCTATCCGGTATCTGATGGATCGGACCCAAACTGTGCGCTTCAAATGCTGACGCGGAAACAAATGTGTGTGTAAGAAGTGCTAGAAAACAAATGCTTCTTTTCGATCTTAAAATCCCGTCAAAAATCTCTCTTCACGCTTACTGGAAGATGTCGAAAAACATGCGGATGACGAATTCTGGTGTAGTTCCCTCCGCTGGACATGTGATAAAACAATAAAACCGTGGATTCAGCACTAACGGCACAACCTGCCAAAGCTTTTCCATGTTGGACGGGGCTCTAATCAAGTCTTTAGAGTCACTTACAGGCAGCTGGTCGTAACTGTTGATCTGCCGAACATAACGGAACGCTACGATGACATTTTATTTTTATTATGAAATTAGACAGATGAACAGGCAGTTTATAAAAGGGAAAAGGAAAGAATACAATGACATTTAGATGAAGAAAACCAGACTATTTTCTCAGTTTTTGTCAAGAGTTACTAGTGCTGTAGTCAAGACCGCACTAATCGAGACCAAGACCTGTCCGAGACCACAGGGTCCCAAGACCAGGACAAGACCAAGACCGAGACGAGACCAAGACTTTTAAAGGCCACGACAAGATGTAATTTTCGCCACTTATTTGTATTTTACAGGTATTTTGGCTTGTATATGTCATTGTTTTTATAAATCTACCTCCATTTTACGACTCGTCCAGTGTCAGACCTCGAGACTAAAGCAAGACCGAGTTCAAACGAGACCAAGACCGCAAGAAAACCATCTTGAGGCCAAGACCGATCTCGAGTAGTACGGCACTAAGAGTTCCTATCGCCAACAGAGCCCAAAGGAAGTCGTCATCCATGTGTCTCCAAACATCTTCCGGTATTGGCCACCAGCAACAATTTTAAAAATCAAACTTTTCACTAGGGATGTAACAATAACGTAAATATGGTGATATCGTATCGTCAAAGGTCTCACAATAATATCGTGGAGCATCACAATATATCGAATCCCAAGTCCCTTTGCTTAAATGAACAGTTCTGATGCAGAAATAGCTAAAAAACAAAAAACAGAGGGAACTACATAGACCATGATCCTTTGCTCCGTTTCAGTGCAGACGACCTGAAGAAATAACTGTTCTAAGCACTTTTACATCTTTATTCTTTGAAATTAAGTCTTGTCAAGGCATTTTTAGAGGAAAAAGTCGCAGATTCACAGTCAAAATGTAATAAATCTTGGTACGGTGAGATGTTTATGGTGAAAATATCGTACAGAGAGATTTGGATTTCGTTCCATCCCTAATGACAATAAATGTTGTACCAAATGACTGGACAAAGCGTTTTAGAGTCAGTCTTGTTATGTAGAATATCGTCGTATCACGAGCTTTCCCACCATATCGTAATAAATATCGCACTGTGACAATATCATATGGTGAGACATGGATATTGTTTATACTCCGGCGTTTTACACATTCTTCAGACGTTTTCGCTTTTATCTCGCACGATTCCTTTCATCAAACATTCCTGGAACCTTTTGTGTGTGTTATTTTCAGTAAAAGCACCTCCTATATAACCTCTACAGTGGTTGTGTAGCAGTGTAGAGCGTGTGTGCATTTCCTCCGGAGCGCGGCGCTGCGTGTGTGTGTGTGTTGCGTGTGTGTTTTGTTGTGCGTTTGCCGTCTATAGGAGCGCTGCATTACCCTGTCTGATTGATATGCTCTGATATGGCTTTGATTCAGCCGCGGTGCCGGCAGTGCGCTGGTACTCTGCGGCGCTGAGAGCTCGGGCTGTGGGGCTGCGGGAGGAGAGGGGGAAGATGGGCCGTACGGGAGGATGTGGGCAGTGGTTTTCAAGCATCGTGAGGGCTTGAAGCACAACCGAGGAACTTTCTGGAAGGAGAAGAATAATAAACGGCCGTAAGAATTGGCAAAAAAATATATACTGATGGAAAAAAACGTGACGAATGAATACAAGAATCACATTTCAGAACATGAAGATTTATCTGTTTTTATGCAGAATAATGTGGTGTTTGTTGAGGAAATTGTTTTTTTTTAATCAAAATTCCTCCTTTGTGATTAGTCTTGCAACCCTGAAATGGACACAAGTTATCATCTTTTAACCCTTGTTTCCTGTTTACAGCGCCACATACAGGCCTGGCGTATGTAATACATCATTTTCACTCATTGTTTGGACGTGAATATTTATTGATTCGACCCGTGTGTAGATGTGAATTTTTTTCAACCTGCAAAAAAGAAGTGTTGACATGTGGACGTAGCCTTAACCCTCAAAGACCTACGTTATCGTACACGATACCGAAGAATATGTTTTCTATAACCGCGCAGAACTTTCTAACCGTAAAAGACAGAAACTTCCTTTTTCCCCCTCTGAAAGTGCAGACGTAGAGGTTTCCGTACATTTCTGCGGCTTTATCCTACGTCACACTCACGCTGTGTGATGACGGGAGCAAAACGAGTGTCCAACAGGAACTTTGTTGTCCCCACACTCATGCGCGCTGCATGTATCTCACCGTATACACCAAAAATATCACACTGCTCATGTCGAGGGCTGAAAAACTCACTTATCAAATAAGATACGTTTGCCGTTTATTGGGTTTTAAGCAGCTTTTCTGTATTGTTTTCTGTATTTTACCTAAACAAATGTCAATGTATGCCTCCGTTTACTGTCGGCCTACTGCAAATTTCTCTGATCTGGCCAAGATTTTAAAACTTATATCAGGTTATTCATCTTGTTTTCAGATTTATTATTGACTTATTAGTTGTGAGGCGCTTCATTCTAGTCTAGAGGTCGTTTATTTTAAGATAACGTGTCAAGTAAAGTGATCTGTCCGTGCAGCAAGATAAATTCACTACTTTTACGTCATTTTATGTTAGATTGAAGTGTTTATACTTCAGCTTTTTTGCAGCGCAGGTGTCAAATTGGTCAAAAATAGAGACAACTTGGATATTTCTAGTATAAAACCAGGACAAATCGGTCGTTTTGGATAAATCTGCTGGTATCGCCCCACATTATTCACCCGCTTTTCTACACTGTTTATTGTCTAACCTCAAAAAAAAAAAAAAAGATCATATTCGTTTATAATTCTTTTGTGCGATCATGTATGTGATTTTTCATACATAAATTACAATTATTCATGCTGGAATTTCCTGTGAATACAAAATGCATACGAGCCTGTTTAAAGGGCATGGGAGATATCGACTTGAATATTTGTCCTGCGTACACTATTATTCTGCGGCCCGTTGGTATTTCCACTTTGTGACATTTGCACAGCGAGGGTCCGTCTGCAGCCGTAAGCACAGCGGCCCGTTCTATGTAAAATCAACATTAGCATTCGCCTTCCATATGGGCTCATTAAGTCGGAGCGCGCCACCGGTGGGTCCCTGCGCTCCCGCTCCGCGCTCGTGGCTACAAAAGGAATCATGCGTCGAGATTGGTTTTGTCGCGCGCTAATTTCACGACGCGGCGTTAATGTACGAGATGCGTCGGGTTCGCGCCGTTGGAATAAATGATGCCACGAAGGTCGGACGTGTCAAAAAAGCGACGCCGCGTCCTTGGGCAAGACGCTTCCCCTTTGCTTGCCTCTGTGTGAGTGTTTTATAAAGCGCCGGAGTGTTGCCGTGTGGTGTTTCCCGTCATTTCCGGTTGTGTTTTTGTTTCATTCGCACGTTTAACACACAAACGCTGCAGATTTAGGCGATTTAGTTCGTCTCTCGAACAGAAAACGCTCTGTTCCGCCTCGTGATGTCGTGTGATGATAGGGTTACAAAGGGATGGAAAATTATCAGAAAATTACCAGAAAGTTTCCAGACAATTTCCATGGAAACTTTGGCATGGGAATTTTCAAATTGGTAATTTCGCACAGGAATTTAGGGGAATTATTGTAACAAAAATATAAACATTTTATTTTGTCATCAGCATTATTGCAAAAGGGAGATAATTAACACACACGACTCGGATTTATTTGTCAGAAGAACATAAATGTTCGCTAAAATGTTGCTTACAGCTCCCAAAATAAAAAAAAATAAAAAACTCCAGTCTCAAAAACTCAAAGCCTTATTACTATTTATTTCTAGTTTCTCAGTCCTTATTTTTGCTTGTTCTCTGCTCTTTCCAATCCATAGAAAGCTACATTTAGCATATCTGGTTTCCCATTAAGATAGAACTAGCACATTTTTCCAGTAACTAGCATCATAAGCTAACCACTGCAATGGCATTTGCAAGTAAACGAGCCCTAGATTTATTTTATTCTACTTTACTTTTTTCATTTCCACTTTAATATCGCAGATCAAATATCCTCCACCTCATATTTCCTCAAACTGACTCGCTGCTGTCGTCCTTTCGCTGTAATGTTGCTCTTGGTCGTCTGTATTTGTTGTTGTTGCTCAGAAAAGCAGTTCTACTTCTGCAGACTTCTAGAAGTTATTGTGCCTGTGACAGAGGGACAGTGAATGCACGTCGGGGCTGTGGCTTCAGTGGCTCTTCAGAAAATACTGTCTTTGTCCACATGAGTGAGGAACAGCAGCTCTACACAACTTTATTCACGTAAATCTATCTATTACAGATTGTGCTACATTTTTTTCTACCAACTTTACTGATGCCCCGAACCTTTAATTTGGATAATTCCCAATTTATTCCCATTAATTCCCGTAAATTCCCATGGAAAGTTTCCAACTGGGAAAATTCCCGGAATTTTGCAACCCTATGTGGTGATACAAGAAGCTCCGTACACGTTCACTAGAATCATTTGGATCATTTCAGCCGTGGAATCACTGATCTAACTAAAGGTAAAAGGAGCTGTTCACGTATAGACAGATTAATAATAAAGGGCGACTCAAATAAGTGGGAATGAAACAAAACACAACTCCAGGGATGTTTTTGAGGAGGAAACCATGACATTTAGGGCGGGATATCATTAAGAAGTTGCCGATACGACACATACCTCGATACAGCGCACTTCTGATTCAGTAACGATACGTTTAAAATCGATTTGTTCAAAGCTGAAACCCAGTTGGTTTAAAGCTAAAAACAACCGCAGCCGAGCATGAATCCCTCACATGAGCCATAGTCTCTCATGAACACATTATCGCTACAGCTCACGCCTCACAGCAAGAAGGTTCTGGGTTCGATCCCCGGTTTCCCCTTTCTGTGTGGGGTTTGCATGTTCTCCCCGTGTCTGGGCGGGTTTCCTCCATCAACCCAAAACATGCAGCATCGGTAAAATCCTCCAGCGAAGGCAGTCCTGACCGAGCCTAGCGATACGATAAAGTACTGCAAAACAAAACAAAAATACAAAACGTATTCACGGAGACGAGCAAGTGGTGGACAGCGAGCGCCGGAGTCACATGCGGCGCCTTTAAGATGGGACGGAAGACGCAAAAATGTGTCGTCATTTTTATTTCTCACGACTCTTGCACTGAAGGCGTGAACGTGGAGCGTGTGTGGGTCTGATTTTGACAAACCCGTGCCCGGCGCGCCTCAGTCCGCACCGTTTTCCGACAGGATTGAAATAAAATTCTGCACCCGATCTGACCCGCTGTAAATACCGACCGACACTCGAACCGCACGCGCATGAAAATCAGCCCGAGAGCCCCAAAAAAAAGAGCCGCAACTTTACCCTCTCCGCTCGCTGATTTTCTTTTTAGCTCATCGCAGGGTTCGAAAGTGAACGCGGCAGAGATTTGCGGGAATGTGCGCAGCAAAAACACACGGATTTTACATTTAATCATCCTGTAAAAACGACAGCATTTTTGCATCTCACACACTACAGCCCTGTTTTTTGTTCGTACGTGATGTTTCGTAAACCGCAGATTCCATGAGTCTGTGAAAAGCGCTGTGTAAATAAAGTTACCTTACCGCACGGAGAAATATATTGGATAGATATACGATATATATTTATTGAAATTACTTAATCCCTCCGACACGAAGATAAGACACAAGATAATTCCAGTAAACCCATTTTTCCTGTTTTTAAATCTACAGTATCATTAAAATAAGACATTTTATTTATTAGGTGCAACAACATAAACAAGTGCGATTTAAAACATACAGTTAAAAGCCACAGTTAAAGTGCGACAGTATTTAATTGATTGATTGTGTTTAGCATTGTATTTAGTGTGTATTTTATTAATATTTACTATTTAATAATGTATTTTACAGTAACTGACTTATAATTACTTATCAGTTATTCGTCCTGGAGATGCATGTCGCATGTTTTGGGTCCTGAGCTGCAACAAATAAGTGGAAAGAAGCAATAATTAGCCATAAAAATGATTTATTTTACCATCAACAGCTCAAGTCTTTTGTTACTATATAAAAATGGCAAAAATATCCCCGCAATTGTAAAGAAAATGTACAAAAAAAACCTGTTTTTTGTTTTTAAATTGTGCTGAACTTTTGAACAGAATTCTCTCAGTATGGGGCTCTCTCAGACACTGCACTTCCTGTAATTTTCTACTTATTTTTGAACTTTTCTCCACAAATTTCTTCCTGATTTGTGTAAAACTATCATTTACATTTAGAACAAAATTCAAACATTAAGGCAATTCACACTTTAAGGCATTGGAAATTCACGTTTAACTGCGATTTTAGGATTTTTTACATCTTTTTTTAAACCGTACGAGCTCATAGATTCTTTAAATAGTTGGTGCTAGTTTTTGCTGCAGGCGGATCTGTTCGGTAATCACCCTAAACCGGGTCATTTGCGTGTTTTGATCCATTAACCAGCAAACGTGGACGCATTGTTTCGCTGTCGTCTCGGCCGAATG
The DNA here is from genome assembly GCA_034769755.1 of Odontamblyopus lacepedii. Taxonomy (NCBI): domain Eukaryota; kingdom Metazoa; phylum Chordata; class Actinopteri; order Gobiiformes; family Gobiidae; genus Odontamblyopus; species Odontamblyopus lacepedii. The sequence goes on along the minus strand of CM068365.1, from coordinate 6,062,704 downwards.
TTACGTAATGTATTTTCCAGTGGGCCGGGGCGGTTTTTCTGTCCCCTCGCCTCAGCCCCGTCCTCCCGATTGGTCTCGGCGCGTTCACATGTCGGGAGGTTTGGTGAGGTGAGAGGAGGGGGCATGAGGACACAGGGGAAGGAGGAGTCCCGAGGAGGGGGCGGGGCTTCAGGGGGGGTGCGGCCGAGGGGGCGGAGCCTGAGCACAAAGGGACCCGCCCCCCCCCCCCCTCTTCCCCGAAAGGCCCCGCTCTCACTTTACCCTCACTTCCTCTGCTGCCGAAGGTGTGTCCCGGACAAGCTCAGAAACCAGGAAAACGGCGAAGACGCATGTTTTTGAGAGTATAAACGTGGAGCAGCCTGTGAGGTTAAAGTATTTTGTGTGTGTTAAGTGAAAAAGGAAGAAGAAACACAGAGAAAAAGAGAGAGAAGGAAGAGTAGAGCTGCATAGTTTTGGAAAAAAAATAGGTTAGGTTAGGTTAGGTCAGGTCGCTTTATTCGTACCCATAAGTACATTTTCTTTGCAGATTTGAGGCTGGTCCCACATTTCACATTCCATTCATCCACATTATGAACAATAAACACGAATAAAAACACAACTGCAAAATAAAGTGTTATAGAATAACAAATTAAATTCATCTGTCATGCCTGATTAAGATCACAATAAATAAAATAATAATTTAAAAAAAACAATAATAAAACACAATTTTCCAAGACAAGGTACTAAAAAACTATAGATAGTATAAATTAAAAAAAATAAAAAAAATAAAATAAAATAAAATAAAACATAATTTCAGGGTACTAAAAACCTACAGATAAAATAATAATAATAATAATAAAAAAACAATTTTTCAAGACAGGATACTAAAAAAGCTATAGATAAAATAAAAAAATAAATAAAAAATGAGTTTTCCAAGACAGGGTTCTAAAAAAAATAGATAAAATTTAAATAAATAAACAAATAAAAGAATAATAAAACAAGTTTCCAAGACAAGGTACTAAAATACCTATAGATTAAAAAAAAAAAGCAGTTTTCCAAGACAGGGTATTAAAGAAACTATAGATAAAATAAAAAAAATAATAATAAAACACAATTTTCCAAGATAGGGTACTAAAAAAAACTAGATTAAACTAGAAAAAAATAGATTACAATTTATTCATAAGTACAAAAGCAGCTGCGCCGAAGCTCCTTTCAAAACGATTCGTTCTAGATCTTGTGACTAAAGCCTCCGACCAACGAGCGTTTCTTGTGTTTGTGATTAGATTTGCAGAGTTTTAAGCGTAGGAAGCCGACTCAGAAATTTCATATGTTTTTTCGTTACCGTGAAATGGCCTCGATACCCAATACCGATTCCGATACCGCCGTGATGACGAAAACGCTTTATAGACAATAGAACGTGATTTTCGACGTATTTCCGCGTATTTTCCCGCGTGGTCTGCGGAAAGCGCGTCCTGGACGGCTCAGAAACCAGGAAAACGAGCAAATACACGTGTTTTAAAAGTATAATAGTGTAGTAATCTGAGAGGTTACGGTATTTTATGCATGTGAAGTACAAAAAGGAAGAAGAAACGCAGAGAAAGAAGAGTGGGGCTGCACAGTTTGGGGAAAAAAATTAGCAGTTTTTATGATTTGCAAAGCTTTTATTCCCATATCTGTGTAATCCTTCAGTGGGTCCGTAGGTGTACGCTCGTCTATTTGCTCTTATACTTGGCTTTTTTAGTATCGATACCTACTCAAATGAGTATGTAGCTTCGATATTCGGCACCATTAGCATCTGAATTTTGATTCCCGGGAGCATTATTATTTAAGAAAAAGCTTAAATTGTATTCTGAAGTTTGTTTCTAACATTAAAAAGTTGCAGTCTCTTCTATTTGTGACCATTCAAATTGTGAGTACGATGTTTGAATAACTGAAATTAAAGGTGATTTTTTTTGCTTTTTGCTTCTTTAACGTGAAGCCAGGGTTATTCCGTGTACACAAAAATAGTAGTAGCAGCAGTCGTGGTACGTGTGGGTGAAGTACTTGAGTGTATTTTGTTGTTTCTTGGCATTTAAGGGGCTCTTACGGTTTATCAGCTTTACTAATCTTTTCCCATCTCTGACAGTCCAAGGTCCCGGGTTAGATTCCTGGCCGGGGCGTGGTCTCTGTGTGCGGAGTTTGTGTGTTCTCCCTGTGTCTGTGGGTCTCTCCGTTTGCATTTTTTGTTCACGGACGCCGCCGATACCGATGATTAGAATCCATAGAAAATGCTAGTCAACATTTAAAGCGGATTTTTTCATTATTTTCTGCAAATTCTGTTTAAATTTGCCATAAATGCGGCCTCTGCCTTTGACGTAACGAAATCCAGGTGCTCCAAAAATGTAAGTGTCGCACATTTTTGTGTGTTTTTTTAACCATAACCACATAAGGGAGCTGTGTCGTCAGGTTTTCTACAGTGTACAAGTGTTTGTTTATGTGAACATAAAATATGAACTTGTGCTCGAGGTTTAAGGCCACTAAAAACTCTAAAAAGTGCAAATATCGCCCACTATATTGTCCATAGAGCTGAGCGATTCCCCCTACCTAAAAAATCGTAGTTTTTTTTTTTAATTAAAAAGCTCGATTCATGATTCAATTATACCTATAGCAGCATCCAAAACTTTCACCATGTTGTGAAACATGGTGAAAGTTTTGTAGATAGTGTCTGTGGCAAAGTGAAACATTAGATGAAAACATTTATGACAAATTTTAGTTAAATTAAGATGCTAAACCAGAAATCAGTTGTGAAAAGTAAATATATTTTTTGTAAAAAGGGGCAGAAAATATAAGATGTATTCTTCTCTCTGCTCCTTTTCATTCTGATATTGTACTGTCATGTAAAACAAAAGCCTTTTCTTTTATAATGAATGAAATAAAAAAAAAAATAAAAATAAAAACCTCTTTTCTCCACTGAATAAATTGGAGCATTTCCGTAGCTTTATAGTGCAGAACTGCCTCTGTGACGCTTTCCACCGGCTCCTCCCTTTTCATACGGTGCACAGAAGGGAATCAGAATCAGAATCAGAAAACTTTATTGATCCCAGAGGGCAATTCGTTTGCAGCTTTCACACAGCAGTTCTCACTTCTCACCCGCACAAACACACAGTGTGTCAGACCATTTCAGACACATGTGGAACTCAAAGAACAATATAAGAACAATATACATATGACAGTGCAAAACCTCAAAAAACACAACCCTCAGAATTTAGCAGTTTAATAGCTGAAGGCACAAAAGAATTGGAGAAGCGGTTAGTCTTCCGTACCGGAGCATAAAAACGACGTCCTGAAGGCATCAGGATAAAGTCAGGAGTCAGAGGATGGAGGGGCTGAGCCAGGAGACGGGCAGGAAGGGCATTTGATGACATTTTCTTAATCGATCATCAGGAGAATTAACGATTGATTATTGATTAATCATTAACGTTTTTATATTAAAATCATCTGCATGATCTGCATAAATAAACTCAACTCTACACCATAAAAACCATCACCACTGCAGAGCCGCATCAGTGTGAGATCAGAATGTGTTTAATGCAGCTTTAAACATTTATGTTTTACACAAACTAAACTTAAAACCACGTGGCTCATTTGCATAAAGTGTAAACGCTGAAAAAAGCAGCTCTTTCCTTGTGCTGCTGCTTCGGCTTCAGTCGGACTAAAGGACACGACTCGGTTTAATATGAGTGTTCTCCCTGTGACAGATTTGTTTGTGCCTGTGCCGTTCCTGCAGGAAGTGACTGGGGAAAAGCCTATAGGAAGTCATGTCGAATGCAAAATGTACGAATGGAGTATATGCTGTACGGGACAGGGGATAAAAACAGAAAAAGTAAATATTGATTTTCCGAAACAACGAATCAGTTTGACTTACCAACAAATTAAATGGACTTTTTGCCCAAACATAATCGTCCAACCGTTACATCTCTCGATGGTCATGTGCATTTGGGTTACAGTGATCCCTCGCTATATCGCGCTTCACCTATTGCGGCTTCGCGGAATTTTTTACAGTGCTTTTTTTTTTTTTTTACACTGAATCTGTATCTTGTTGATAAAGTAGAGGAGGAAGGACTAACACTTGGTCGCTTAGCAACCATGATGAGAATGGCCACTGAACTTCAGCGTGCGGCACAAGAATGGGACCCTTTCATGTGTCGTTCATTGCAGTTCTCAAATATAATTGAAGGTGGCATGTCCGTTTATAAAAATCTTCTTGCTCAGAAAAAGAAAGAGTGCCAACAACTCCCCATAACGATGTTCTTCTCTCGGAGAAAGACCCCTGCGCAGCCTTCAGTAGAAAAAGACGCTACAGCGCAGCGGAGTCAGGACGAAGAGGCGCAGCTGGAGGGACTGTGAAATACGCCAGTGACAATGTTTCCTACCTTGGATTCATTACTATATAAAAAATATTGTTTTACAACACCGTTCTTTAAACTATTATAGTTATTTGTAAGAAAACGTTAATATTTCTATTTCTTAAACACATTTTGGGCCTGAAAAGAGGTTTTATTTTTTGTTTCATTCTGCAGTAAAGTATTGCACTGTAAAATAACAGTGAAAAATAAAGCTGATACTTCGTGGATTTCACCTATCGCGGGTTATTTTTGGAACGTATCCCCCGCGATAAACAGGGATCACTGTATACAATTTTAGGGGGAAAAAAAAGATTTAGACATGTTTTGTGATTAAATTTGACGTGAGTTGTGGATTGTGCTGTTGTCGTTTGTTGAGTTTAGCCCCGGTTCAGTCTGAGCTCTGCCTTGTTTTGGATTTTACTTTTTAATTTCCATTTCCCTGACGGTGTAAAAATGGGTTGTTTAAAAACGGCGCAGACATCGTTATATAACATCAGCAAGTTCCTAGCTGTTATTTTTATTTATTTATTTTTTTAAACTTTTTTTCTGATTACTGAACAGTAACTTTTGGACAAATACAGGCCTGTCGTGAAAAAAAACTATATAGATTTTTAGATTTTGGGGCTCAGTATTTATCGTGTGTACAATTTTGTTGCAATAGTGGGGATGTTTGGGGTAATTTTGCTGTATTTTAATCAGATTTGAGCTCCAAAAGGTTGAATAAATCACTGTTATGGATAAATATTGGTTCATTCTGCTGTTTATTTGCTGCAGCTCAGCCATTTTAGTCCATTTTTCTGGTCTGTTTAAAAGGGTTTAGTGGGATTCTCTGGCTTTATTGTTATTATTGAAGAAAAATTTCAATATGATCATTTTATCCCAAGGCCGACAAACAGGCCTATTGTATTTGTATTTGTGTTGTATTTGCTCGTAAGGATTTAAATTAGACGTTGCACAATTATTAAATCTCAAAGGCTGCAGTTATTTAGAGAACTGAATGTCCTGCACAAAAAACACAAAAACAAACAGAAAAATATCAGGATTTTTTATCTTGTTTTGCAGTTTAGAGCAGCGTTTCTCAAACTGTGGTAGGAGCAGTTCTTAGTCCTAGATTAGACCTGGAATAGTCCTGTTATAGACCTGGAATAGTCCTGTTATAGACCTGGAATAGTCCTGTTATAGACCTGGAATAGTCCTGTTATAGACCTGGAATAGTCCGTTCATAGACCTGGAATAGTCCGTTCATAGACCTGGTTAAATCCTAAATTAGACCTCGAACAGTCCTGTTATAGACCTGGTTTAGTCCTAGATTAGACCTGGAATAGTCCTTTTTATAGACCTGGTTTAGTCCTAGATTAGTAGGACTAAACCAGGTCCTGTTACAGACCTGTTTTAGTCCTAGGTTTCACCTCGAATAGTTCTGTTTTGGACCTGGAATAGTCCGTTTATAGACCTGGTTTAGATTTGATCTGAAATAGTCCTTTTAAAGACCTGGTTTAGTCCAAGATTAGACCTGGAAGAGTCTGTTTACAGACCTGTTTTAGTCCTAGGTTTCACCTCGAATAGTTCTGTTATAGACCTGGTTTAGTCCTAGATTAGTAGGACTAAACCAGGTCCTGTTACAGACCTGGTTTAGTCCTAGGTTTCACCTCGAATAGTCCTGTTTTGGACCTGGAATAGTCCGTTTATAGACCTGGTTTAGATTAGATCTGAAATAGTCCTTTTAAAGACCTTGTTTAGTCCAAGATTAGACCTGGAAGAGTCTGTTTACAGACCTGGTTTAGTCCTAGATTTAACCTCAAATAGTTCTGTTATAGACCTGGTTTAGTCCTAGGTTTCACCTCAAATAGTCCTGTTTTGGACCTGGATATAGACCTGGTTTAGTCCTAGGTTTAACCTTGAATAGTTCTGTTTTGGACCTGGAATAGTCCATTTATAGACCTGGTTTAGATTTGATCTGAAATAGTCCTTTTAAAGACCTGGTTTAGTCCTAGATTAGACCTGGAATAGTCCTTTTTTATAGACCTTGTTTAGTCCTAGGTTTAACCTCGAATAGTCCTGTTATAGACCTGGTTTAGTTCTACATTAGACCAGGAATAGTTCTGTTATAGACCTGGTTTAGTCCTAGATTAGACCTGGAATAGTCCTGTTACAGACCTGGTTGAGATCTGGTGGTTCTTAGAAAGCCAAATCTTTTCTTTGGTTGAACACTGACCTCAGACCTCAGACCTTAGACCTCAGACCTCAGACCTTAGACCTCAGACCTCAGACCTTAGACCTTAGACCTCAGACCTCAGACCTTAGACCTCAGACCTTAGACCTCAGACCTCAGACCTCAGACCTTAGACCTGAGCCTGGTCTTAGTTTAGTTTTGCAAACACAAAACTTATCAGACAAATTTCCTTTTGCCGACACTTACACGCACATTTCTGCCGGTTTGCTGCACTTTCGTTTGCGTTTCCCTTTTATTCCTTCCTCGTTTTCAGCGTTTTAAGTGCGGCAGCCTGTACCTGGTCCTGTGCCCCAGCCGCAGAGCTCCGTTGTGGGATCTGCCGAGGTGTGGGGGGTGCTCCCTCAAGTCCTCAGGCATTCTTTAAAAAGAGGAATTTCTTTAAAGACAAAAAGGCAGGAGGGGTGGAGGAGAGGAGGAGGAGGAGAGGAGGAGGAGGAGGAGGGAGCTGCGTGCCCTTTGTCAGGAATCACTTCAACTGTTGAGCGCCGCGCCGGGCCGGCTACTTCAGGGGCACGCTCCCAGCACGGGATTTTACAGTTTAAGGGCTCGTAATCAGCGCTACTACAGGAGCCAAAAATAACGACTGTACTTTAAAATCAGCAGCACTTTTAACGCGAGTAAAGGAGCGCGGCCGTGCAGATGGTTACGTCAGAGGGAACGGGAAAATAACGCAACAAAACATAAATAATGTGACTTTATGACTTTAGGTTGTGTTATATTAGTGTAAAAACATGACTCAGGATTAAACCAGCTTTATTTAATAATAATAATAATGCATCAGTTTTATATAGCGCTTTTCTGGACACTCAAAGACGCTTTACAGAGCATTATTCATTCACTCCATACCCGGTGGTGGTAAACTACTATTGTAGCTACAGCTGCCCTGGGGCAGACTGACGGAAGCGAGGCTGCCAATCTGCGCCATCGGCCCCTCCGACCACCACCAACACTCACGCACACACCACTTTCATACTACTATTTGAGTTATTTTAGTTCTAGATTAGACCTGGAATAGTCCTTTTATAGACCTGGTTTAGTCCTAGATTAGACCAGGAATAGTCTTGTTATAGACCTGGAATAGTCCAGTTATAGACCTATTTTAGTCCTATTTTTAGACCTGGAATAGTCCTGTTATAGACCTATTTTAGTCTTAGATTAGACCTGGAATAGTCCTGTTATAGACCTGGTTTAGTCCTGTTATAGACCTGGTTTAGTCCTGTTATAGACCTGGTTTAGTCCTGTTATAGACCTGGTTTTATAAAAGGTTCATAAATATATTTTATAATGCATTCTGCTACTTTAGCCACTGAAAGTACTTTACTCTGTACTTAAAGTACTTTATTCTGACTACTCGACGTTACTTTATTACTTTAAGTCGTGTTATATTAGTGCAAAAACATTAAAACAGTTTTATTTGAGTTTGAACATTTCTTCTGCATTTATTTAACACTGATCAGACGACTAGAATACAGGTACTTCAAATACTACTATGAATATGTACTTTTGGTACATGTATTTAGCTACTTCCCAATTCTGGGCAGAGGAAACAGAAAAGTAGTATTTTATTTGTGTTTTAAAGTGTATTTTTCTGTAAGTCGCACAGCTGCTGCAGAAAACGTGTCCGACTGAAGGACAAGACGATGGTGATAGTGACAGTTGTTCGAGGTAAAACAGGACAGTGAACTCGTCTGAAGAAGAATCTGATCAAATTGTTTGCAGATTGTCAAGATCCATGAGCCAAATCCTCTGACAATAAAAGCAAGTGGTTTTGACCAGTTTGGACTTTAGAGGGAGAAATAATCGTTTTAGTGAAAATTCAGTCAATATGGGGAGAAAAATCAGATGTTTTAGGGTGAATGAGGCGTTCAGATCGTCTCGTGTTGCCTGTATAACCTAATTTTTGTAAAGAGTTTTTTGGAAGAGTTGTGAATGGAAATTCAGTCAATATGGGGAGAAAACTCCTGCATTCTTGCTTCAGCTGGGTGTATATGACATTCAGATCATACTGTGCTGGTTCTGTAACCTTTTTTATGTAAATCTTTTTACATTTTTGTCATTATATTACAAGAAACAATAGTAATTAATGAAAAGTCAGTCAATATGGGGAGAAAAATCCTGTGTTTTTGCTCGAGTTTGGTGTATAAGGCGTTCAGATCATACTGGGCTGCTTCTATAATCATTGTGTGTAAATATTTTGTCATTATATTACAAGAAATACGAGTTGTTAGTGAAAATTCAGTCAATATGGGGAGAAAAATCCATAAAAATGATGTGTTTTTGCTTCATTTTGGTGTATAAGGCGTTCAGATCATATCGTGTTGCTTCTATAACCTTTGTTTTTTTTTGCAAATCTTTCTAAATATTTTATCATTACATTTTGAACTTCACACTAGCGCATGGCTCTGCTGCGTTGCCGGCTCTTTTCTGTATCAGAAGGACCTAAACGTCCGTCCTGCGCCTGTGAAAAGCCCGGGGCAGAAGCTCCCGGGGCAGAAGCTCCCGGGGCAGAAGCTCCCGGGGCAGAAGCTCCTGGGGCAGAAGCTCCTGTGGACGGTGTGTGTGCTGTGTGCAGAGGTTAGACTGGGCCCCCGGTGAGATTAACCTCTGCTCCGTGTCACCGTTTGGCATGCAGGCCCCGCCCATAGCCTCCCACAGGCCACGCCCCCGCTCACACAAGCCCCGCCCGTCACACAGGCCACGCCCCCTGCACACACACACACACACACACAGGCCGCCATGCTTCCTGTGTGTGTATGTGTTACTTCTATGAGACATATGAGAAAAGTGGATCGATATGAACAAAAAATGAGACAAAAACAGAAAAAACAGAGATATGTTGAATATAAAGACTGTTTTATTCTTGGTTTTAGTTCATGAATCTTTATTTTAAGACTAATTACGATTTACGACTTAGGAAAACGTAATTGTGTCTAAAATACTCTTGTTTTAAGAAAGGCTAATGTCTTAAACACCGTCTTGTTTTACTTGACTTGTGCATTTTAACTCGTTTATAGATATAAAAAACTTTCTTGAAATAATCTTCCACTTCCATATTTAGCAGTCATTTAGTACATATCCCTTAAAATGACATAAATAAGATTTTTTGTCTTGATTTAAGAGAATGATCCTTTGTTAGTTTTATTAAATCTGTGTGCGTCACTTCCAAGAGAAAAGTGGATCGATATGAACAAAAAATGAAACGAAAACAGAAAAAACAGATGTTAGAATATAAAACGTGTTATGGACTGTTTTATTCTTGATTTTAGTTCATGAATCTTTATTTTAAGATTGATTACAACTTAAATAAATCCTGACAAATTGCAGCGCTCTCCTAAAACTAACTTTATTTAATCTTTTAACCTTTCCATCTGACAAACAGAAGTTACTGTTGAAGATTATTTTTTAGAGAAAACAGTAATTGTATCTAAAATACTTGTGCACGCAACTAGTTTATAGATATAAAAAGCTAAAAAAAAAGTACTTTCTTGAAATAATCTTACACATTTAGTAGTCATTAAGTATATATCCCTGAAAATAACATAAACAAGATATTTTGTCTTGATTTAAGAGAAGAAATCTTGGTTAATTTCATGAAATTTGCAGTGTGTGTGTTACTTCCACGACTCACCTACGAGAAAAGTGGATCAATATGAACAAAAAATGAAAGAAAAACAGAAAAAAAACAGATATGTTAGAATATACAGCTGTTATGGACTGTTTTTCTTGATTATAGTTCATGAATCTTAATGAAATTCTTTATATTGACGAATTGCAGCGCTCTCTTCAAACCTTTTCTTTAATCTTTTAACCTTTTCATCTGACAAACAGAAGTTACTGTTACAGAGAATATTTTTAGAGAAAACAATAACTATCAAACTCTCACTCATACTGTAAAATACTCTTGTCTTAATCACCGTCTTGTTTTGTGAATTCTAACTAGTTTATAGATAAGTAACTACATAAGAAAAAAAAAAGAAATATTTTCTTGAAATAATCGTAATAATGTCACATATTCAGCAGTCATTAAGTCTACAGCTCTGGGAAAAAATAAGAGATCAGTGCATTTGTTTTTCTAAGATCAGCGTCTCATACACGTGTGACGGCCGTTTTATTCCAGCGTCTGTTGAATTAGACACAAACTCGCCTCATTCTGCTTCACGAGGCTCTGATGAGGAGATCACCTGAACCAAACCTGATTTAAGGAGGAAAAGGAGAAAAAAAACCTGCATAAAATCAGGGTTATTCCACCAAATACTGATTGAAGTTAAAACATGAGTCTTGTGTTGTTTTAAACTGAATCTGATCTTGTTTTCTTCACATTATTTGAGCTCTGAAAACATTTAATCTGTTTTTTTTGTTATTTTCACCATCTGTCATTTTCTGCAAATAAACTCTAAACTCTAAATGACAATATTTTTATTTGGAATTTAGGAAAAATGTTGTCAGTTTAGAGTGAAAGAAAATTGTTCATTTTACTCAAACACAAACCTGAACACAGGAAAAAACAATATCTGTGTGAGTTAAAATTACTTAAATTAAGAACATTTTACTTTATTTGAGCAGATTTATCTTGACAAGTGAAATGTTCTGCCAGTGGAATAAGTGTTTTTTTCTTAATTCAAGCAACATTTGATTTTGTTTCTTATTTTAAGTGCAAAAAGTTGTTGTTTTTCTTATTTTAAGTGTAAGAAGATGTGTTTTCATATTTTACGTACAAAAATCTTACTACACTGGCAGATTATTTTACTTGTCAAGTGAAATTTACTCAAATCATGGTAAAACTTTGTTAATCCAAGTCATTTTAGCTTGATTTGATTAGTTTCTTGCCGTGTAAGTAGTAAAATCAGAGAAACTACATTTTAAATGTTCATTAATATGTCTCTTTACAAATAAATAATAAAAAGAAAATTGAAAAATAGTAAGAAAAAGTGCATTTTATAGCTAACTTTGTTAAATTACTGTTTTTTTTTAACAGAACAAAGAATATACTCAGTATTCCAGTGTTGCATTAACCCAAAGGTCAGAGGATTAATGGTGTTTTAATTGAGACAGAGATGTAAAGAGATTGTGAATAGAGCTTTCAGAGCACAGTTCAGACTGTTTTATGCTCCATACATCTCCTCCTTTCATTTTAATTCATTCATTCATCATTGCATTTATACAGCGCTTTTCAAGATCCCCACTGTGCTTTACAATCCATTATTTATTCACTCCGCACTCGGTGGTGTAAACTACTACTGTAGCCACAACTGCCCCTGGGGCAGACTGAGACGAGGCTCCGGTCTGCACCATCAGTCTGCCCCATCGGCCCCTCAACACTCACACTCCACTTTCAGACCACACGCCAAAAAACTAAATCTAATCAAGCTAAAATGACTTGGATTAAGACAGTTTTAGCACGATTTGAGTAAATTTCACTTGATCTGCCAGTGGAACAAGACCTTTTGTACTTAAAATAAGAAAAACAACAACTTTTTGCACTTAAAATCAAATCAAATGTTGCTTGAATTAAGAAAAAAAAAAAACACTTATTCCACTGTCAGATCATTTCACTTGTCAAGTTGAATCGACGCAAATAAAGTCAAATGTTCTTAATTTAGGTCATTTTAACTTCCCGAGGTGTCGTTTTTTTCCAGTGTGTGGGGGAAGTGTCTTGCCTAAGGACACAACGACAGTTTTTGCCACTGGCGCCCCCCTGTGGCACCTGATTTTCCCAGTGTTCTCCCATCCAAGTACTGACCAGGCCCTGCTGAGATCAGGCTTTTCGTTACAATATCCTGTCCTCTCTGTGTCAGTTACTTCTGTGCAAATATATCACAAAAGTAGTGGATCATATCGTTGGCCTAATAGCATAATTGGGTCTTTTTTTTGGGCCAAATTGTAATATTTACCTAACTGTCCTCTCCTCCCACTGCTGCATCTCTCTGCTTTATTGCCTTATTGTCATTCAAATATGGCACCTGTGCTACTAGGCCAACGATATTGACAGTTCACACGATAATCTATATCTGCACAAACTCGATATAGTGCAGTAACACCGGGGTTTTCACTCTGAACGACTAAGGGCCTCGTTTATCCAGCGTTTCCTCTCGTTCTGAACAGGTAACCACTCTAAAAGCGCAGAAAAAAAAGACACAACACGGTGTTCCTCCCGTTTGTATTTTGCGGGGCAAAGGAAATACAGATGAAGTACGGTAGTTTAAGACCGCAGCCAGATTTATTACAGCTATAAGACTAAAACTGGGCGATAAAACGGTGCAGGAGGGACAGATGCAAATATTTACACAGGAGCTGCTGCATTTTACGCACCTAAAGGACACTTGGCAGTTATCCTGTCACTATAACACATTTTAGAGCGCGATATACGACTGGAGGAAATATGGGCGTCAGATGATGATACAGAAACCAAACCATAAAGCTAAATTGTCCTCCAAAAATGTTTAAAAGTGAACGGCGTCAAATAAACGAGGCGCAGAAGTCCATATAATCCAACCTTCTATTGCTCGGATCTTATCGCAGAACGTAAAAAACGGCAGAAAAGTCCCGGCTAATACGAAGACAAAGCCCCCGCGATGAACAATGACCCCCAAAAATGCAGTTCCACCCGTCACGTATCGAAGGTTGAGTCGATATGGTAATCATTGTGACAGGCCCATGTGATATTGATTTGAAACGCTTCAAAATGAGCCACAAGGACAAACAGGGTGTGTGTGTGTGGTTTTCAAAGCAGCAGTGATAAAATATACACTTTTTTTTGGTGCTGAATCCTCTAATTTACACATCAGGTTTGCCGCGGGAATAATACACGCACATCCTGAAGGTAAATCGGACGCTTCACGCCCACAAATACAATCACATTTCTGTTTATACTCGCAGCTTAGAGCGTTGTAGTCAAGACTAAGACCAGTCCGAGACCACAGGGTCCTGAGACCGAGACCTCCGAGGGCCGAGACCGAGACAACGGCCCATTGAGACCAAACTGAGTCCATCTGTGTCATTTTCTACGTTTATTTGTATTTTAAGGTTATTTTGGCACATGTATATATCAATTTTAGTAGTTCGACACCAGTGTGCGGATCGTGGACTGTGGCCCTCTGGTTTTGACTTTGTTTATTTACTTTATTTTCATTTTTCTTGAGTCTGACGTGTGCACATTTACATTTTCAATATGACTAGTTTCAAAAAGGATATTCAAATTCAATCAATTTTGCACCTACGTATCGTTGATTTTTTTTCCCATTTTACTTGAAAATTGCTGCTTTGTGACATAAGTGGTTTAGTCCTGGTTTAGTCCTGGTTTAGACCTGGTTGGGACCTGGTTTAGACCTGGTTTAGACCTGGTTTAGTCCTGATTTAGTCCTGGTTCAGATCTGGTTTAGTTCTGGTTTAGCTCTGGTTTAGACCTGGTTTAGTCCTGGTTTAGACCTGGTTCAGTTCTGGATTAGAGCTGGTTTAATCCTGATTCAGTCCTGGTTCAGTCCTGGTGTAGTCCTGGTGTAGTCCTGGTTCAGTCCTGGTTCGGTCCTTGTTTAGTCCTGGTTCAGTCCTGGTTCAGTCCTGGTTTAGTCCTGGTTTAGTCCTGGTTGAGACCTGGTTTAGACCTGGTTTAGTCCTGGTTTAGTCCTGATTGAGACCTGGTTTAGTCCTGGTTTATTCCTGGTTTAGTCCTGGTTCAGATCTGGTTTAGTTCTGGTTTAGATCTGGTTTAGACCTGGTTTAGTCCTGGTTTAGACCTGGTTCAGTTCTGGATTAGAGCTGGTTTAATCCTGATTCAGTCCTGGTTCAGTCCTTGTTTCGTCCTGGTTCAGTCCTTGTTTCGTCCTGGTTCAGTCCTGGTTTAGTCCTGGTTTAGTCCTGGTGTAGACCTGGTTTAGTCCTGGTTTAGACCTGGTTCAGTCCTGGTTCAGTCCTGGTTCAGTCCTTGTTTAGTCCTGGTGTAGACCTGGTTTAGACCTGTTTTAGTCCTGGTTCAGTCCTGGTTCAGTCCTGGTTCAGTCCTGGTTCAGTCCTGGTTTAGACCTGGTTCAGTCCTGGTTCAGTCCTGGTTTAGTCCTGGTTCAGTCCTGGTTTAGTCCTGGTTTAGACCTGGTTTAGACCTGGTTTAGACCTGGTTCAGTCCTGGTTCAGTAAATCCACCCTCTCAAAATCGCCGATAAACCCGTCTTGTTCTCCGTCCCGTGTGTTTATTTGCGTCCGCTGAAGACTTCCACCCGTACCTCCTCTACCTCCATCAACTGCCCCTCCTGCCCCCCTCCTGCCCCTCCCCTCCCCCCTCCTCCCCCCTCCCACCCCCCACCTCCCCCCCGCCCCACACACCCGGGCCTGTGTTCGGGTCCGGCCCTCTGCGGTCCCCGGCTCAAGTCCTTCCCCTGTGCCGTGAATAGTCCAGTGATTAGCCCGCGCCGTGAATACTTCCAGTTATTAGCCGGGGCCGTGCGTTTTATCAGCGCCACCTCGGCTCCATTTCCCCCTCCTGATAAATGTACTGCGATGATGTAGTACTTCCTTCCCCCCGCGCCGCCAGATCAAATATTTAGCCGTAATTATCAAGCGCTTTGGGGATGTTGTTAATTCGACTCAGGTTTTTTTTCCCCCCGAAGTGTTTTTCGGGGGCGGGGGTGCGGCGGGTCAGAGGTCGTCGGGACGGCGTAGCATAAGGGCGGCTCTGTAGGCGGTGGCGTGAGCTGCAGGGGCCGGTCCTCCGTCCGGTTTACGAGCTCCATGTGGGGCAGCGTCCGTCCCAGCTTTGTCCACTTAGCGTTTCCTGTGTAAAAACGCCGCGGCCGCTCCGTCGCGTTTTATTACGAGGAAAAGGACGGAGCGCGGCCCACCTGGGAGCGCCGAGCAGAGGTACGAGGAGGAGTTCTGGAGGTTCTGAGCCGAGCAGAGGTACGAGGAGGAGTTCTGCAGGTTCTGAGCTTAAACGGACAATGAGAAGGACTTGGATGTGTCTCTATCTGCAGGTTAAAGAGGAACTCCGGCACGTTTGAAGCTAAAGTCCGTTGCTAGAGGTGGTCGAATTCTGTCAGAAGCCAAAAAACGGCACAGATCAGTGTTTCCTCGGTGGAGATCTCACTGTGGCAGTGACTCTGTCAAGGCAACAAACTAGTGTCGTGATGGGGGCAAGTTCTGAACTTCCACGTAAAACACCAATTTGCTTCACACTGAAGAAGCTTAACACCACTTTAACCCATCTTACAACAGCCACGAGTCTAACAAACAAAACGCTCTGCCTGGTTCACTCATTAGTGTCTGGAAACGTTAGAAAACAACTTTAGAAGCACCTCACACTTCCCTCTGTTGATTTCCCACTGCACAGGCCAAAGCCCAAAAGAATCGATTGTCGACTCCAGCGAAGAAACAACAAGTGAGAATCGACTACTGACGGTGAAGAAGAAGAGAAACTGAAAGTTGTTGAAAGAAAATGGTTCGGGAATGTGTTTTTTTTTAGCATTTAAAAAAATATAATTCACTCGTAAATAAATGGGATTAGAAACGACATCGGCGATCGAGTAAACTGTTCATACAGTCGGAGTGTGGCTGGAATTCTCGTTGGTTTAGAGTCACACCGGAGCGGAGCCACAAACACCAGAACAAGAAAATCGATGCCGGGTCATTAGCGGTGTATAAATATATACACACCACAAGAACTGAGCCGAGAACCCGGACTGAACCTGGTCTAACCCAGGACTGGACTGGACTGAACCAGGACATAGCATTAAATTGAAAATAGATCCACACATTCATTTATGCTGAGCAAACAAATTCATGTATCAATAAATTATAATATAATATTAGGTCCTTTTTTTAATGACGGTAATGAAACTGATACAGTCGCTACTTTTACCTCGGGAAACCTTAATACTGGATTAGCTCAGCCCCAGGTGATTGTACCGACTTTTATAAAACATTCATAGTTGGACCTGTAACATCATTAACACATCACCGGATCAACACACGGTCCCAAAAAACTGACATCATTTCACAGGCCAAGAATTTTGGCAGTTCTGGTTGAAATTACCTCAAATATTTTATTCTGAAAATACAACAGATCTGTCGTTCTGTGCATCTCCTCAGACCGGGTCCCGTCCTCAGACCGGGTCTCGTCCTCAGACTGGGACCTGTCCTCAGACCGGGTCCCGTCCTCAGACTGGACCCGTCCTCAGACCGGGACCCGTCCTCAGACCGGGTCCCGTCCTCAGACCGGGTCCCGTCCTCAGACCGGGTCCCGTCCTCAGACCGGGTCCCGTCCTCAGACCGGGTCCCGTCCTCAGACCGGGTCCCGTCCTCAAACCGGGTCCCGTCCTCAAACCGGGTCCCGTCCTCAAACCGGGTCCCGTCTTCAGACCGGGTCTCGTCCTCAGACTGGACCTGTCCTCAGACTGGACCCCGTCCTCAGACCGGGTCCCGTCCTCAGACCGGGTCTCGTCCTCAGACTGGACCTGTCCTCAGACTGGACCCCGTCCTCAGACCGGGTCCCGTCCTCAGACTGGACCTGTCCTCAGACTGGACCCCGTCCTCAGACCGGGTCTCGTCCTCAGACTGGGCCACCTCGGGCTCACATTTCCCAGAATCCCCTGGTGATGGGGCCCTCACGTTACACGTTTCCTGTATTGAGTGGGGATGTCATGGCGGCCGTGAAACGCTGCTATTTCTGACCAGGAGGAGGATGTAGAGGAGCACGATCAATCTCTCTCTCTCTCTCCCTCCCTGTCTCTGTCCTGCTCTCTCTCTCTCTCTCCCTCCCTCCCTGTCTCTGTCCTGCTCTCTCTCTCTGTCTCTCTTTCTCCTTCTCACTCCTCTCTCTGTCTCTTTCCCTGTCTCCTGCTCTCTTTTCTCTTTCTCTGTCTACCTCCCTCGCTCTTTCTCTGTCCTCTCTGTTTATCTCTTTCTCGTTCCTCTTTGTTTGTCTCCCTCTCTTTCTCTTTCCTCTCTCTTTGTCTCTCTCTATCTCCCTCTCGTTCTGTCTCTCTCTTTGTCTCCCTCCCTTTCTCTCTCTGTCTCTTTCTCTTTTTCTCCCTCTCCTCCCTCTCTCCTCGATCTTGCAGTCAGTACAAACACATCTTTATTCTGTGCACAGATCAGTTCTGTTCATATTCACTGGGCTCAGATGATGCTGATGATTCTAGTCGAGGTGGGTGGAGTTTAAAAAGCACTTCCTGTATCACCACATGACATCACAAGGTGGAACAGACGGTTTTCAGTGGGAGAGAAGAACTCCGCCTAAGTGTCAGTGTCAGACGATATTATAACAATAGAATGATACTACTACTACTACTACTGCTACTACTACTACTACTACTACTACTGCTACTACTACTACTGCTACTACTACTGCTACTACTACTACTGCTACTACTACTACTACTGCTACTACTGCTGCTACTACTACTACTGCTGCTGCTACTGCTACTACTGCTACTACTACTACTGCTACTACTACACACTACCGCTGCCACCTGCTACCACTACCACTACTACCACTGCTGCCTACTACCACTGCCACTGCCGCTACTGCCACCACCACTACTACCACCACCGCCACTACCATCACCACCACTACCACCGCTACCACTACCACTGCCACTGCTGCCACTGCTACTACTACTACTACCACTACCATTACCACTACCACTACCGCCACCACCTACTACCACTGCCACTGCTACTGCCACCGCTGCCACTGCTACCACTACCACTACTACCACCGCTACCACTGTTACCACTACCACTACTACCACTACCGCTACTACCACCGCCACTGCTGCTACCACTACCACTGCCACCGCCACACCACTGCTACCACTACCACTACCACCACTACTACCACTGCCACCGCCTACCACCATCACTGCCACTACCACCGCTACCGCTGCCACCGCCACTACCTACCACTACTACCACCGCTACTACCACCGCCACTACCACCAATGCCACTACCATTACCACTGCTACCACTGCTACCACCATTACCACTGTTACCACTGCCACTACTACTGCTACCACTGCTACTACTACTACCACTACTACCACTGCCACTACCACTGCCACTACCACTGCTACCACTGTTACTACTACTACTGCTACCACCATCATTACTACTACCACCGCTACTACTACCACCGCCACTACTACCACTGCCACCGCTGCCACCGCTACCACCACTACTACCGCTACTACCACTACTACTGCCACTGCTACCGCTGCCACTGCTACCACTACTACCACTACTACTACTGCTACCACTGTTACTACTACTACTACTACCACTGCCACTGCTGCCACCATTACTACCGCCACTGCTACTGTTCACTGCCACCACCACTACTACGACCACTACTACTGCTACCACTGCTACTACCACCACTAATCACTACTGCCAGCCACCACTACTACTTCTACTGCTACTGCTCCTACTGCTACTACTACTACTACTACTACTACTACTGCTACTACTACTACTACTACTACTACTACTGCTACTGCTACTACTACTACTGCTACTACTACTGCTACTGCTGCTACTGCTACTGCTACTACTACTACTACTACTACTGCTACTACTACTGCTACTACTACTAATGCTACTACTATTACTACTGTTACTACTGCTACTACTGCTACTACTATTACTACTGTTACTACTGCTACTACTATTACTACTGTTACTACTACTACTACTACTGCTACTACTACTACTACTGCTACTACTGTTACTACTACTACTACTACTACTACTACTGCTACTACTACTACTACTGCTACTACTACTATGATTAATAAGAAGTATAAAAATAGAAATAATAATAAAAATAAATAAATAAATACATTAAAAAAGGAGGAGGGGGGTCGACCGTTTAAACTGCACAAATCTCTCAGTCTGTGTCGACATCACAAAATCGATTTTTAATTTTAATCCTAGAATCAGTCTGAGTGAACAACTTATTTACGTTTTGACATTAGTTTTGCTCAGTCGTTTCACTGATGCTCGTCGTCGTCGTTTCCTTTAAGTTTTCCTCTTTCTTCCCTTGATCGTTGTGGAGAAATTCTTCACGGACAGAATCTGTTCTTCGTCAACCTTGTTGGATGAAGATTTGGTGTTGGGGCAGATTTATGAAGCTGCTCAAAAACATGCGACGCTTTTCCACAGGGATTTTGCCGTAGAAAAGCACTGACCAGAAGTTGCGCGACTGTTACTGGACGTGGATTGTTTGTCGGGTTTACTCCGGATCTCTCCTGTGGTAAACAAAAAACACAAGCGTCTTTCTATTTAAACGAACACTAAAGCAGGGCATAGACGAACTGAATCAGGTTGCAGAGCTTCTAAACTCCAGGAGCTCTTTTCTTTTTTCCCGGATAAACGGCCGCAGCATCGCCGTTTAATGTGTACGATCCGAACGTCGTTGAGCGGGAGCGCACGTCTCCGTCTCGGCGCCGCTCTGGACGGAATAACAGTGCTTAAAGACGACGCACGTATGCAAAAGACGTACGCCGCCCCCGTGAAGAACGCGCAAATGAACTCCTGCGGAAATGCACGCAGCGCCGCGGGATTACGGGACATTTCCAGTCCTCGAAACGTCCGTCGACCTTTCGCGGAACCGAAGGAAGGAAGCAACAGAAACCTGGTACAAAAGCCTCTCGGAGCCCATTTTTGCAGCATGAGTATTTCCTAATAATCTCGAGAGTCTTTTTTCCTACTTTTTAGAGGCTGGAGGTTGGACACGGGCGGCTGTTGTGCCGTTTGTAGAGGTCATTTCATAACCGTTGCCTAGCAACCGTAATGTTAAGAAGAGCCAAAGTCTAAATTACACAACACTTAGAACAATAAAAACTTCTAAATGCTCTGTTTTCACAATATGCCTTGTGCGTAAGAGCTAGAGCTGTTTTTCCTCTCTTCTGTCATTCTCTCTTTCTTCTCTCCCTCTATTTCTTTCTCCTCTTGTTGTCTCTCTCTTCCTCTTTCTAATTCTCCCTCACTCTCCTCCTTTCTGTCTCCCTCTCTCTGTTTCTGTGCCCCTACACCCTTCTTTGTTTCCTCCCCCTCTTTCTCTCCTCCTCCCTTTAATTCTTCCTCCCTCCTCCTCCTTTCTGTCCTTCCTTTTCCTCTCTCGCCTTTTCCCTCTCTCCTCTCTATCGCCTCCTCTTTCTCGCCTTATCTTCCCATCTCGCTCTCTCTTTAATTCTCCCT
Source organism: Odontamblyopus lacepedii (assembly GCA_034769755.1). Taxonomy (NCBI): domain Eukaryota; kingdom Metazoa; phylum Chordata; class Actinopteri; order Gobiiformes; family Gobiidae; genus Odontamblyopus; species Odontamblyopus lacepedii. Next base: position 6,041,919 of record CM068365.1, on the reverse strand, counting down.
CCTTCTGTCCCCTCTCTCCTTCTCCACTCTCCTTCTCTCCTTCTCTTTCTCTCCCTCTCTCTATGCCTACCCCCTCTCTCTCCTCCTCTTTCTCTCCCTCTCTCTTTCCTTCTCTTGCTGTATCTCTCTCTCCCCCTCTGCTTCTCCTTCTCCCCCTTTCTCTCCTTCTCCTCTCCCCTCCCTCCTTCTCTTCTTCTTCTCCTCTCTCTTTGTCCTCTCTCTTTCTCTCTTCCTTTTCTCCTTCTCTTTCCCTCTCCTTCTCTCTTTCCTTCTCTTGCTGTATCTCTCCCCCTCTCTGCTTCGCCTTCTCCCTCTTTTTATCTCTCTCTTGCTTCCTCTCTTTAATTCTCCCTATCCCTCCCTCTCTCCTTCTCCCTCTACCTTCTTCTCTCCTCTCTACCTCCTTCTCCTCCCCTCTGCTTTGCCTTCTCTCCTTCTCTGTCTCTCTACTTCTCCCTCTCCCTCCTTCTCATCTCTCTCTCTCCCCCTCTCCCCTTCTCCTCTCTCTCCTTTTCTCTGTCTCCCTCTCTCCTGCCCCTCTCTCTTTCTCCTTCTCTCCTCCCTCTCTGTCTCCCTCCTTCTCCCCTTCTCCTCATCTCTCTCCTTCTTCCTCTCCCTACCTCTCCTTATCCTCCCTCTCTCCTTCTCTCCCTCCTTCTCTCCCTCCTTCTCCTACCCTCTCCTTCTCGCCTTCTCATCTCTTTCTCCCTCTCCCCTTCTCCTCTCTCTCCTTTTCTCTGTCTCCCTCTCTCCTTTCCCTCTTTTTCTCCTTCTCTCCTCCCTCTCTGTCTCCCTCCTTCTCTCCTTCTCCTCCTCTCCCTCCCTCTCTCTCTCCCTCCTCTCCTCCTCCCTCTCTCTTTCCTGCCCTCCGTTGAGCTCTGGCGTTGAACTGGTCCAGCTCAGGTCACTGGAGTCAGAATCTGCTGCAACTTGTGATTCAGCAAATGTTTTTAATCAAACGTTCTGCGTCTGGAAAAGATGAAACGTCACGAGAACAGTGGACGATCAAAACTCATCTCTGTAAGTGAGTTTTTACCAGGAAAATAAAAAGTCTGGAGTGTCGTATGTTGATAAATGCCACTGACAAAATACCCCAAATCTATTCTAAATCTACAATATTGTTAAAGAAAAGCACGAGCTGCAATAAACAAACTGCAAAATGAAACACTTGAATCTGTAATCTGTAAACTTATTTCTTCAACCGTTTATGACTCAAATCTTTCTAGTCCAGGAGTCAAAACCCTGCACCACCATGTGATTTTTTTTTTTGGGCTCTTTTATGAGATCCGAATCTTTGGATCAGTTCCCTTCACAGAGCCGTTCAAACGATTGCGTCATTTACTTTTTATTTATAAAAGAACCGAGGCCAAAGTCATTTTATGCACAAAATAATCACAGAGAAATGACCAAGGTGCAGTTGTGTTTAAAGTGGTCCAGGTTCTTGTAATGGGAGTGCGTTTACCTGTTGAAATGATCTAAATGAAATGTTGCTCTGTAATAATGATAATAATCGAGGCTGTTATAAAGTTTTCAGGGCGAACTCTCGCTCGTGTTGCCTTTTCTGTGTCTGGGCTCATCTTTGTGTTGGTTCAGGGCTGATCAGGATAAAAATGTGTAAAATCTGCAGGTTTGATGCTGTTTACACACAGTGATCACACTTTATACCCGAGTCTTGTCAAATTTACACTCATTAATATGAATCTGTGCAGAGGAGCTCATTTTGACAGGCCTGCATCTTCTATCAAATAAGCTCCCACTGTTTAAGAGAAAGAAATGACTGGAAACACTGAAATATTTATATTAAATAGTGTAAAATGTATATTTAACGCTAATATCATATATATATCATATATATTCAGTGAGTTTCCTATTATAATATGGTGATATTTTATTTATACAGCGCCTTTCTAAAGAAAGTTAGTGTTTTCTACACAGGGAAACAAAATAAAATCTGATGTAAAGAAAATGATAACGATAAAATCAAATATTAAATCCAAACTATTTAATCATATAACGTAGATATTCTGCCGTGAATCCAACATGCACAAGTCGGTGCTTAACTGGTCAAAACAGACAATAAAACCAAAACACTTTTAATATTTGCTCCACTTCTGCCTCGGGAGCTCAAATCGACACCATGTAGACTCCGTTTGTACTGAAACGAGTCGCCGTATCGGAAACAATTTGCGTCCAGACACGTCGTGTGTGTGACGTCAGGAACGTTAGTCACATGACTAGGCTGGTGTCGCATCATCACGATTTCACGACATCACGTGGGCGGTAAAAACAAGGAAGTGGAGCACCGTGTGTGAAGATGCAGGAGCCGATTTCGAGCCGAGGAAGATGCGAAGTGTGAAAACAGTCTTTTCATGGACCGACGCTGTTTCCCGTTTGTCTCGGGTTTGTTTAAACTGTTTTCCGCAGTAGCGTCGCACGCCCAATGTCACGAACCAGCGAATCAGGAAGGAGCAATTCACAGTGACGTGGTCCAATAAGAACGACCACTAGAGTCTTGGCGTTTTCAGGCGTCCACAGAGCTTCAGGTCTGTGCTCAGGTGAATACGACGGAGCTGCGACTCCAGATCGTTCCGCCTCTGGAGCCGTTTTCCATCGGATTAGTGCGGACGAACACTGGATCCTCACTGAAAACGACTTGAATAGGATTCAACGACTGGAAAGAGTGTGGACGGGGCCTTAAACTGTGACAGCGCCTGGGGGTCGTGCACACGTGCAGTAAGCGCTAAGGAGCTCACATCGACAGGACTCCGGCTCGTACAGTCCCACAACAAACACAAGCTCAGTGTCTCCTGGCCAACACGAGTGACTCTGGGATGGTCATGTTTCTTTTGCTTGTCCAGACGTTGCACAATAATATGACGAGTGTGAGGGGCCATTTTCTCCTATTGTTCCTATTCGTGTTAATTATATCATCTGGGCTTAAATAGGTTGTCTTTAAATATAGGCTTAGTCATGTCCCAGAAACAGGAGCTCTGCACACGCTCGACAAACGCTCTGAGCACATGGCCGTGTGTCTGTCATGATTATTACTTTATCATTCGGTGTGTGAAAGGGCAAGAGGAGCAAGAGCTTTTGGGACTCTTGCTTTTTCTTTCCATCATTTTTTTCCTTAATTATTTGTTTTATTTCCAGATTGATCAAGAAGAAAAAAAAAACAAACAAAACAATTATAAATCTTTATCTTTAAACTAAAGTCTCTGTGCTCAAAAGGGAGTGGGATGAAGTCATATTTATTTTTTTCTCGCCCCCGTGTTTTGTGTAGAGGCCTGGTGCCCTGTGGTCGTGTTTCCTAAAAAAACTGAGCCCAATACTCAAAAATATACACTTCAAATGCCGTTTATTTCCATGGATTCCTTTAACACGGTCAAACGACTGTTCCTCCTCACACATGTAACACCTGCTGCGCTATTTCCCTCGTCTTTAACAGGCACAGGTGAGGCGCAGGTGTCGTGGAAATGATCTGTAAAATAACCAGAACATACAAGAAGACTGGCGAGGTTGGTTTATTTTGTTTTGCACCGGTAACGGACGGTCCCGCTACTAAGTTTCTGCTGCAGTGAGCCCAGAGCGAGCGGTAACGAGACGGTTTTTGGTCGAAATGGTGAAGTTTTGATTTGTTTTGTTCGTCAGTCTTTTTTGAAAACGGTTTCCGCGGCTTTTGGAAAACGACGACGTTGCGACGCCGTCACCGCCACGTGACCAGAAGAGAGCCCCGCACATCGCCGGGTGTGTATTGCTGCCGAAAAGCCAACATAATATCCGAATATTTGTTTTGGCGTGACTCCCAGTCCACGTTCTCCTGATTTGGCCGTGTTTTGTAGTCCAGAGTTACTCGTAGCAGTGACTTTACTTCGTTGTCAGTCCAAACACGTGAGTCGGCTTTCGTGCGTTCGCCGTCGTCATCTTCTTGCGTTTGTTGCGGAAGAGGGAAGAGTGTATGCGGATGTGCTCTTTGTAGTGTTGTGTGTCCAGTGGCTCTGGCTGTGTCCTGTTTGCAGCGCCACATACAGGCCTGGCATATGTAATACATCATTTTCGCTCATTGTTTGGACGTGAATATTTATTGATTCGACACGTGTGTAGATGTGAATTTTTTTCAACCTGCAAAAAAGAAGTGTTGACATGTGGACGTAGCCTTAACCCTCGAAGACCTACGTTATCCTATATGATAACGAGGAATATGTTTTATTTAACCACGCAGAACTTTCTAACCGTAAAAGACAGAAACTTCCTTTTCCCCTCTGAAAGTGCAGACATAGAGGTTTCCGTACATTTCTGCGGCTTTATCCTACGTCACACTCACGCTGTGTGATGACGTGAGCAAAACGAGTGTCCAACAGGAACTTTGTTTTCCCCAAACTCATGCGCTCCGTCCATTTTGATCGAGCCAAACTTTGCCAAAGAGTGAAGTGAGTCAAGATGGTCGACTCCTCTGACTGTGTGTGTTTATAACGAGGGAAAAAGTCGCTCTAAGTGGAGTTAATTCTCACACACATGGAAAATTACACATCTTGGTGTGTGTAATTGTGCATCTCTTTCTATTTTTATTTGAAAGGTTTATTTCACTCAAAATGAACAAATCCAAATGTAATAAACACCTGGAAATGCAGAAGTGCTGTGGCTCTGGCCCTGGACCTGACAGGAGCTGTTTCCAGGACTGGACCAGGAAAGTCATGGAGCCACTGCACTTTTTTTTGTTTTTAGGGCAATAAGGAGATTTTTAATTTACTTACAGACTTGATATTTTGCATTTTTGTAGCTAAGGCCCTAAATTAAGCATTTTTTATGTCCAAAAAGTTGTTTCTACATGTTTGCTGTTGTTTCTACATCTCTATTTCTGGTCCTGTAGCTTTTATCACAGCCTCATGACACAACTACAGCAGCAGATTGTGAAATAACAGGTTGGACTGAACAAAAGGAGGTAGAACACTTCATTAGGGGGTAAAAGGGGCCGTTTTAAAAGCAAAATTAAGAAAAAAATCCAGGCGAGGAGAAATGTACTAAAATTGCCCTTAGGTCTTCAGGGGTTAAATACTACGAGGTCCAAGCCTTTCCCCAAGAACAGTTTGCATTTAGGTCAGTCTGGAGGTTTGGCTTTCTTCGGTCACAGAGGTCACACCTTTACATCTGAGTATAGCTCAGGATCATCAAACTCTTAACATGTGAAATAAACAGCAGGAAATGTAAATACTAAACCCAAAGGTCCTTCCTGTGAGAGAAAGGATTAGACAGAGAATAGTTTGGCTTTCAACACTTCTTACAGTGCGTCTTGTAGAAAACAGAAAAAACAACAGCCAAAACTCACATTTCCACCACAGCGACACAGAGAGGCGGGAGGAACATTTTAGCCACTACATTATGCATGTAAATACAGTTTTAGCATTCCTCCTGTACATACTTTATACATATACACAAGCTCGTTAATAATATTCATAATATTCAGAAAGATTCACATTTTCATATTTAGTACGTGTTTTTTTAATAGATTTAATATTTATTGTGATTTTTATCCAAGCGTGATGAATGAATTAATAATTTATGAGCAGAATTCTGCACTGGAGCTCTCGAACACTATTTATTTAAATCTGCAAAACAAATTTACCTACGGGCACGAATAAAGCGACTTAACCTCACCTAAACCTGTCACAGCACTGGTTAATAACAATAATTAAATAACTAGAGTGTAAAGCACCCTTAAAGCTCCTCTCTATTCTATGGAAATATGAAGTTTTTATGCATTTTCCTCAATTTGTGAATCCTTGTGCAGGGTTTGTGCTCTTCTCCACACCGTTTGACCTCATTTTGACCTCAGATTTGAGCTGTAGAGAGTAGAATAAATAACTACTGTGGCTAATTATTGGTTCTTTCTGCTGTTTTTATTGAAGTAATGAGCCGGACCAGTTGAGCCGATACCCTGGCTGAGCCTTTAATTCGATGTAGACGACTTACAGACTGATTTTGTCCTAGAACGTCTCATAAAGTTTGATCTTTTATTCAAACGGAGCTGTTCAGTCATGATGTGAAGGCTAAATAACAGTTACACAACGCTATTGAGTCTCTTGTGTGATAAAGTTAACTGTGTTTGAAAGAAATAAATGCCATTTTCTGTCCCTGCACTGTTTATATCAGGTATTGGCAGATATTAAAAGCCGAAGAATCGTTGTTGAAAGTGAAAAATCTGCCTGTAATCACTGTTCATTTCATCGACTAAAATGGATTTGTCATAGTTTTCGTCACTGTCATATTTATGTCACATAAAACGAAAAATTAGAAGACTAAAGCCCTATTCGCAGGGGATTAGTGTTTCCCGTGGACCTTTGGTGATTTGTAATAATTGCGGAGGACGTCTGAGATCTTAATCCCGTGCGAATGCTCCGTGTCTGTCATTTGTAAAGTCAAAATTACGCCGTAAATTACACTAAACTATATTTCATCAAACCCAGATAATACCAGTTCCGTGCGAATCTGAATCTCTGCGTTTGTTGTTGTAATTGCGCCTTTTCTATCTCTTTCTTTTTCTCTTCTTTCTGCGTTCTTTTCTCTTTCAATCTCTGTGTCAGTCTCAGTAAAATAGAGTAATTTACGGACTTTCCTTATCCCGTGTGAATGCGCTGGAAGAAACACAGAGGTGGGGCAGTAATTCGCAAATTACTGATGTCCCCAGGTTGTACTTATCCCGGGTGAATAGGATTGAAGACGAAAATTAAATTCAAATTTCCTCGTCACAAACAGACCCGGAGTTGTGTTTTGTTTCATTCACACACACGTTAAACACACAAACCCTGCACATTTAGGCTGGTTTCTGCTCTCAGACAGAAAAAAAAACTCACTTCTGTTCTGTCTTGAGACACAAGACGATATGAGATTCGATCCACGAGCGCGACACAAGACGAGATTTTAACATAATTCCTAATATATACATGTCACAACAGTTTACAATTTTTTTTATATATTTGATTTCATTGTTTTGTTTCCGTGCTTTTCAAAAGATGTAACTCGCCATCATGGAAAAAAATCTCACGAGATAATTTTTCTCATGTGTGCACGATCTTGTGGCGATTTGGTCTCGTGAGATCTTGTGCCTTGTGACATGGAAATAATAATTCTGAATTGAGGTTTACATGGAAAACACGTTAAATCGTCTTTATTTAACCACTTGCCACCCACCCGCCCGCCAGCGGGCGATTACACATTAAAAAGTCAAGCCAGATATTCACCATACTTATTTTTCCACTATTGACCTGCTGTACATCGTTTGAAAGCTTAATTTCTCAGTAAAACAACCATAACATTCATTTTATGCCACACAGCCCAAAGAGCCATAATTTATAATCCCCGAAAATATTCTAAACATATTTGCGCATTTCTTACCTTTGAGCCGGTTCTGTCGGTCCGAAACGGGTCCAGTCCAGGAATAGCTGTGCTCAGTTAGTCCGTAACAGTCCACAGAAAAAGAATATCCAGTTGTTTTTTTTCATAAAATAATTCCATGTGGAGAAATAATCCAGAAAGTCTGTGTTTGTCTGAATGGATGAGCGACGCATCTCTCTACTTCTCTCGCTCTTGGTCCTTAGCATAGCTAAACGCTTAGCTCCTGTTAGCGGTGTGGGGTATGTTTGTTTTCTCCACACTCTTAGCTACAAAACAAGCATATCCAGGCTTCGCTGCGCCTTCGGGGCCGTGCGCTACAGCTTGGGGAACAAAACGAGCGCGTCCAGTTAGCGGCGTATTGCGCATGACCGAGGGTCAATTTTTAGACATTTTTGAATGTCTGTACTGTAAGTTAGCCTGAACTCACAGTCTTCATATGCATATCTACAGAAACTAGAAGGTCTAAGCTTTAAAATGATGTATCACACAAGCATGTGGGGTCTAAGATTTTCTTTTAATAAGCTTTGGCACTTGGGTATGTGTTACCGTTGTGCACAGACCAAATTAGGCGGGTGTTAACAGGTTAATCCTGCTCAGCGTCTGGGGGGGAAGGTTCTGATTGGACAGCGACACAAACGTATTTCCATTTTTGGGAAGAAAATCCACACTTCAGCTGCTCCCGGCTTTTCTGTCATCTCGGTTTGTCGTTTCACCGCCGACACAAACACGATCCAAACTTTTCCCGCGGTCGTTCCGATGATAATGAAGCAGCAGCTGGAGAATTCTCTCCTCACGCTTTCCGTCTGTGAGCTGAGGAGGAGAAGGGAAGAGTGTCGGAGAAGGAGGAAGAAGACAAACTGAGTCTGAGGCTGCCACACCTCAGCCCACTCCCACATCCCGCTCACAAATCCAAAGAGACGTGGAGGAAAGTCCCAAGAGACGACTGGAGGAGCCGGATCGAAGGACGAGCCAACGAGCACCAACCACCAGGATTATTTTGAAGAAGAAGAAACGTTTACATGACCCAGGAAGAAATCAATTTGACCTTAAAATCGGGATAAAACACCCACTTAATTCGGAATTAAGTTTAACTCCGAATAATAATTTTCATTAGGAATTAAGTGTTTACATGGACTTTTTAAAGTAGTTTTTATGCAGAATCAAAGCTCTGTAAAAGTGGCAATGGTGGAACGATCCAGGCAAACGACTCGTATCTCCATGGAGACAAGCAGCTGGCGTTACATCCAGCAGAAAAGTGACACAGTGCGTCTTTAACACGCCGGTAAAACACAGTGGGATAAGTCTGCCTGGTGCTTTCCTCCGACACACACACACTCATATTTGCGAGCCTGATTTCCTGGACTCTTGGGGAGCAGATCTCGGGGAGTGGAGCTGTCGTCCTTGGGCCCGCGGAGGAGGTGTCCGGCTCTTCCTGTAGCGCGCCGAACAAAAGCCGTTGTGTGGCTTCCTCACTGGTGCATTGTGGGACTTTTGCAGAGGTCTGATACCGAGGGAGGGGTGGGGGGGGTCATCGGCGCGTGACCTTTGACCTGGAAACGCCTGGGCACATGAGAGGAACAGGAAGCCGCTCGCTGCATGTGCGAGGCAGCGTTTGGAAAGTGTTCTGGGCTTTTGGAGCTTTGACTTCCCACACGAAAAGCTTCACAGGTCTGTAGTGTCTGATCTTTAAAGGTAAAGCCAAGATTTGATTTGGATTTGAACCGGAGCTTTTGCTTTAAATAGGCAAATAAATCCCAGCTGAACCTGCACATACGGGTAGGAATAAAGCAACTTATCCCATAGCAGCTACAGCACTGGTTCATACAACAATAATTAACAATAATTCAAGTATAAAGCACCTTATTTTTATGCATTTTCTTCAATTTGTGAATCCTCGTGCGGTGATTGTGCGCTTCCCAAGACACTTAAACCGTTTGACCTCACACACAGAGACGGCAGAATGTCAGATTTGAGCTGTAGAGACAAGAATAAAGAACTGCTGCGGATAATTATTGGTCCATTCTGCCGTTCTTCTTGAAAAATCAGTGTTTGATTTTGATTTGAACCTGAGTTTGTGGCGTAAAGATGCAGACACATCCCAGCTGCACCTGGGAGTCCAGTATTCTCCGCATATTTGGTTCATCACAAAGGGTTTTGCTCGTGGATCTGGCAAAACCCAAAGTGAGGAGCTCATTCTGTTTTCTGACCAGATAATCACCACCAAAATGACAACACTGCAATTGTCGTCAGTCAAAAATGATAAATATATAATAACGTATCACATATTTCTTTCTATCTAAGCCATGTCTGTGTCCATTATGTTGGAAGAAGTACTTTAAATTTATACTTATTCTGTCCTATGGCGTACACGGTGCGATTTTTGACCAGATTTTTCACTCTGTTTTTGAGTTTGATGTTTGGCTTAATCGTGCGTCGTAAACATGGGGTAACGAGAACCGATGAATCCCTCACGATCGGCTCCAGATCGGCAATCGTCGGTCGCAAGAATAACAAACCTGTTTAAATCCAGTCGCCTCTCGTGAGGGTTTCACTGCTGAAGCCGTTCGTACAGTGTGAGAACATGAACCGTGAGCTGGGAACTTTTAAACCCTGAGATTTGGTCGAACAGTTTGAGCTGGAGCCGAGTGAAACCATCGAAAATACCGTAAGTACACGAGTCACTGACATGACGCCTACATTTTCTGTCCAGTTGCAGTTTCCTCATTTAAACAGGTTCAAATTTCGTAATAATTCAGCACATTTCTGTAGCACCTCTGACCTCCATGAAACCAACCATTTTTTTCATAAATCCTGAGTTATTCTGCATGTTTTTTGTCCTTAAAGTGTTAAAATGTCATGTGGTGCGACCGTGCATCATGTGGTGCCACTAATAACAGCAGGAATTCTGTGGCTGGAGTTTAACAACAGACAAAGTCGACTTGGGTGAATGGTTCTTTAGGCGTTTTTCTTCATTTTGATGCATTTTCCAGGGCAGTAGTTTGTTCATTAAACACAAGCAGGCGACTGTCATATTGGAGCAAAAGAAAATATCAATATGCATTAAAAATCTAAAGAAATGCAACAGTTTGTTTCTATACACTTCATATTACTCACAACTTAGATTAAAATCCCAACCAGGTTTTAGAAAATAAAACAGTTTTAAGGTTATTCTCGGTCGCACCACATGACATTTTACACTAAAAATGCTTCATATAAAAGTTAAACACAGATTGATGCACCTGACACTGGAAATATGTGAAAAAGTTCAATAGAAACTGATATTTTTTTATATATTTTAAAATTTGCCTGTTGAAAATCACATTATTACACATTTGTTTTGTAAATGTTCATTTTTACTCTCAGCTTCACTTCAAATAGTGTTTTATTGCCGTGGACTTTTTTACTTAGACCTTTTTTAGGTGAATGTTTGCCTGAAAATCCAGAACGATCCAGTATTTTTGTGTATTTTTTCCGCCCTCTGTCAAATCTCAACCCGGTCAAACATAATCGTCCAATCAGATTTATTTATTTTAGCGACATATGCGTAAGAAAGGAGCTCATTGGTCATTTATTCATTTATTTACAGATAAAATCGTCTTTCTCTCCCCTCGTATGGACACATTTTAGTGCTTCTCTCATCGATTCTGCAGAAATCCGCCCTGTTTTTCCCGCCTTGTGATGTTTTTTCCTTTATTTTTTCGATTAATCCGTCCGCGCTTCAAAAAAAACATCCGAAAAACATGTTGAACAGTACCGAAGGAGTGTGTGAAGTGTGTGTTCTGAAGCCCACACTGTGTTTTTTGGTGCACAGGATCCACCAACAACAGCAAATACTGGGAATTGTGTGAAAAAAAATCCATACGGAGCGTCTGGGAAAACCTCTTTATTTCCCGTTTTCCGTCGGAATGACACTTTGCGAATGTAAATGTGGCGGAATGTGAAATGTGAAAGGTGCAGCCTCATTGGTTCAGACGTGTTCATGATTCTAATGCAATCACAGCGCACGCTTTTCCATATTCCTCCTTTCATTACCCTATACACTCATTTACATTCCCTCCATCCTCTCCTCTGACAGACGTGCGACGCGGGGAGGGAGAGAGAGGGAATAAAAGAGGAGAGAAAGGGGTGGCAGAGAGAGACTAAGAGGAGAATAAAGAGATGGAGACTGAGAAAGAGAAGGAAGAGGAGAAAGGAAATGGAAGTAGAGGGTAAAAAGGAGTGATAGAGAGAATAAAAGAGGAGAAAGGAGTGAAAGAGAAAGAGGGAGGGTAGTGGAAGAGGGGGAATAAGAGGAGAAAGGCGTGGTAGAGAGAGACTAAGGAGGAAAAAAAGAGAGAGAGAAGGAAGAGGAGAAAGGAAGTAGAAATAGAGGGTAAAAAGGAGTGTTAGAGAGAAAAAATAAGAGGAGAAAGGAATAATGGATAGAGAAAGAGAAGGGTAGTGGAAGAGAGGGAATAAAAGAGGAGAGAAAGGGGTGGCAGAGAGAGACTAAGAGGAGAATAAAGAGATGGAGACTGAGAAAGAGAAGGAAGAAGAGAAAGGGAATAGAAATAGAGAGTAAAAAGGAGTGATAGAATAAGAGAGGAGAAAGGAATGATAGAGAGAGAGTGAAAGAGAAAGAGGAAGGGTAGTGGAAGAGAGGGAATAAAAGAGGAGAGAAAGGGGTGGCAGAGAGAGACTAAGAGGAGAATAAAGAGATGGAGACTAAGAAAGAAGGAAGAGGAGAAAGGAAATGGAAGTAGAGGGTAAAAAGGAGTGATAGAGAGAATAAAAGAGGAGAAAGGAGTGAAAGAGAAAGAGGGAGGGCAGTGGAAGATGGGGAATAAGTGGAGAAAGGCGTGGTAGAGAGAGACTAAGGAGGAAAAAAGAGAGAGAGAGAGAAGGAAGAGGAGAAAGGAAATAGAGTAAAAAGGAGTGATAGAGAGAATAAGAGAAAGGATAAGGGGATGATGGCTAGAGGGAGTGAAAGAGGAAGAGGAAGGGTAGTGGAAGAGAGGGAATAAAAGAGGAGAAAGGAGTGGTAGAGAGAGACTAAGAGGAGAATGAAGAGAGAGAAGGAAGGAAGGGAAGACAAGGAAGTAGAAATAGAGAGTAAAAAGGAGTGATAGAGAGGATAACAGAGGTGAAAGGAGTGATAGAGAGAGAGCAGATAAACAGGGAGAGAAAGAAAGAGAGAAGACAAAGGAGTGACAGGAGACTAAGAAAGGAGAGAGAGAAGGGAAGAAAGGAAGTAGAAATAAAGGATAAAACGGTGATGAAGAGAAAAAATAAGAGAGGAATGATGGATAGAGAGAGTGAGTGAAAGAGAAAAGGTGGGTCGTGGAAGAGAGGGAATAAAAGAGGAGAAAGGAGTGGTAGAGAGAGACTAAGGAGGAAAAAAGAGATGGAGACTAAGGAGAGAGAGAGAGAAGGAAGAGGAGAAAGGAAATGGAAGTAGAGAGTAAAAAGAGTGATGAGAAAATAAGAGGAGAAAGGAATGATGGATAGAGAGAAAGAGTAAGGGAAGTGGAAGAGAGGGAATAAAAGAGGAGAGAGGAGTGATAGAGAGCATTAGAGAGGAGAATAAAGAGGTAGACTAAGAAAGGAGAGAGAAATAGAGAGTAAAAAGGAGTGATAAAGAGAAAGAATAAGAGAAGAGAAAGGAGTGATTGATGGAGAGGTTAAGAGGAGAAAAAGAGAGTAGGAAAGGAGAGGGAGAGAGAGAAGGAAGGGGAGAAAAAAGAGCAGAAAAGGGGAGAAAGAGTAGAAAGGAGTGATGGAAGGAGACTGAGGAGAAAAAGATGGAGAGGGGACGAAGGAAGGGGAGGAGGAGAAAGGAGTGAAAGAGCAGATAATAGAGTAGAAAGGAGTGAGAAAGTGAAGAGGAAAGGTAGTGGAAGAGAGGGAATAAGAGAGAGAAAAAAGAGATTAAGAAAGGAGAGAGAGAAGGAAGGGGAGAAAAAAGAGTGATTAATCTTTATAAGAGATGAGAAAGGAAAGAGAATAAGAGGAAAAGGGGAAGAAAAAGAAAAAGAGGAGAGGGGGAGGGAGGATAACGAGGGTAGAAAGGAATGACAGCGAGGGAGGGAGTGTGAATGCAGAATGGAGTGATGTAGAGAGGAGAAGGAGAGGAAGAGAAAGGAGTGAGAGGAAAAGTGAAGGAGAAGGAGGACAGTCGGTGGAAGAGAGGGAATAAGAAGAGAATAAAGAGATAGAGACTAAGAAAGAGAGAGAAGGAAGGGGAGAAGAAAAGATTGACAAAGACGAAGAAGGAGAGAGGAGATGGAGAGAGAGAATAAGGAGGAGGGGAGAAAGGAATGACGGCGAGGGAGGGAGTGTGAATGCAGAATGGAGTGATGAAGAAAGGAGACAGAGAGAGGAGAAGAGGAGGCGCAAGGAGTGAAAGAGTGGAGAAGTAGAGAGAAATAGAGTAGAATGGAGAGAATAAGAGGAGAAAAAGAGATGGAGACTAAGAAAAGGAGCAAGAGAGAAGGAATGGGAGAAAGGAGTGAAAGAGAGCAGATAAGATGGAGAGAAATAGAGAGTAGAAAGGAGTGATGAGAGAGAGAATAAGAGGAGAAAGGAGTGACAGAGAGAGAGTGAATTAGACAGAGAGAAAGAACAAGAGAGAGGACAAAGAAGTGATAAAGAGAAAAGAGAGCTGGAAAAAGGAGCGATAGAGATAATAAGAAAGGAGAAAGGAGTGATAGAGAATGAGAGAGACTGAGAAAGGAGTGATAGAGATAATAAGAAAGGAGTGATAGAGAATAAGCGAGATCGAGAAAGGAGCGATAGAGAATAAGAGAGACATTGAGAAAAGAGTGATAGAGATAATAAGAAAGGAGTGATAGAGATAATAAGAAAGGAGTGATAGAGAATAAGAGACATTGAGAAAAGAGTGATAGAGATAATAAGAAAGGAGTGATAGAGATAATAAGAAAGGAGTGATAGAGATAATAAGAAAGGAGTGATAGAGAATAAGAGAGATTGAGAAAGGAGTGATAGAGATAATAAGAAAGGAGTGATAGAGATAATAAGAAAGGAGTGATAGAGAATAAGAGAGATTGAGAAAGGAGTGATAGAGATAATAAGAAAGGAGAAAGGAGTGATAGAGAATAAGAGATCGAGAAAGGAGCGATAGAGATAATAAGAAAGGAGTGAGAGAGAATAAGAGACTGAGAAAGGAGTGATAGAGATAATAAGAAAGGAGAAAGGAGTGATAGAGAATTAGAGAGATTGAGAAAGGAGCGATAGATAATAAGAAAGGAGCGATAGAGATAATAAGAAAGGAGTGATAGAGAATAAGAGAGAAAGGAGTGATAGAGAATAAGAGAGACTGAGAAAGGAGTGATAGAGATAATAAGAAAGGAGAAAGGAGTGATAGAGAATAAGAGATCGAGAAAGGAGCGATAGAGATAATAAGAAAGGAGCGATAGAGAATAAGAGAGATTGAGAAAGGAGTGATAGAGATAAGAAAGGAATGATAGAGATAATAAGAAAGGAGCGATAGAGAGACAAACAAGGAGAAAGGAGTGAATGAGAGAGAAAAGAGGCGGAGGAAGTGAGCAGAATGAACGAGTGTTTGACCGGCGTGGCCTTGTGTTCTTCTGAACGTGAATAAAAGTGAATTGTCTCCAGTGCGGCGCTTTAACTCTGTGTGGAGTTAAACAGAGCGAGGTTCAAAAGTGAAGACTCCACAGCTCATTCCACCTCAGTGAGTTTACAGTAAAACACTATCGCCACGTTTACATGCTGTAAATCTGAAAATAAACATCATTTAATCCTGAATAAAATTGAATTCCGCTTTAAAAAGACCACAAAACCGTTACGGAACCAGTGACATTTTATTTTATTTATTTTTATTAAAGTTTCACTCCGGCACGTTTGAAGCTAAAGTCCGTCGCCAGAGGAGGTCGAATTCTGTCAGAAGCCAAAAAACGGCACAGATCAGTGTTTCCTCGTCTGTCAAGGCAACAAACCAGTGAAGTGATGGGGGCAAGTTCTGATCTAGTGTAGTGATGGGGGCAAGTTCTGAACTAGTGTAGTGATGGGGGCAAGTTCTGAACTTCCAGGTAAAACGCCAATTTGCTTCACACTGAAGAAGCTTAACACCACTTTAACCCATCTGACAACAGCCACGAGTCTAACAAACAAAACGCTCTGCCTGGTTCACTCATTAGTGTCTGGAAACGTTAGAAAACAACTTTATAAGCACCTCACACTTCCCTCTGTTGATTTCCCACTGCACAGGCCAAAGCCCGAAAGACTCGATCGCCGATGTCGTTTCTAATCTCATTTATTTACAAGTGAATCATATTTTTTTGAAAAACGCTGAAAAAACCCCATTCCCGAACCATTTTCTTTCAACAGTTTTCAGTTTCTCCTCTTCTTCTCGTCGCTGCTTGAGTCGACAATAAGAAATATCGTATCATTAGACTTGAATATCGTTACACCCCTAATAATGACTCATAAAAGTCACTTATTTCATCCTCTTCAGCTCAAATCTTGTGGTAATACAGAAAATTAACACGTTTTCCGACTGGTATCCACCTTATTCTGGAAGTTGCTGTGTATTATTTTGTGCGGGGCCGATTTTTAAAACACATAAGTTCAATCCGGGCGATAAAGCAGTTTTAAAGCCCCCTAGAGAATCGGCGCACGTAAAAATGAGCTTTTTACACCACTGAACCGACTTTATGTCATGTTTAAGATGCAAAACATTTCCCAAATTCTCTATCGACATGATTAGGATCCTCGTTTAACTGGAAGTGCAGCCAGAATTAGCAGAATTTAGCAGCGTTTGGGCTTTGGGAAATCTTTGTGCAGTGGGAAATCAACAGAGGGAAGTGTAAGGCTGCTTATAAAGTTGTCTTCAGTGTTAAGAACTTGCCCCCATCACTACACTAGTTTGTTGCCTTGACAGACTCACTGCCACAGCGAGATCTCCGCCGAGGAAACACTGATCTGTGCCGTTTTCTGTGCCGTTTTTTGGCTTCTGACAGAAATCCACCACCTCCAGCAACGGACTTTAGCTCCAAACGTGCCGGAGTTCCCCTTTAATTAACGAAACCGTGTACTTCTTCCGGCGCTGGCAGAAACACACGGGTTGCGCGATGGTTAGTTTTGTGCGTCAGAAGTGTTTGTGTTTGTCGTCCTTCGCGCGCTTTTCCTCTCACGCCGCTGTAGTCGTGCACACGGCGGCTTCGGTGTGTGGGAACGGCTCGTCTGCAGCTCCACCGCCTCTCGTCCTGCACCTCGCCTCGTGTATTTATAGTCGCACATGTGTACGGCGGGCGTGTCTCCGTGTGGACACAGGGAGATAAAAAGGACAAAGAATAGTCGAGCGTGTAGTGTTGTGAGAGTGTGAGATCGGGTTTTGCGTTTAATTTTACGGTGAAAAATATATTAAAAAAACACTATATTACGACTGTATTGAGTAATTGTTCAATATAGATTATCGTGTGTATTTTGTCTTTGCAAAAGCAGGAGATTTATGTTGTTTTTGTTGTAATATGACAACATTTTGAAGGTTGAAAAAGTAACTCGCCTAATCATTTTTTAAAATTCTGCTAAATAATTGTCGCTTCTTTTGCTTTTAATGGTACAAAAGCAGTATTTCTCTGTAGTAATATACCTGTATGTTTACTTAGTTTTAAATGAGCCAATCCAAGTAAGAAAAAACATGGCATTAAGAGGGAATTCACTTTTTTTTCCTTAAATATCACCAACAGCAATTATATACAAATTATTAGTAAAAAAGGAAAAAATGCCTGTACGCATGACTATACGTTGGTTTATTTAGTAGTGTATAAACGTAAAAACAAAAGTGGAAACGTGGATTAAAAAAACAAACAAACAATAAATATGAATCTTAGCCTAAAATGCACCGCTGTCCAAGCTGTGGCCCGGGGACCAAATGTGACCCTCAGACCGTTATTTGTCGCCTCAAATGATCATCGCCGGTACTTTTAAGCAGGGACTGTCATTACAAATGTTCAAGTGTGATATACTAGTAAAGCTAAATATATATAAACCCTATGTATAATAAATAGATGTAATAATAACGTAAATCTGGTGGTATCGTATCGTCAAAGGTCTCACAATAACATCGTGGAGCATCACAATATATCGAATCCCAAGTCTCTTTGCTTAAATGAACAGTTCTGATGCAGAAATAGCTAAAAAAAAACAGAGGGAACTACATAGACCATGATCCTTTGCTCCGTTTCAGTGCAGACGACATGAAGAAATAACTGTTCTAAGCACTTTTACATCTTCATTCTTTGGATTAAGTCTTGTGAAGCATTTTTAGAGGAAAAAGAAGCAGATTCACAGTCAAAATAATGCAGTAAATCTGGTGCTGTGAGATGTTTATGGTGAAAAATCGTACAGAGAGATTTGGATTTCGTTCCGTCCCTAATGACAATAAATGTTGCACCAAATGACTGGTCTTGTTATTATGTAGAATAAACTTCTATATCGTTACACCCCTAATAATGACTCATAAAAGTCACTTTTTTTCATCCTCTTCAGCTCAAATCTTGTGGTAATACAGAAAAATAACAAGTTCCCGACTGGTATCCACCTTATTCCGGAAGTTTCTGTGTATTATTTTGCGCGGGGCCGATTTTTACGACAAATAAATTCAATGCGGGCGATAAAGCAGTTTTAAAGCCCCCTAGAGAATCGGCGCACGTAAAAATGAACTTTTTACACCACTGAACCGACTTTATGTCATGTTTAAGATGCAAAACATTTCCCAAATTATACTCTATCGACATGAATAGGATCCTCGTTTAACTGGAAGTGCAATTTAGGAGCGTTTAGAGACAAAAGTGCGTCTAAAAAAAACGTCCCCACGGTAAATACTGAACACTGCATTATGAAACAGCCCTGAAATGAGTGTTTGGAGCCTCATTAAAGCAACGGCGGCTCTGGCAAAGCTTCACATTCTATTATTTCTATGTGCATTTTTGCAAATTCTAAGAAATAATGTTTAATTTGCAATGACGTAAATGTGGCTTTTGTCTCTTTAGCTACAAAATCTCATTAAAAAAAACATGTTCCGTCATAATAGTCACTATTTTGAGCTATTGTTCAGTGCATGAAAGCTGGAACAATATATTTTGGAGCTTCGTATTTATCGTGGGTACATTATCTTTGCAAAAATGGAATATTTTTAAGATAAGATAAGATAAGACAGGACTTTATTGATCTCACAGTGGAGAAATTCAACAGTCACAGTAGCTCCAGGACAGTTTAGTGCAAAAAAGGGGGGAAAGTGTGATGCAAGATCAAGATAAACAATAATAAAAATCGAAATAATAATAAAAATAATAATATAAAGTGAATAAGTATATGTACAGAATTTACAAAGAGAATTGAAATATAAATACTATATATAGAAAATAAAGAAAGTACAAATTTTTGTTATTGTTGTTGTAATACGATGACATTTTGAGGGTTAAAGCCGTAACTTGCGTCATTATTTTGTCATTCTGCGGTGTAATTGTCGCTTCTTACGCTTTTAACGGTGCTGTCAATAAAAAAGCAGCGCATCTTTGCCGTAAAATGCGATATATTCAGGCCAAACAACTAAGCCTATTGTTGTTTCCTCCCCCTCTCGACCGTAGCCCTGTTCTTGTGGATGCCTTTGCCCGGTGCCACATAAATCACACGGATGTGCGACTTTTGCTGATGCGCAGATAAGCGGACGGTGCAGGAGAGCACACGACACGCCCCCTCGCCGCTCGTAGGAGGAAGTGTGCCGGCGCCAGATAAAACTCCATGTACTGCGCGACAGATAACGCGCCAACGCTAATGCGGGCAGGTGCTGCTAACCACAACGCAGCACAGCCGCCATGTTGGAGAGGTCTGCCCGGCCGGGTCGCTGTGCGTTTGTGAATGATGGGCTCACGAAAGCTCACGAAACGCTTGAATCTGAAGGGCGCAAATGTCGACCACAAACCTGCAATTCTCGAAAGCCACACTGCGTAACATTTTAGCCCAAAAATATACACAGAGAGACAGATTTTTTCATTTTTCACTGAAAACCACAGAAAAACATGTGTCTGATTCTTATTTGTCCTAGAGGAGGGTCTGTTCCTTCTTATTTCCATTAAAAGTTGTTCTTTGGCCATAATTTTCCAAAGTTTGACATAAAACTAAAATGGGGTGTTAAAATTGACTCTCACAGAATCAATTTTAACATTTTCTCAGGGTTTATATGAGTCCAATTTGTTTGAGTTAATTTAACATTTTTGGAAGTGTTAAATCAGCAACACTGGACCAAAGTTCCTGTTTAACCCCGAAATCAAGAGTTATTTTCACGTTTTGGGAGTAAACGGAAAACACTTTGTAGAGTTATCCTGATTTAGCGAAACGGCACACAGAGATGGTTTATTTTTACACTTTATTTTAGTTAGTTTAGGATGAAATTATGTAAGAAAATGGTTCAAACTGGTCTCCTCTGGCGGGAGTTTGAAGTGGTGGGTGGGAATTAACAATTAGGTTTTTTCGATACAGTGCACTTTTCAATTCATGAGTCAATGCATTTGAAATCGTTTTGACACAGTACAGTAAAAACTAAGGCTGTGATACTAAGTCTTTATTAAAATGCCAAGTTTGTGCAAAGTTAAAAAAAAAACACCCATTTTACTCATCAAAACAGTGAAAATGTATCGCATTCGGTTTCCTTTCTCCAAATAAGCCACACAACTGTAGCTTTTTCACAAAATAATTGAGTAAAACAGACCAAAACATACTCTTGACTCTGTGTCCAGACGTCCCTATTTCCCCGGGACAGTCCCAGTTTGGAGCCTTCTGTCCCCTGTCCCAGCAGATTTATCCAAAACCACTGATTTGACCCAGTTTTATACAAGAAATGTCCCAGGTGTCCCTATTTTGAACCAATCAGATCTAAACCAGGTCTAAAATAGGACTAAACCAGGACTAAACCAGGTCGAAACTCGGGCTAAACCAGGACTATATCAGGTCTAAACCAGGACTAAACGAGGGCTAAAACAGAATTATATTAGGTCTAAACCAGGTCTAAAACGGGTCTAAACCAGGTCTAAAACGGGTCTAAACCAGGTCTAAAACGGGTCTAAAATGGGTCTAAACCAGGTCTAAAATGAGTCTAAACCAGGTCTAAAACGGGTCTAAACCAGGTGTAAAACGGGTCTAAACCAGGTCTAAAATGAGTCTAAACCAGGTCTAAAACGGGTCTAAACCAGGTGTAAAACGGGTCTAAAATGAGTCTAAACCAGGTCTAAAACGGGTCTAAACCAGGTGTAAAACGGGTCTAAAATGAGTCTAAACCAGGTCTAAAATGAGTCTAAACCAGGTCTAAAACGGGTCTAAACCAGGTGTAAAACGGGTCTAAACCAGGGCTAAACTAAGGCTAAACCAGGTGTAAAACAGGTCTAAACCAGGTGTAAAACAGGTCTAAACCAGGTCTAAAATGAGTCTAAACCAGGTCTAAAATTAGTCTAAACCAGGTGTAAAATGGGTCTAAACCAGGGCTAAACTAAGGCTAAACTAGAACTAAACCAGAACTAAACAAATAAAACAAATCTAGTTTTATACAAGAAATGTTCCAGTTGTCCCCATTTCTGACCAATTTGATCCCCAACAACAGTAAAGAGGGGAATATATTTGCATTTGTTTAGCTAAAATATAGAAAACATGCCTGAAAATGACCATAAGACAAAAAAAAAACCCAGTAATAATGCAACAACCGTCCCTCAGATTATAACAAATTCACAAGTGAGTCGAGAATGGACAATTTTACACGATCTTTTCATAATTTTACTTATACCAACCATCCCTGCCCAGGTGTGTTTTTAATTCTGAAAATCAGCAGCCCACGATATCAACACCGTATCATCAAATTAAACTGAACGATACGTCGATAATTCAGTATTTTTACACACCCCTAATAGCCGGCGGCGTAACTTCCTGCACTCGGGTTGCGCTCGCATCCGCCGCGTTGAGAAATAATCCGTCTACAAATATCGACTGCATTTTTTTTTAGCATTTATAGTTTTACTCTTTGTCGTTCTGTGATCATTTCAATGAGGATCAATAAGGTAAAGACACCACTGCACCGGCCCTCGCAAACATGTGGAACGTAAAAAAGATCTGTCTCTTCGCTCGGCTCAGTTCACGTTAGATTGATACGATTTGCAAACAATAAACCTGCCGGTGCTTTTTGTCTGTGCCGAGGGTGGATGTATATTTATATATATATAAGACTATACACCCCGCGCTTCTATAGAATCCATACACGCAGACGAGAGCGACCTTGTCTTGTCTGAGGCGCTTCTTGCAGGGGAAAGAAGCCCGTGTGTGTTTGTGCATATTTAAACTCGATGACTCAAAGGCGCCGCACCTGCACGGCAAAAAACCTCGGCCAAAATGTAAGATATAAACACTTAAATCTATCAGAAAGCGACTTAAAAGTAGTGAAATTATCCGTCCGTGCAGTAGGATGCGTTTACTTGGCATGTTATCTTAAAATAAACGAACTCTAGACGAGAGTGAAGCAGCCTCAGAACGAGGAAGTAGGTAATAAATCTGAAAGCAAGATGAATACCCTGATATTTTGGCCAGGTCAGAGAAATTAGCAGTGTGATTTTGCAGTCTTAAAAATGAAAAAATAACTAGACCGGCATTATTTCTCACTTAATTTACGCATTCAGAGCATCCTAATTCATCACAGAGATGAGTTTAGAAGCTTCCACACGAAAAAAAACGACTATTTATGCAGAAAAAAAGTACATATTTATATAAAGATGGATTCAACTTGTGAAAAATAACATTATTAATCTACTTTTTATATATAAATACTAGTGCTGTCAAAAATATTGTGCTATTAACACCTCGACTCAAAACAATTTTAACGGCGTTGATTTTGTCATTGCGAGATTAACGCTCTTTGTGACTCAGTGGACTAGTTTTACTGTGGCCACTGTTAGAAAACGTTAGAAAAACTACAGGATCTGGTTGTAAACAGGAAGGAAAACAATTTGTATGAAACTTGAGAAGTCCCGGTTGGAGGAGGTGGGCCAAAGTGCGGCACATCTGCACCGATGCCCCCGCACGAGGAAAACACGAAACAACGTCTGCTTCAAAACATACGGCGAATCCGCGACAAGGACCACGGACAGCGGCGCATGCTCACGAAGGAACTCGCACCGCAGCAGAACCCACACCCGCCCCGCCGCTCAATAGACGCCTCACGCCGCCGGACCCACCCTCTCTGCCAAAACCACCGGGTCCACCGCGCAACGACGCCCTGTCCACAGCCCGAGAGGTACGAGCACGATCCACAGAACCCCAGGCAACCGAGCACGGCCCAAAAGTCCCAGCGCAAGTGCTCCCCGAGTACAGCAGACAAACACAGTCGCACTAACAGGAGCTCACTGGACCCTCAGTAAAACTTATTCAAATTATTCACCAGTTATTTGACTGAAGACAGAAGAGACACTTCGCTCACACTGTTGCAGAGCACAAAGTCTCACTGACGATTGTTCTGGTTTACAGTAAAAAAACAAAAAAAAAACAAAAACAGTATTAAAATGATGATTCAAGTGACCAAAAAATGTGATTCATTTGCG
This sequence comes from Odontamblyopus lacepedii, assembly GCA_034769755.1. Lineage (NCBI taxonomy): Eukaryota > Metazoa > Chordata > Actinopteri > Gobiiformes > Gobiidae > Odontamblyopus > Odontamblyopus lacepedii. Next base: position 6,018,931 of record CM068365.1, on the reverse strand, counting down.
ATTAATCGTGAGTTCTCTATAACTAACATTTTAATCGATTGACAGCACTAATAAATACCAAAAAATACCAAATCTTCAGCTCACTCCCTTCTCCTTTTTCCTCTTCTAACACATTTTGGTCGAATAAGAAATCATCGACTGATTAATCGACTGAACGATGAAAGCCCTAACTACAACCAGCACGCAAACGGCGCACTTCCTCATCCTCGGCCAATAAAAGGCTGTACAAATAGTCGCCGACAGCACAGTGGATGTTTTTGACGTCAGGAGCTGCTCTGTACTGGTAATTTACATTTATGTGCTCGACACGTTTTATTCGTGACATTCGGTGGCGTTTTTCTGCAGAGACGTGGCAGATTATAATTGAGGGTAGACGGGCGTCTATAGGGGCCACCGTGGGAGATCGGTTAAGAGCAGGTGAACGGGTTCTGCCGTAATCAAAGGTGACGAGAGGAATCGCGTTTTTTGATTTGGAGTTTGTGCCGAGAGAAAAACAATAATCACAAATACACCGTGAAAAACAGAAAAGCACATTTCTCAAGAAGAAAAGTGTATATTAACCCATCGCTGTTCATCATATAGTTTAAATTATGTAGTTGCTTCTGTACATTGATCATCAAACTTATTTTTTACATATAGCAAAATAAATTCCATACTGTTCATACTTGATATAATTTTAACCCTTTTTAAGCACTGTACTGTCTTATGTATTGCAGTTATTTTATCTGTATACTTTATTTATTCATTTATTTTGCACATTTTTTTTTACATAATAAAAAAACACCATGGATAAAAAAAAAGTAGGTGCGGGAAGAGGCAAAAAACCCAAAAGGGCTTAAATTAAAGTCTCCACTTTATGAAGACATTAAAATTGAACATTACAGTTGTGCATTAATAAAAAAAATACATTTACACACTTTAAATACATTTGATTCAAATAGGGATTAAAGCACAATGAAACACCCACAATTCATTATTATTATTGTTATTATTATTATTTTTTATTATTATTATTTGATTTTCTTATTTTTTTTTATCTATTATTATTTATTCTATTCTTTTAAACTATGGACTGAATAATTTTTGTGTCTGAAATAAAGAATAAATAAAATATGGTTGTTGTTGTATTTTTAATATCTATATCTTTTTTTTTCTACAGCAGTGTAGAATTTCTCCAAAAAAAAAAAAAGTAATAATTTGTGCATTTATTTGTTATTTTTATCATGTAATATTGGACATTTTGATGCTGTGTTCATAGAATTTGTGGCATTGGTGATACTGGCACAAAATTAAGAGGATTTAAATGTTTTTTGTTTTGCTTTTTTTATCCTACAAAGATAATAATCAGATTATATGTTGTGAATCATGAAAGGACCTGTACGCCAAGAATTCAAGTAGCAAAATAAATTACATACTGTGCATACTTAATATAATTTGAATCTTTTTTTAGTACTATACTGTATTAGTTATTTTATCTGTATACTATTTTATTTAATTATTTATGTATTTGATGATAATATTATTTTTATTATTTATTTTTATTATTCTTTTTTATTTTTTTAGGTCACCTAGCAGTGTAGAATTTCTCTAAATAAAAAAGTAAATAATTTGTGCATTTATTTGGTCATTTATCAGGTGATATTAGACCTTTTGGTGCTGCGTTCATGGAATTCGTGGCATTAATTAAAGGAGGATTTAAATTTTTTTTTTTTTTTTTTTAATCCTACAAAGAATCGTGTAAAAAGTACATGTACATCTTGGTTTGAGGTACTTGAGAAACTCTTCGATAATCAGCCGTGTTTTAATAGTCGGGTTGAACTGTGCTGAGCTCTGGGGCTGCAGGATGAAGCCAAATCAGAATCATTAAGTAAATCACAAAGATTTCCACTTTAAAGTTCCATCGTTTCCTCCACAAACGAAATGTTATTCTGCGCAGACACATTCTGAAGTGCATTTCATTTGTATTCATATCCTTTCGCGGCGTTTCTGGACGTGAACTTTGGACAGAATCCGATTATGAAAACATAAATTGCAAATCTAATCAGAACACTGGTCTGAAAAACTGTAATGAGTTATTTGGGTGGAAGCGTCCAGAACTGTGTGCTGACCCGCTCTCTCCTCCTGTGCCTCCTCAGAGTAAGCTGGTGATGGAGGGCTTCCGCAGTCTGAAGGAGGGCGAGCCTCTGGAGTTCTCCTACAAGAAGTCCTCCAAAGGTCTGGAGTCCCTGCGGGTGACGGGCCCCGGAGGAGGGCCGTGCTCGGGCAGCGAGAGGAGGCCCAAAGGAAAGATGCCCGTGCACAAGCGCAAACCAAAGGGAGACCGGTGAGTGGCAACGGCTAAATACAAACGCAACATGTTGGGATTTATGATCATTGTGTGTGTGCGTGATGTGGTTTCCTCTTCGAAAACATCTCTGGAGTTGGATTTGGTTCGTTCGCATATGTTTGAGTATCTTACACACTCGGGCCGTCTTAATTAATTAAAGGGAAGCACCAGTAACAGAAGTATTGTTATTGCCAGCAGATATCGCTTAAGCCGATATCATAACTGAGCCTTTAATTAGATTTAATCTAAAACCTAAAACACATGCACCAGGGCTCCAGTGCTACACCCTGCACAAAGCATCAGTACTGTTAAAGTTAATGTAGGGCTGTGCGATATGGAGCTAAAAATATATCTCGATATACGATATATAATCTCAATATCTGTACAGGAAAAATACCTCCCCCCCGAAAACAACTGCAAAAACAAATATGCCAAATTCCACAAGGTGCAAAGAGGCAGATCAAGTAGGAACAGTTTCATATTTTAAGTTTCTTTTCTTTCAAAAATAAAACGATAACAGAACCCTGAGCTCCTTTAGCCGAGGAAGCTCAGGAGGTTCCTTATTTTAACAGCCCCATGTTCCTGGAGCTCTGAGGTATCCCGCAATCCCCTGCACAGGTCTGAGGTATCCCACAATCCCCTGCACAGATCTGAGGTATCCCACAATCCCCTGCACAGATCAAACGTTTCCAAACACGACTGTACGAGTTCAGCACTACAGCAGATTATTCACTCAAATCTTCTGCACAAATAAACTTTACAACATCTAAACCAGAACCACAACAGAGCCACATCAGCCCGTCTGAAACAGTGACGTGTTTAATGCAGCTTTAAACATTTATTTACGTTTTACACAAACCAAACTTACGAACAACAGAAGCGGAGCAATCGGAAGTAAATATAAGCATTATAACGATATATACGATATGTCAAAATCCATATCGAGTTTAAAAAATATCTCGACATTTTAAATATCGAGAGTTAATGTAGCTTGTGTTCTGTCCTGTGTCATAAATAAACTAACTAAATAATAGAAATAGTAATAATAAGGCTGTTTACATGCTGATTTATTGCAATATTTAGACGTGAATCTGCTCCTTTTTCCTCTAAAAATGCTTCACAGACTTAATCCAAAGAATGAAGATGTAAAAGTGCTTAGAACAGTTATTTCTTCATGTCGTCTGCACTGAAATGGAGCAAAGGATCATGGTCTATGTAGTTCCCTCTGTTGTTTTTTTTTAGCTATTTCTGCATCAGAACTGTTCATTTAAGCAAAGAGACTTATTACGATTGTTATAAAGCATTAATGTGAGACCTTTGACAATACGACATCACCGTATTTCGGTTATTGTCACATCCCTAATCAACGAAATTGCGTTTTTTCCACTGTAACGTTATTTAAAAATGCAAAAAAAAAGCTTCTGGACATCGACCGTCTGAGTGCGCGATGCGTTTTTTCACTTTTATTTGTGGTTTTCGAGGATTCAACGACGATCCTGACGCGTCTCAAAGCTCACGACAGTCCGTTTTGCGCAGATATAGTCCCTTTAACGTGTCAGTAACTCTCACATCAGGAGATTTATGGCGTGGAATTAGGTCAGTGTATGATAAACCATCAGAGACGCAGAAGCCCCGTGCTGTTCCTTTCTGTAGAGTAAGGCGAGCACGGCGCTATAGGCGGTGTTAATGGCAGACGTGTACATATGTGTCGACCGGTGACATCTGAAACGCGGAGGATCGATGCGCTCACCCGGGAAACCTATGTGATATGTACGTGTGAGCGGGGAGGTGAGGCGTCTCCGAGCGCCGCCGATCAGACCTATTCACTCGGCGCGGCTACATGCCTGTTGCTATGGTTATGGCGCGGCGTAGTGCGGGATTCAATAGGGCACTTGGACTCGCCAGCGCCGCTATTTTAAATCAATCGGGCGCCTTAAGGTGAGGGGCGGGTCGGCGGAGCTGGAGGCGACGAGGGAATCTGCAGCTTAATGCCCACAGGGTTTGGTGCAGACAGGTCCTGGTTTAGACCTGGTTTAGACCTGGTTTAGAGCTGGTTTAGACCTGGTTTAATCCTGTTTCTGTCCTGGTTATAGACCTGGTTTAGACCTGGTTTGGACCTGGTTTAGAGCTGGTTATAGACCTGGTTTAGACCTGGTTTAGAGCTGGTTATAGACCTGGTTTAGAGCTGGTTATAGACCTGGTTTAGACCTGGTTTAGAGCTGGTTATAGACCTGGTTTAGAGCTGGTTTAGACCTGGTTATAGACCTGGTTTAGACCTGGTTTAGAGCTGGTTATAGACCTGGTTTAGACCTGGTTTAGAGCTGGTTATAGACCTGGTTTAGACCTGGTTTAGAGCTGGTTATAGACATGGTTTAGACCTGGTTTAGAGCTGGTTTAGAGCTGGTTATAGACCTGGTTTAGACCTGGTTTAGAGCTGGTTATAGACCTGGTTTAGACCTGGTTTAGAGCTGGTTATAGACATGGTTTAGAGCTGGTTTAGACCTGGTTATAGACCTGGTTTAGACCTGGTTTAGAGCTGGTTTAGACCTGGTTTAGAGCTGGTTATAGACCTGGTTTAGACCTGGTTTAGACCTGGTTTAGAGCTGGTTATAGACCTGGTTTAGACCTGGTTTAGAGCTGGTTTAGAGCTGGTTATAGACCTGGTTTAGAGCTGGTTATAGACCTGGTTTAGAGCTGGTTTAGACCTGGTTATAGACCTGGTTTAGACCTGGTTTAGAGCTGGTTATAGACCTGGTTTAGACCTGGTTTAGACCTGGTTATAGACCTGGTTTAGACCTGGTTTAGAGCTGGTTATAGACATGGTTTAGAGCTGGTTTAGACCTGGTTATAGACCTGGTTTAGACCTGGTTTGGACCTGGTTTAGAGCTGGTTTAGAGCTAGTTATAGACCTTCTTTAGACCTTGTTTAGTCCTGGTTCAGACGTGGTTCATACCTGGTTTAGTCTTGGTGTAGACCTGGTTTAGACCTTGTTTAGACCTTGTTTAGACCTGCTTTAGACCTTGGAAGATGTGGGAAAAGGATCGAGGAGGTTCAGGTGATGTTGTGGGGTTCTTTAGAGCTTAGACTTTACAGAAGACTTGATTTTACTCCTTATTTGCTTTATTCTATTTTATTAACTTATTTATTATAATTCATTCAATGCCATTGTCTTTTTGTCGTCTTTCTGGATGCTGTTTTTGCTGTTCTTTGTACCTTGTTTTTAAAACAAAGATGTATTATTGTATTATTATTCAGCATTAAAGGGCGTATATTATATTGCGCTATTTTCTGATCTGTTATAATTCCATTTCCTCATCAGTTATTTGGTTAAAATAACCTAAGGGTACAATCGGGTTAAAAATGTTGCATAATATGTCCCGTTTTAACCCGTTTTAGAGCAGTATTACAGTATTACAAGCAGTATTGCTTGAATCAGTATGTAAATTAATGGTCTGGTATTACACAAAACTGACTCTTGGAGCGTTATAATGTTGTTACCTCCTCAAAAACATTCCTGGAGTTGTGTTTTGTTTCATTCACACGTCTGAGTAACGTTTTGTCATTAGTCTGTCTACGTCCCCAAAGTCATTGTTGGAAACCATTAAACTTTAACATGTATGGAGAGCAACAATAGTCCTATTTTAGCTTTAAAGATATGTTTTTGTTAAAAAGATCTTGCATATACTGGAGGATTAACCATTATAGAAACAGAAAAAGATATTTTGGTAAACAGAAATACTGTAAAATTACGTACAACAGCAGCAAACATTCGTTAAGCTCTGTATATTTATCATTTTTAAAAAATATATTTATATATATTTATATATATATACTGTATTAAAGCGTTGTGTGCAGTGTTGACATGTTAGCCCGGTATCTGGAGGTATCTGGATGTGTCTGGAGGTGTGAGGAGGTGTCTGGAGGTATCTGCAGGTGTCTGGAGGTATCTGGATGTGTCTGGAGGTGTGAGGAGGTATCTGCAGATGTCTGGAGGTGTGCAGAGGTGTCTGGAGGTGTGATGAGATCTATGAAGGTGTTTGGAGGTGTCAAGAGATGTCTGGAGGTGTGAGAAGGTGTCTGTCTGGAGTTGTCTGGAGGCGTCTGGAGGTGTGAGAAGATGTCTGGTGGCGTCTGGAGGTGTTTGGAGGTATCTGTAGGTGTCTGGAGGTCTCTGAAGGTGTCTGGAGGTCTCTGAAGGTGTCTGGATGTATCTGGAGGTATCTGGGCGTGTGGAGATGTCTGGAGGTGTCTGGAGGGATCTGAAGGTGTGAGGAGGTGTCTGGAGGTGTCTGGAGGGGTCTAGAGGTATCTGGAGGTATCTGAAAGTGTCTGGAGGTGTGAGGAGGTATATGGAGGTATCTGAAGGTATCTGAAGGTGTCTGGAGGTGTGAGGAGGTGTCTGAACGTGTGAGGAGGTGTCTGGAGGTCTGAGGAGGTGTGAGGAGGTGTCTGGAGGTATCTGGAGGTGTCTGGAGGTGTGAGGAGGTGTCTGGAGGTGTGAGGAGGTGTCTGGAGGTGTGAGGAGGTGTCTGGATGTATCTGTAGGTGTCTGGAGGTGCCTGGAGGTGTGAGGAGGTGTGAGGAGGTGTGAGGAGGTGTGAGGAGGTGTGAGGAGATGTGAGGAGAAGGTTCAGGGCAGTGCACCGCCACAGTCACCGTCTCATTGCTTTACCTGGCTGAATAATTAAGGTGTTTTTGGGTAATGGATCCGCTCAGAGGTCAAGTGTCTGCTGCCTGCTCATGTTTTCGTTAAAGGACGATAAGAAAAAATACGGCAAATAAACTAAACTCACCTTCCAGATTTTATTATAGTCCTGTGTTTATTTATACCCACAAAAAGTACAAGGAAACGACATATTTATAAAGTTTAATTTGCCTTTTTACACATAAATACCCCCCAAAAAATACAGAAAAAAATACGAAATCTTCAGCTCTTCTGCTATTTTATAGATAAATTGAAAGATAATGGAAATTAAAGATGATTTGACTGTCTTAAAAACATAAAAAACTAAACTAGTGAGTGCAGTGGGAAAGAAACGATATCTAGGTAAGTTAAAATGCCTTAAATTAAGAACATTTTACTTTATTTGAGCAGATTCAACTTGACAAGTGAAATGATCTGAAGTGTTTTTTTTCTTAATTCAAGCAACATTCGATTTTATTTGTTATTTTAAGTGCAAAAAGTTGTTGTTTTTCTTATTTTAAGTGTAGCGAGATGTGTTTAAGTACAAAAAGTCTCACTCCACTGGCAGATAATTTTACTTGTCACGTGAAATTTACTCAAATCACGATGAAACTTTCTATATTCAAGTCATCTTAACTCGGCTAGATTTTGTTTTTTGCATTGTAGGCAACGACTAGCATGCTAACTGCGCACCAGCCTTTTGAGAACAGTGTCCACTCCTGCTCTCCCCGTGAGAACAGGCCACCGAAAAACAATATGATGAGATTTTATTATAGTTCTATGTTTATACCCACAAAAACTACTGAGAAATAATGGATTTCTAACGTTTAAACTTCCTTTTTACACACAAAATACCAAAAAAAAACACTCGCCGACTTCTCCTTTCTGCTGTTCTCCCGTAGAAACCCTCATTTAAATAAAATAACTGATAAACTAATAGAAATTTTGGTCGCCGAACGCTCCATTAAATTGTCTAAACGAGTAATGTCCTACAGTCGTCATATTTTGCATATTTATTTTTGCATATTTTGCCTCATAAATGGCTTCATATTTACACACAGCGGCCTCATTTTGACTTCCAGAGCGGCTTTTACGATATAACGGTGCAGGGGCGAGACAAAATGTGCTGTATTGGATGAAAATTTGAGTTTAAATTGGGTACAGCCCCTTTAATCCCGCCATAATTATCAAGATATTTCTAATGCTGCTGTGTAAAACCTGGACTGAATGTTGATAACAGTAATTTGATTATCTGAGCTGTATTTAGAGTATTTTTAGTTCTTTAGGATTAGCTTTTTAGAACTCAATTTTCTGCACATACTAAAATAATTAAAGCTAAATTTTCTTGTTTTAAATATAAAAAAAATGATGTGAAAAGTCCTCAGATTCGCCGCATTTTATATTCAGACTCATGTTGCGTTATGTTGGTGTTTCTGCAGATTTTGGTGACACGTGTATTTTATTTGCTGCATTAGGAGCTGTTTTTGGCGATGCTCGTGTTATTATTCATGTTATGTGTAAAAATATAGTGTTAATCTATTCATTTGAGTATTTAATTCCATTCAGATCTTTTTACAGTTTACGTCACGCAGATCAGATACTTTTTGTCGTCCCCAAGAGTCAAAAAACAAACTGGAAAACACTTATTTAAATATAAAGCTCGAAAATATTCCCGCTTTAACTTCTGTCCCTTCGTTTTCAAAATGCTCTGGTGTGATTTTTACACAACCCGTGGAATTGTTTTGGATCATTTTGTTGAATTTTGTTGTTTATCTTGTTGTATTTTGTGATTATATTTGAATTCTGTCTTAGTTTTTGCTCAAATCTGATCAATTCTGCGTCTAATGGCCGTGTGTGTGTGTGTGTTTGGGTTCATTTAGTTTTTTCTGTCTTTATTTACGTTTCTGTAGCTTCTCTCTGCCCTTCTGCTCCTCCAGACCAAATAAATTCCCGTCCTGTGGTCCCGCCGCAGAGGTGAGGACGCGCTCAGGTACAGGTTATGTCATGCGGTTGTGAGCGCGCTCAGTAGAGGCTGCGGCTGCTCTGCCCCCTGCTGGTCTTTACCCGACACTGCGCCGCACTGTTCTGGGTCTGTGTGAGGAGCTCAGATGTTCGGCAAAACCAACAAACGACGACAACAAACGCACGGCTCCTTTTGTAGAATTGACGTGGATCATTTAGTGCAGCGGTGGGACTTTATATTTTTCCATGGGGCCGCGTGAGAAACAGATTATATTGCTTATCCTTAACTCAATTCTGCATAATATTATTCATTGTATTTTGTCATAAAAAGCATTAAATATTGTTTTGGATGCGCTGCTCAGACTTTTTAAGAGTTTATGTTGTGACTAAGCAATGAAAAAGTGACGGCGCCTTACAAAAAATGCCTTAAAAAACACCTCTAAAATAAAAGCAACGCAGCTTTAGTCCAGGCATGAGGTAAAATGATAAAATATGTTTATTTTGTGATTCCAAATGAGCTTAAACGGGCCGGTCAGAGTCGACCAAAGCGCCGTCTGTGGTTCATAAACTGGAAAATGTCCTGGTCTGATTTAGTGCCTGTGATTCCTGATTTACACGACCAGTCAGACGTTTGGACATTTTTACATTTTAGTTTAAGAACTACAGCTATAGAAAAATAAAGAAATGTCACCAGGCTGTTTGTGTGACTAACTCATGGAGCTGTGAGTGAACGACATTATAAGAACAGTTCCAGTGTGCATTTAAAGGTTATTTATCTAGTAGATTTTCACTGAAGGCATCAAAGCTCTGAATAACACATGTGCAATGTTGCAAAGACAAAAATATTATTATTATTATTATTATTATTATTATTATTATTATTATTATTATTATTATTTCTTTTTAATTACCACCCTTTGCTTTGAGTACTGCACTTTTAGCATTCCTGGACACCCTGACATGGCCCAGCTGTGACACTGCAAAAAGCTTAAGATATAAACACTTTAATCTGTCAGAAAATGACTTAAAAGTAGTGAAATTATCCTGATGCGTGGAAAGACAATTTTACTTGACAAGTTCTCTTAAAATAAACTCCCTCTAGACTAGAATGAAGCGTCTCAGAACGAGCGAGTCGATAATAAATCTGAAAACAAGACGAATAACCTGATAAATAACCTGATGTAAGTTTTGAAATCTTGGCCAGATCAGAGAAATTCACTGGAAAAAAAAACAATATGTTTTTAAGTTAAAAAGACTTAAATTAAAAACATTTTGCTTTATTTGAGGCGGCACGGTGGCTGAGTGGCAACACTCAGGCCTCACAGCAAGAAGGTTGCGGGTTCGATCCCCGGGTCGCCCGGGCCTTTCTGTGTGGAGTTTGCATGTTCCTCCCCGTGTCTGGATGGGTTTCCTCCGGGTACTCCGGTTTCCCCCATCAACCCAAAAACATGCCCACACCCCTATGAACTAACATCAAGGACCATGTTGTCCACCCTCCTGTGGGCTCACCACCTGCAGAGGGGTTCATAGGGGGGGTCAGGTGCTATGAGTATTGGGCAGCACGCTGCCCCCGCGACCCAGCCGGATTAAGCGGGAGAAGATGGATGGATGGATGGATGGATGGATGCTTTATTTGAGTAGATTCAGCTTGACAAGTCAAATGATCTGGCAGTGGAAGAAGTGTTTTTTTTTTGTTTTTTTTTTAATTGCAAAAAGTTGTTTTTCTTAAGTGTATCCAGATGTATTTTTTTATATTTTAAGTACAAAAAGTCTTGTTCCACTGGTATTTGTCAAGTGAAATTTACTCAAATCATGATAAACTTTCTTAATTTAAGTCATCTGAACTTGACTAGATTTGTTTTTTTCCAGTGTTCTCTTAAAATAAACGACCTCTGGGACAAGAATGAAGCGTCTCAGAACGAGTGAGTCGATAATAAATCTGAGAACAAGACGAAGAACCTGATAAAAGTTTTAAAATCTTGGCCAGATCAGACAGATTTGCAGTGAAAGAGAAAAGTTTGCAGCGCTGTCCTCAAAGAGAAGAGTGGAGACTGTGGAGAGATGAATATTAAATATTTAAAAAAACAAAATTAGCAGAGTTATTTCACTTTTTTCTCTGCTACATGATTCCATATTTCTTTAGCCTGCAGCTCATATTTTAACCACACTTTATAAAATTAAGTTAAACCAGATCCATGAAAATGTGTAGAACTAAAACAAGCTGACGTTTCATTTAAAAGTGTCGGAGTTTTCGGTCAGAACAGTGGCGGATCTTGACGTTACACTCGGTTCGGAGATTGCAGTGTGCGGTTTTGTCTTGGCCCAGTTTGCGTCGCTGTCCGTGGTGGCTTGGTTTGGTTTATTTAGCGGAATTCTCCGTTTTTGCAAAGTAAACTTGGGAGATTCTTTTCCAAAATGTCAAACGAAGTCAAGTTTTACAGGCAAAAGCGGCTTTCTCTCATTTGTTCACGTGAAAATTCCCATTTAAACACACACAATCCAGAGCCGGGCTGGTTGCTGTGCGTAAAAGTGAAGCTTTCTGATGAATAATTGTGACGGAAATGAAACGTATTGATTTGAAATGTTTTATAGTTACGGCCGATGTTCATGTTCTGTCTGGAAAAGGGAAAAGGGGCAGAAAACATGAGATTGTTCTTCTTTCTGCTCCTTTTTATTCATTTCTTGTTTAATGTTAGGACAGTGTTAATGTCTTTTAATCCTTTATGAATAAAATAAACAAGTAAATAATAAATAAATCTGTCCAGAGACAAAGCAAAAAGTATGAAGTGCAATGAAGTGAAGTGAAAAAGTGTTTAAACTGTTTACATCATCGTATTTAAGATTTTATCCTCAAAAAAAATCTTTCCTCCTTTTTTTGTTAATTAGGAAGTTTATAATTTTACTTCTCGACTGGACATGAGCAGAAACCCTAATGTTATAATGTCAAAACGTGTTTAAATTGCACCAGAGTCGCGATTGGACGAATAAAAGCGACAACAACGTTAATTTTATTCGTCTAATCACAACTTTGGTGCAGGCAGAGGGACGTTTTACCGCTCACTGCTGCTCTTTTTTTCTTTTCTTTTTCACGGTAAATACTGACCACAGGGACGACTCTAAACTAAAAAGCCAAAGCAGAATTAGAAAAACATGAAAACCTGTCGTATCCACGTTAATCACAGTTGCAGTTAATTCCGGAAACGAGGGATTTGTTTAATTTTTAATCAAACTGTACTTCACGACCAGTTACTCTGTTTTACTCTTCAAAACAGTCAATTCTCTGTCAGTAGATCAGACCAACGGGGCATAATTTCCCCCAAATGGCTTTAAATGTTACACTTTAAACAGCGAAAATGCCCCATACAACAGTTACACCTGTCACGAAAACAGAAATAACTTCATAGTTTATCAAAAACTTGTTTCTGATTCACACTTTCATCGTTATTCATGAAGAAAATGACCAGCCGGAATAACAAAATAGTCCTTTTTGACAAATAATCACCAAAAATGTGAATATTTTGTGTGATCTTTGCATTCTTGCTGCTTTGTTTTTATGTTGTTTTTGCAAAGTCTCTTTTGTTATTGAGTTCCAAATAGTTTCTCTCTGTTCCCAGAGGCTTTGGATGAGACTTTTGGGAAAACATTAAAGTCGAAAATGTACGGATAGCAACAATAGTTCCTTTTTTAGCATTAAAGATCTGGTTTTGATAAAAAAGATCTTGCATAAACTGGAGGATTAACCATTATAGAAACATGAAAATATATTTAGGTAACAGAAATACTTTAAATGACGTACGACAGCAGCAAACACCTCATACTGGGAGGTGTCAAATACATTTGTTTAGCTCCTCATAACTAGATCTCACTTCACTCACTATTATCCGTCAGGTGTTTGGCCTTTTTTGCTTTAATGTGTCGGTTGAAATGCTAAAAAGTTCACATGTTTTATTTTTATTTGACATAACTACGGTTCGTGCCGTCTGTAAAATCCCTGTCGTTCAGGTCGAATCCACGACAAAGGAGAAACTAAATTTGTCAACTGGACAAAAGTTCGTTTTGGTCAAAAATAAACCCCCTTTTGTCCAAATGTAGTTTCTCCGTCGCCGTAGAGTTCACGTCATAATCACTGAAAGCGTTTCCTGAGGCGCTGTGGACTGTCTGCGTCTGAATGCTTTTTATTGAGTCACAGTGCATCATTATGAGCTCTTTGTGTTGCGTTTTTTGCCTGAAAAGCGCTCTCTAAATAAAGTCCGATTGACTGATTCATACGTTTGTTTTGCGTAGCTTGAAATTTCACAGTTAATTGTTTTGTTTGTGATAAAAATAAAATCTTAAACGGTTTTTTTAAACGTGTCTCACTGCGCCGGAGCTCGAACAAACCCTTTGGCTCGTGTCCATATCCACATTTATTCACGACCGAGCGACTGCGCGGCTTCGGAGCACGTTTTTCACCGTAAATATGCACATTTTACGAAAGAAAGTCTCAGGTTTAAATCGCAGTCGTGTTTCAGATGAGATAACGTTGAAGATAATGTCTAAAAGTTGTTGTACTTCACTATAAAGACATTACTAAACTAACAACAAGTGATAATATTTGTGTTGTATGGAGTGATCTTTAACTGTAGCTTTTAACTGTGTGTTTTAATCATATTTAATTTGTTTATGTTGTGGTAAGACGACTTTGTCCAGAAAGGCGACTAATAAATAAAATGTATTATTATTTTGTGTATTATAGAGCCACAGTATCAGACATTTGAACAGTTTCTGGCCTCTGTAATCATCAGCCAGACCCATAAAAATAATACAAATAAATTATGGGTACAGCACTTTACATGAAGAGACAAAGGCAAACAGAAGGAATAAGACGGTTAATGAAAGGTGGTTTTAAACAGACGGGTTTTGACGAGTTGAGCTGTATTTTTTTTTAACTTTATTTTTTAGTATAACCCCCCAGAATGTTGCTGATGCAGATCTGTTTAGGATTATCCTGGTCTCAGGGAAAAGAGCAATCACAAAATGCTAGTTGAAAAAAAGAGGCACCTACAATGGGACTTTTGACACGAATTATTAAACAAATCGGCACAGTGGAGCTCACGACATTCAATCTCCGCCTGCAGCACCACAAGGGAGGAAACTACTGGAAAAATGGGACTGTTTTTCACACTCCACGGACAGTGATCTATGACCTGCTGATTGTACATTTAACCTTGTTTGGATTTCATAAGCATTTTTTTGTTATTCTTCTGTACGCCCTAAAATGTTCTTAAAAATAAAGAAAAAAAGAGGGTTTTCAGGGCTTTTTTACACACGGGGAGTGCGGATCTGAGTCTCGAGGTCAAAATAAGTCACAAAAAAAAAACCATCCTGACTTGATTCCGTACGCGTGTGAGCCTTATAGTCAAACCCTGGGACTCTTTCCAGCTTTGCACTTGTTTCTTTTCTCCTTTCAGTTCATTTTTCTCCCTCCTCCCTCCTCCTGATCCCTCTCTCATCGACTTCTTTGCTGCTTGTCAAATGAAATTACAGCAGGAGTTTTGGCAGGTCGCAGCCGCTCGCTCACGGCCGGTGCTGCACTGACATCTAGTGGGGATAAAACGCACGTGTTTGTGCCATTTTATAAAGATTTAACAGAATTTTGTGTTACAGAACGTAGAATAATCACGTATTTCTACTTCTTTACTCATTATTGGCTTGTGTGTTTCGTTGTTAAAGCGTTTTTTTACTACTACAGGGGCTTCTTTTCGTTACAAAATGGTTTATTGAAGGTTTACCATCCTGCTAAAAGTGCATATGACACGTTTTCATGTTTTAATAATCTTGATTTAGTTTGGTGAATATAGTATTTGTGCTAAATATTAATTAGGAGTGGGACGAGATGCAATTTCCACGAGATAAGGCCTACGAGAACGAGACAAGATGAGACTTTGGCCTTATTTAGGCTTTAATAAATACATACGTGCACATTTCCCAGTTTTAGACTCACTGTTTTTGATTTACTTTAGTTGATATTTCTGCCCTTGTTGTAGCTTTGCTTATTGGAACCACGCATTCTCAAAAATATAACTCGCCGGTGCTCGAATCGCTTTCAAACTTTCAATCCAAACGTAAAACATGAGGAAAAAAGCTCATTTTTACTGTGTGTGCACGGTCTTGTCCCATCCCTAAGATTTATCATAGTTTTGTACCAGTTTAGTGGCAAAAAGTCGAGAAAAAACACAAAAATAAACGAAGTAACAGAGTCAGCAAAACGCAGAGGAAATTTATGCAAAAGTAACAATTTTCTGACAGATTAAACCTTGAAAAAACAAATTAAAGGTGCATTCATTGATTTGTTTTAGTCATAACATAATTTAGACACGTTTTGGCTCTTGTTTTCTTTATGATTGTTGGATAACAATTAGGGACGGGATAAAATCTCGTGGCACAAGGTCAAAATTGCAACAAGAAAAATGATCTTGTGAGATTTTTCCCCTTGAATTTACAAAAAAAGGGTTAAGAGCTGTGAGTTACATAATTTGAGAAGCTGTAGTTCCATAAATCTGAACTGCAATGAAAGAATAACCAGTGGGTAATAAAGTGTTCTGCGTTCACCGAAAGATGTTATTTCTAGGGATGCACTGATCCAGCTTTTCACTTCTGATACAACCACTTTGACTTTAAGTATCTGTTCATACCCGATGTGAACCGATACCAGTGTAGGGATGGAAAACGGCTCTTATTTTCTAAAACACAGTTCACTTTTTACTCAAGAGATGCAGCAGAAGTTTGTAACTGTTTATCCTTCAAATCACAACAGAACGGCTTTGTATGAATCAAAGTTCAAACATTATGGCACCTTTTTGGACAAAATCAGCCTCTAAATGGTCTCTTTACATCCAATTAAAAATCCAACCAGGGTAATGCACTGATACTTGAGCCAGTTTGTTTTTGAGTGCCGATATTCTGTACCTGTATCTGTATCGGTGCATCCTCTGGAGGCCGGGAGCCAGGTCCTCAGGATGTTTTTTCCTCCCTTTTTTCACTATTATTTCCTGTTTTCTTATATCTTGGGCCATCACAATGGGATAATGTCCACCCCAAACTCGGCCCAGACTTGGTCCCAGGGCCCCAAAAACACCCTATTTAGGAAAAGCTATTGGCGGAATCATGTAATTGTAAATATTCAGGTGCTGCAACTGCATAAATGCTCAAATAACCCTAAATTTGTGCATGGTGTGTCCTGATACTTAGGGGAAACTAGCAGAAAAATATTCTGGGTCTTGTTATGTAGTTATTTCGTTGTACGTTTTGAAAAGCTGGTACGTGATAATGGATGTGAGGATGAATTGTTTTGTTTGTAATTAGTCTTCCAAAATGAGCATGAAAACAGCTAAAGTGATCAGAGCCTGGATTTGTCTGGATTAATCGCTTTACATGACACTAAATTTCATTTCTTGTTGCTGTTGAGTGAAGGAAATGTGAGCACTGAAACGATTCGGTGACTGAACTTTACCGCGTATGATACAGGGTCACTCAAACATGCGTGAACGACAATGAAAGAAAACTCCAGAGATGTGTTTGGTTGCTTATTTGAAAGAGGAAATGGTGAAAAACTGCAAAAAGACGCTTTAAGAAAGAGTCGTACTGAGGGATTTTAACGAGCTATTCATCCGTCCGTGGTAGAAAAGGTTTCAAAGGTTAACATCTGGACAAAATTCTCAAAAATATGACGGTTTTTGGCACGGTTTGGCGTTGGTGCGATTTTGTTTGGTGTAACGTTTCTCCCTTTTGTCGTGTGTTTCCCCTGCAGCTGTTATAACTGTGGAGGTCTGGACCACCACGCCAAGGAGTGTGGCCTGCCCCCTCAGCCAAAGAAATGCCACTACTGCCAGAGCATCACGCACATGGTGGCCCAGTGTCCGCACAAGGCTCTGGCGCCCCCCTCAGGCTCTCAGGACCCACAACACGCGTCTACCTCGGCCTCCAGCTCGGGCACAGGGAGCGGGCCGTACCTGTGCGCCCCGGACGAGGAGGATGGCGGGCGGGCCGGCTCGGGCTCCTCCCCCCTGGAGGGCTCCTCTTCGTCCCCAGAGGAGGCGCACTCGCAGAGGGCCCCGCGGTCCCAGCGCTGGAGGAAATCCTGAAGAAGCAGCAGCACGTCGCCTGTCAATCAAGCAGCCCTCATCTACCTCGTCAACCAATAGGAGGTCTCCGATAGGCTGCGTTCACGATGGAGAACGTGACGGTGTCGTAATGGGCGACGGAGGGCGGCGGGGAGACGAGAGTTTCAAATGACATCCACAAATGTTGAATCTGACCATTTCAACTTTTCTTTATCAGTCTCTATTACTAAAGGCGCACTATGGTCTTTTCTAATGAGTTGTTCGCCGCTTGCTTGTCCAGAGAAAATGTTCTTTTGCCTCTAATGTTCCACAGTATTGTCTGTAGAATCCCTCAGTCGTCCAGGTAGAATCCACGGCAAAGGAGAAATTCAATCTGTCAACTGAACAAACGTTTATTTAGGTCGAAAACGTTTTGCTGCTCATCCAAGCTGCTTCTTCAGCTCTGGTCAGACGCTGGTGGACGCTGCCTTAAATCTGCCTGAAGGAGGAGCTAAATACACTGAAACTACTCTGAAACTAACACCCTGTAAAGAGAAACTGTAAACAAGTAGGGTGTTCATTTCAGATAGTTTCAGGGTAATAAACTCCTTCCTTCAGGCAGATACAGAGTTTAACTAATTTATTAGACACCTCCCAGTATAAGGTGTTTGCCGCTGCCATAGGTAAGGTTAACAGTATTTCTGTTTATAATGGTTAATCCGTAGGTATATGCAAGATCTTTTTGTCAAAACAATATCTTTAATGCAAAAAATATAACTGTTGTTGCTATAATCAAAGTCTCATCCAAAGCAAGTCTCTGGGAACAGAGAGAAACTATTTGGAACTCGGTAACAAAAGAGACTTTGCAAAACGACATAAAAACAAAGCAGCAAGAATGCAGCAGTGATCTGCACCAAAGGATCACATTAAATATTCACATTTTTGGTTATTATTTATCACTAAGGACCATTTTCTGATTCCAATTGGTCATTTTTAAAATGAATAACCATGAAATCGTTAATTAGAAACAAGTTGTTGATATACTATGAAGTTATTTATGTTTTCTTGTTCTACTAAGCGCTGTATAAGGCAGTGTCCTCCAGCGTCTGAACAGAACTGAAGAAGCAGTTCAGATGAGCTGCGAAACCTTTTTGACCTAAATAAACATTTGTCCAATTGACAAATGGAGTTTCTCCTTTTGCCTTGATCCACAGTATTGCATTAAATGTGTCTGTCTTTCCTGTATTCAGTTATAAATGTTGTGTTGCTTTGAAGAACATGTAAATCTAGATCTGACCTGTATGTTTTCACTTGCTGAAGTCCAGGGAGACGAGCGATACTGTGGAACATTCTAGAGAAGGCAATAACATCTCCCTGGAGACAAGCCGGTGGTGAATCTCCATCAGAAATGTTCAGATGACGCCTTTAAATCCATTTTGAATCCAAGACTTATCCTAGTTTTTGTTTTGTGTGGGTAAATTTTAACCTCAAACCAGGTCCAAATCCTCCCCCAGAACGTCCTCCCGCCTTCCCTCTCGACTAAAACCGTCTTTATGAACGTCGCAACGTCACGTGAACGCAACCTATCCTCCAACCCTTTACTTCACTTTTGTTTTGAGTTTTTTTTTTGTTTGTTTTTTTTGTTTTTTCTGAACCAGCGCAGCTATGGCAACGATCATTGGGGTACGTGCGTGTTGTGAATGTGGGAGCGTTCCGGGGTGCAGCTAACCTCCGCTGGAAAGGGGACTGCAGGGAAAGACTTTTTATCATGTTGAAAAAAAAAAATCAGTGCAGCTCAAGAAATAATGTATCAATGTATATCTCCTGTTGTTTTTGGACCTACAGTTTGGCCATCTGATTGTAGTTTTTTTATTTTTATTTCATAACTCGCGTGGCTGCTCGTACCATAGCCGCGAATGTATGTCTTTGGTGGCCTAATCGTTCCATAATGCATCCTCTCAAATGCACACTGTAGCTCGATTTAAGACGGATTAGCCTCTAAAAGCGCCGAGATAATCCAGGCGAAGGGTTACGGGGCTGAGAACCACCTTACGGGAGACGCGCTTTTCTTTCAGTGAGCTGCTGTATACTTTTATTTCTCCCCCTCGCCTCGGCCGCAGACCCGACGGATTGTCTTATACGAGCGTGCACGTGAATGTGTAGTCTGTGCACGTGCCTTGGATAAAGCCTTTGTTTTTGTCGGAATGTCAAAGAGTAGAAGAGGAGTGGACTGGTGCATTGGAATGTACTGAATGTATTACCATAAATGACAAAAAAGAAAAGAAAATGGGTTTAAAAATCAGCTTAAAAAGGAATGTACCAATCCAGTGTAAACTACAGGCGCTGTACCTGATTTTTACGCTCTTACAAACGTCAAAAAAACAAAACTAATCCATTTGAAACGGTTTGCAGTGGTCCAAAGTTATTCCTCTCTTACCTTAAGTATTCTGGACCTCCTAATCATTCACCACGATGAGTTTAGAAGCGCTTTTAATAACTATCATAGCTCAGAGTGGAGTTTTGACCATGCTAATGTGCACTTCCTGATTATCGGACATTAAAAAGTACAGCTATACGATCGGACCAATATTTTCAGTATTTCAGAGCATCAGATTTTGATCTTAAATTTTCAGCACAGGCTTTAGTTTTAGCATTTAGCATTTAGTTTTGCTACTTAAAGAATATGCACAAAGCTTTATTCAGGGTTCCCACGGTCATGGAAATCCTGGAAAAGTCATGGAATTTTGTGAACTCAATGAATGTTTTGGAAAAGTCATGGAATTTTAGCATCTCTTTCACGTTATCAAGTTATCATGAGGCTATTACGATTATTTCCAAACATATGCGCCAATCGCTCCAGCAGGACTAAACACAATAAGGTCTTTTTAAATTGACAGTTCTGAGTTTTGGACATAGGGCGTCATTTTCTCGTGAGCCAGAGCGTTGGAGACGTGTGGAGACACTTTTTTAAATCTTCCCTCCAGTCCTTGCGTTTGCAGAGGTTGCTGGTCTCCACACGTCTCCAACACTCTGGCTCACGAGGAAATTACACCCTATGTCCAAAGTTCCAAACTGTTCCTTTAAAAGAGACACAATAAATGCACTGACAGGATTTTGAATGTAAAAAAACTATAATACCAAACCATAAGGTGAGAGGAAAGAGTTAACATTTCATATTTAGCCCTAAAAGTGCTCAATTCTACAGATTTAGAGTGCTGTAAAGTCATGGAAAATTCACTTTAGGTCATGAAAAAGTCATGGAAAAGTTTTGAAATTTTGTGGGAACCCTGTTTGTTTAAACAAAAGTGCAAAAAGATAACTGCTGAAAATGTGACTACACAGCTCTCCTATACATCTGAGTTTGCAGTCAGTTTAAATAATAAAATTGGTGTAAAATGATCAAAATTGGCCCAAAAAAAAATCACCAGACCTTAACGCCCATCGGTTTCTCATTGACCATGGAAAAAAACTTTGATTTAGTCTGACTTTGACCTTGACAGCTGCTTATACAATATATCTGCACTGGGACAAGACACATTTTGCTCAAATACGTGGGAAAAATCAGGTACAAAGCCTTTAAACACTCAAAAAGTAAAAACATACTCGTAAAACTATTCAAATCGTTAATGGCAACACGTCTGCGCCCTGAACCAGATGTGTGCATTGACTTAAAGACTGTTATTGTCCTGGAAATCTGAAAAATCTGACAAAAAGTCCACGATTCTTCTACTGCCCTACCACAAAACCTTACACTATGACTCCTCTGATTGCTAATAGCCTAGTTAGAGATGCCTTAGACTTAAGAAAAGCAACGTATTATCCACGTAGTTAGTTAACGAATCAGCGCCAGTTAGTGATTTAGACTTGTTTTTTGCCCTAGCTGAAAATAACATTATAAATCATAGTATAAGTCATTAATATATATGATATAACTGAAAAAAGGTCTATTAACTATAAGTATATAAGGATGTAGTTTGGTCATGTAGGTGAATAGCCCTGTATATTACTGCATGGCGAGCTACGTTTCTCTCAGTTGTCGTTATGAGCGTTCAAAGCCTTATTTTGATCACACAAACTGGCCACACGTAAAACCGTAACAGTATCACAAATGATCTCAGCTGCTCAGATGTACAATATTACCTCACCTTTTCTTCCTGTTTGGGGAAAAAATAGAATACATAACAAATGTGGCAGAACATTGAAGCTGCTCGCACTCCTTTTCCACCTGTGCCTACCTACCTGATACGTACTGTTAGCCTGCTAGCTAGCACCAGCCAACCGGACACGTCAATGTTCTTACTACGGGAAGTTGTGACGCTGCTGCTGCTACACTAAGTGGAGAGACGTTAAGTTCTAGAGGGGAAAAGAGAGGAAGTTGTGCTGCTTATGGTAGAACTTGAACTGACTGACCTCTGACCTGAGACTGAACGACCTAAACGTGACACAAAATGGGCCAAACGTGGATTCAATACTCCCCGAACTGACCCAGCAGACCTCTAACAGGGACTCCGACTATTATCCGACTGTAATAGCCCAAGGGCAGGACGGTATGGTGTTAAATTTCCCATTTTGATCTATCTTGTGACCTCATGACAATGTGCTATTTTATAATAATGACATTGTTATCGTAATTATCATATCGCCCACCCCTAAGCAGGCCTACACCAAAAGTGACCCAACAATGACTTGATCATGCCCCAGATTTGAGGAGAACAATGAGCCAACTGTTATCCAACAGTATTTCACTTAATAGTGATACAGTGATCCACAGTGATCTACACTGATTCTGTAGAGGCCAAAAAGTGACCTAAAAAGGACTCAGTATCACCCTAAAAGTGAGAGGGATAGTGGTCCACAGACGACCCGTCAGTAACTTGTCTAACCCAACAGCTACCCAATAGTGACCTAAAAGTGACCCGAGAATGACCTAAAAGTGACTTGAGAATGACCCAAAAGTGACCCAACAGCAGGTGAACCTCTCTCTGACCAGATTGAATGTGAAAAGAGCTGTCCAAGGGTGGACGTATGTATATCGTAATGTTCTGACAAATCAATCACTTTGTATGATGAGATCAAACTTAGCTTGTGTGCTAACTTCTTTTTTTTTTTAAGAAAAGAGCTCTAAGTAGACAACCAACTATTTTGGTATAATGGTATTGTACCAAAGAGTTTGGCTTTATTCTTGAAGGCATCTTACGGTGTAACGCGGAAGTGCTATTCTCTCTGCGCGTGTTGTTTGTTTTGTTTTTTTTATGTACAGCTTTTTGAATGTGTGAGTGCGTTACATTAAATATCAAATGTGTGGAGGTGGGTTTTGCCCGTGACACAGGGAAACTGAGGGGAGTCGAAAGTGTAGACCTGCTCCAAATACTGAGGCAGATACTGGAACATATAAAGCAGAGTAAAACATCTCGATTTTTCCTCACCAAACATTATCTTGTTTAAACCAAAATATTACCTTAAAGAACACATATTATGCATTAATATTATGCTTTAATTCCCTTTTAATTCATGCTTTTGGTCACCTTGGGATCAGTAAGTTAAAATAATGTCTACATATACTTTATAAACTCTATAAACATCTTCGTTTCCAATGAGGCTCCCTCAAGAAGAATGAACAACAGCAGTAAACAAATCCGAGTACAAAAACGAGTCCTTATCCTCTGTAATTCCTCTGCTAATAGAGCCGTGCATTCCAGTGTCTGGATTTTTGCCTGTGACGCCACTAAATGGGTAAAATACAAAAGGAATGCCCTCTGGATTAATGAAACAAGTGTAAATGAAGCAAAAATACAAGTCCAGGTTTGTTTTTGATGAGGGGACGACGATATAACATGGTCAAAACCTCAAAAACGTCCATCGTGCATAATCTGTGCTCCTTAAGATTATTGTAATACTTTTTAGAAAGACTTTAAAGAAATCTGCTACCCTGTGTACAGTGATGACATCCAGTTGCAGCCTTAAAAACCTCATTCTCGCGGTAATTCTCTTGGTTTGTCTTCCTCCCCTCACTTTCCCCAGCGCACTGGCAGAGTCCTCTTCCATACAAACCAATGCAGCGACAGTACCAAGATGAATGACCAAACAGCCAGAGCACAGGCGCGCTCCACAACTCTGTTTTGTATGGTGTATTTTTACATTTTTACACAATTCCTCTCAGGATGATGAACTATTCTCAGGGAATTAACCAAAAAAGTGTATTTTATTCTTTTGGGAATCATCCACTGACTGACTGACCAACCACCTCTGCAAAGCAATGGAGATATGCCGTTTGTAACCCATATCCATGTACTGACTTAGCAACTACCTCTTGAGTTTTACATAGTTGTGCATTTCTTTTTTTGTTTTTGTATATTTTTGATGATATGATTAACTGTAGGTCTATTGTACTAAAGGTGTGCTGTGAGCTGAAGTTCCCATGTGTTGCCACAGACTCCCTGGTCTTCCTTCCCACTGTTGAATAATAAGTTTTGATATATTTTTTTCTTTTTTTTTACTGCAGAACTTTCCTTTCGCTGTTACCATTTTGTTTACAGCAAAAGCCTACCTCATAAACCTCGCTGTTCCTCCACAGACCAGACCTCCTACCGCTAGCCTGCTCTACCTCCACGCATTCTCACGTATGACTTTGAAAATACACCGAAACGTCGCACAATGAGCCACGAGATAATCAAACGCCGAGGCTCGACTCTTACAATCATGTAAAGCAGTGATTTTGGGCTACGCGCCTCTTCAAATAATGTGTAAAATGAATAATTTGCCCTATATAGAATTGTTATCGCTTAAAAAATATTCCTTATTAAGTTTCCTTTATGAATATCCGAGTAATCAACTTTGTCCTTTATCATTTTAAAAAAATTTAAAGCTTCCATTTCAAATTGTGTCCAACCCAAATTGTGTTATTATAAGCCTCTTTCATACATGATGTGGGCTGTGCCGAAGAGACGAAAATGTGCAGCTGCATATGATTCTTTATTGTTTTTTTGTCTTTTAACAAACATTTCACAGCAGAAGAATGATTACAGTGACCCAAATTCTGTCAGAAAGTGTCTTGCATATGTTGGGATTCAACCGACAACTTTGGTTTGATTAGTGAAGTGCCATGTACCTACTGACCGTCGTGATGTTTATACTGAGTCTAAATCTCTAGCCTGGACAAGGGATGGGCATTCGATTAAATTTTCTCAATCGATCGTCGTGAGAATTAACGATTTTCGCTTAATCATTAATGTTTTTATATTAAAATCATTATTATTACTATACTTTTATATATGAAAATGCAAGGAAAACACAAAAATACAGTGTGTTTTTCCGCAAGATCTTTATTAGCAGGACCACTGTGGGCAGATAAAATTTGTGCGCATTGCGAAACTTAACTTTACAACATATAAACCATAACAACTATAGAGCCACATCAGCAGGTTTGCGCGTATTTGTTTAAGTTTTACAGAAATTAAATTTAAAACCACATGGCGAATTTGCATGAACTATTAAAACAAACCGCTCGCTCTGTGCGCTGATGCGGTCAGCTTCTGTCAGACTAAGGCACGCCTCGGTGGAATATGCGTGTTCTTTCTACGACAGAGGATGGTGAGTCTGTTCTGTGTGTATATATCGCGCTGTTTGAGACATAGAACTACAATGAAATTGTGTTTGTCTTTTGGACGCATGCATATTCAACTTGTTGTAGGACACTGCATATACATATCACAGCATCCCGGAATATCCCAGAGTGGTACAGTGATCTCCAAGGAGGTGTGCCATTAGCCTGATTCATCAGCCAGTTTCACTTTGTGGAAACCGTCTGACCTC
Organism: Odontamblyopus lacepedii; assembly: GCA_034769755.1. Lineage (NCBI taxonomy): Eukaryota > Metazoa > Chordata > Actinopteri > Gobiiformes > Gobiidae > Odontamblyopus > Odontamblyopus lacepedii. The sequence continues at coordinate 5,994,066 of CM068365.1, read as the reverse complement.
GCAGCGTTAGGATTCGTTCGCTCGACGGTAGGCGGGGCCTTTTTTTATTCGATCAATCGCTGCTATTTGGTGGTGACGTCTGTAATGCGCCAGAACGCTCAGTGGTGTTCAAGTAATCCTGGCACAACAGCAAATCCTGTAGGAAGAAGGGAAATAATGTCTTTCCCCTGATAAAATTCACCAATCGTTCTCTTTGTTCTGGCTTTAAATCCTCGATGTCGGGAATCGTTGCCAACACAAAATGTTCGGCTTCGTCTATATCCATCTGGACGCTTTGTTTCCTCTTGTGCTGCACCACAAAAGGACCCAGAGGAGCTGGAGTTTGACCTCATGGCTTCACAGCTCACAGCTACAACTTCTGGGATTCTTGCAAACCGCCGAGTGTGCTCTGAATCCTGACCTAACCGTATGGAGAGAAATGAAATTGAGCGGAGGCAGCCTGGCTAGTCAGACGCAGCCTCGTCTTCTTACGCTACGAACAACTTACATTTGATTTGTCGATTAAAAATGAACATAATCTACGAAATTCTTAATGTCAGCTATAGATTCATCGACTAATCGTGCCCATCCCTCGTCCGGAATACAGATCTGGAGATTAGTTTATTGCGTACGTTTTGGAATATCAAAGGGGAAAGTGGACACCCTTGTCTAAACCCTGTGAAATTGGGAGTACATTGAAACTCCTCTGAGAAAGGCTTTGCAGCACATGTGTGGAAGAGGCAAGATTCACGTTTGACTTTCTTGATTCTGATTAAAAAAAAAAGATATAATGTCTTTGTTTTAGTATAATGTAACCAATAATCCCTAAAAGAAAAGTACTGGGGTGGACACAAGCAGTCCCTGCGTGTATCGATATGATTTGTCTGTTTTAGCAAATACGTATTCCCTTCTTTTATTCGACTTCGTAGTTAACCCTTTCAGAGCCGCAGATAATCACGTCGAGTTTGGAGACTGAGGCCATGTTTTTTGGGCATCGTCAGCCTTTGAATCAGTGGACTTTTGTACCAATGGTGACATGTGTGATTTTTGTAAGAACCAACTTGTGAGATAAAGCTCAGTATTACAGGTGAACGAGATCCGAACAAAATACACGGCTATGTTCAAAATATAGTGATGTTATTATTCTAAGTAGCTTTATATACTATTTCTCCAATCAATGTAACTACTGATAGATCTTTTGTGTTGTGGTCAGTATTTGAAAAAGGTAGCCATTTTTCATATCGCACAAAGACTGTTAAAATACAATTGCATATGTAATAATCAAAGGGTGTGTCTCTCATACGATTAAGCACAAAGTTTTACATCATTTCTTAAAAACTGAATGGTTATAGTTGAACATTTGACATTAAAAGTTGTAAATTTAGAGTTGCAGCATTGCTATACCAAAGATCTGGGCATATTTACTTTAAAGATATAAAAAAACGTACCTGCTTAGTCAAAAAGTCAAGAGTTGTTGCATGTTTTAACAGTTTTAAAGGGATAGTTTGTGTTTTTTGACATGAATCTGTACGTCTCTGTCAGCAGAGTCGCATCAACACTGACTTACCTCCCGACAGCGTCTGAGCCGAGTTCTTCCCCGGTTTCGGTGCTGATGAAAGTGTCCGGCAAGTTGGCTGGAGTCATGAAAATAAAGCGTTTTTCTTCTCAAAACAGTATGTGTTCAAAAGAGTGAAACATTTGTGTCACAAATCCTGAACTCGAAAAAGTCAGACCTCATAATCGCTTGGTACTATTTTCTCTCCGGTCGTATCACTGCGCTGCCTCCAGGTGAAGCCGCACACGAATCCAACACTTTTTTCAGTAGTTCGGCAGAGTTTACGTGGTCAGACTTTTGACAGCCGCGACGTGAGAGAGCTAACGTGAGAGAGCTAACGTGAGAGCTACAGCCATAAGTGTATAAGCTATATAAAAATATATATACAGTTGTGCTCAAGTTTACAGACCCTGACAGAATTGTATTGATTTCTTGTCCATCTTTCAGAGAATATGAATGTTAACACAGAAACTTTTCTTTCACGCATGGTCAGTGCTTGGGTGAAGCCGTTTATTATCAAACAACCGTGTTTCCTCTTTTTAAATCATAATGAAACAGAAACTACACAAATGACCCAGTGACAGCTGGAGTCTTTTGTGATAGTTGTGGATGTGTTATTTTCTCTGATGGTAAATCTGCTCATTCTTCTGGGCAAAAGGCTCCAGTTCCTGTAAATTCTTGGGCTCTTGTCTGAACTGCAGCTTGAATCTGCCCAGAGGCTCAGTGATACTGAGGTCAGAAGAGACGAACACTCCAGAACCTTCACTTTATTCTGCTGGAGCCAGTGACAGCTCCACTCGCCTTTGTGTTTTGGATCATTATCATGTTGGAATATCCAAGTACGTCCCATGTGCAGCTTCTGGACCAAGAAATCATCAATTCTGTCAGGGGATGGAAACTTATGAGCACAACTGTAAAAATGGTGTGGGCTTGTGATTCTCCAGGCTGGAACAATAAAACTCCAGGTTCTTCAGCTTGTCCCACTCTGTCCCTCCTGTTTCTCTCTCTGCTGTTCTGACTCCAGCTGGTGAATTTGGGCGTCAGTATATTTGGGTTCAAAAAGATCTCCCTTTGGCTCTGTGCTAAAGGCCATGTCTTCATCGTCACTGTCGTCGTCACACATGTTGTCGTGAACTTTCCGAGGAGGAAACACAGTGAAACGGGTGCAGTGATGCGACCGGAGAGAAAATAGTACCAAGCGATTATGAGGTCTGATTTTTTTCCGAGTTCAGGATTCGTGATGCAAATGTTTCACTCTTTTGAACACTTATTGTTTTGAGAAGAAAAACGCTTTATTTTCATGACTCCAGCCAACTTGCCGGACACTTTCGTCAGCACCAAAACCGGGGAAGAACTCGGCTCAGACGCTGCCGGGAGGTAAGTCAGTGTTGATGCGACACTGCTGACGGAGACGTGCAGATTGATGTCAGAAAACCCCAACTATCCCTTTCACTTTGTAAATGCAACAGTTCAAGATTCAAGTGCAAATTTTGGCTTGACGAATAAAGTGATGAATAGAAATTGTACAAAATTGTAGGCGTATTGTTCAAACAACAGTGTAAAACCAATTCGAGGTGCTTTGATTTGTGTTAAAAGGAGACGGTCACTCTACAATACCTCACTGCTGCTGCCTTTGCTCTGATCAAATACATGTGCTATTGTGACTCATGGGATTTTTCGTTTTTGAATTTCAATTTTGACTTTTTTTTGATCCGAACTGGAAGTCAGGAGCTGTTACCTCTCACATTCCTGGTGTTTATGTGTTGAAGTGGCGCGGCCAGAGGGAAACCTGCTACGAGCTCAAGCACTGATGATTCTTTTGAAATGGGGAAAGCTTCTTCTATATTTGTGCATATCACTCGTTTTATTTTAGCCCCGATATACAAAAGTGTACTGCCTTTTTATTTCTGTGAATCTTTGGATTGGATTTTGAAATAATTGTCTTAAATGTTTTACCTGATTGGAAAATAAACCTATTATAATGGCATTAAAGTATGTATAATTTCCTACTACATACTGGAGTCTGACTCTTTATTATTGACTGTGGTTATGCAGACACTGGTTTATTAGTCCTGCAAATACTTACTGCTACTACTGCTACTACTACTACTACTGCTACTACTACTACTACTGCTACTGCTACTACTGCTACTACTACTACTACTACTGCTGCTGCTGCTGCTACTACTACTGCTACTGCTACTACCATTACTGCTACTACTACTGCTACTGCTACTACCACCACTGCTACTACCATTACTGCTACTACTACTGCTACTAATACTACTACTACTGCTACTAATACTACTGCTACCATTACTGCTACTACCACCACTACTGCTACTAATACTGCTGCTACTACTAATACTACTACTGCTGCTACCGCCACTACTCACTACTACTGCTGCCACGATTACCACAGCGGCTACTCCCACTGCTACTACCACCACCACCGCTGCCACCATTACCGCTACCAGCTACAATACCACTACTACCGCTACTACCACCACTGCTACCACCACCACTACCGCTACTTGCGGCTAATACTACTGCTACTGCTACTACTACCATTACTGCTACTGCTGCTACTAATACTGCTACTACCACCACTACTGCTACTAATACTATTACTGCTACTACCACTACTACTACTACTACAACTACTAATACCGCTACTACTACTGCTACTACTCCTACCACCACTACTGCTACTACAGCTACTCCTATTACAACCACTACTACTGCTACTACTACTACTACTTAATACTGCAACTACTAACTACAACTGCTTAGTACTACCACTTTCTACTACAACTACTTACTACTATAACTACTTACTCCTCCCACCTACTACTACAACTATTTGGTACTACCACTACTTACTACTACAAATACTTAATATGACCACTTACTACTACAACTACTTAGTACTACCACTTACAACTTTCTTCTACAACTACCACTTATTACTACAACTATTTACTACCTCCACTTACTACTACAATTACTTACCACCTTCACTTTCTACAACTACTTAGTACTACCACTTACTACTACCTCCAATTACTACTATAAATCTACTTACTAATACAACTACTTAGTACCTCCACTTATTACTACAACCACTTTCTACTACAACTACTTATTACTACAACTAATTACTACTACCACTTACTAATACAACTACTTAGTACGACCACTTACTACCTCCACTTACTACTACCACTTTCTACTACAAATACTTAGTACTACGTAACAGAAGTGGGACCAAGTCGTTTGGCAAGTCTCAAGTCTTTGTCCTCAAGTCCGAGTCAAGTCCCAAGTCAAACACAGGCAAGTCCAGGTCGAGTCTCAAGTCACCGGTCCATGAGTCCAAGTCAAGTCCAAGTTGTTTGCTTTGAACTTCAACTTGATTTTTAAGATAAACTGTACTTATAAAGTCAGTATATTTCTATAAGAGCATTTATGGAGTATGTAAGAGTTGTAGAGATGCTAATTTTCCTTTTTAAATGTCTTGACAAGATCTTAGTGTGAATCATTATGGTCAGAATAGGAAGAATTCAGATTTTTGCTTCGCAAGTCTTAAGTCACATGCCTCAAGTCCAAGTCGAGTCCCAAGTCCTAGTCCATTTTATCAAGTCAAGTCAACTGTTTAGTGGTCGGCTGCTATGATTTATGCACAATATGATCAACTATCGAATGTAAAATACATGAAGTCGGATCAGAAACTAGATTCTAGTGTTACCCAAAAATGCTGAGTGTCACACAGACATACTGTATATACAATATTTACAGTTTCAAGTGCACTCGAGTCCTGGTAAAAGAGAGAGAGTTGATGTAGGACGGCATTAGATCCACGTTAAGCTCTAGAACCTCCATGCAATTACCACTTACTACTGCTAACCTGCACCCACTGCCATTTCTGCTGCCATTGATCACTGTGCACAGTATTTAGTGTTCTTCATATGTGTAGTACTGCTATTCTGACACTAGAGGTCACCAGAACACTCCCAACTACTAGTGCACTAAAAAAGCCCAGTCTTATCAAGTAGACAGTCCCCGAAAGTCATTTTTTGTTTGTGTATCTGTTTTCCTTAGCTTTTACTGATAACAATTGTAATGCCGATTTGTTCTGGATCACAAAAATATTGGACCTGCCCTATTTATTTGTTATTGTGTGGCTTTGTTATCCAGTTATCCAATCAGAAAGCAGAATGAGCCTCACACGAGTCTCTCATTTGGGTTGCCAGTTTCAGTGCTGAAATCCAGCTGGTTTAAACCTGATCTGAATGGTCACGACCTAAACCCCAGCACCTTCAGACAGTCATGAATCAGTGCTAGTGCCTGTCCACAAACTGAGAAAGAGAAAAACCTGTAGGAGTCCTTCATCTGCAGGTTAAAACACTGGCAACACCAGTTCAGTTGTGATGGTATTACCTTTTAAAACTAATTATCACGGGTTATTCATTGTTCTAATAAATGTTAAGAGCTGAATTCTTTGGCCATCGTTTCCATATTCTGTAATAATCTGGTGGACACAGCCTCAACAATCTCGACCGGTTTGTTCTCCGCCCAAAGTCGCCGTTAAACTTTACAACACGCTCCAGTACTCGAAGATAAAGAACCCCGGAGCCCAGCAGTGTTTAAAAAGTTTATTGTGATAGCGTCCTGTTCCCTTTAAAAACAGCACAAAAGTCAGAGGTAGAAATCATTACTCACTCACACACGTTTTCAGTCAAACGTAATTCCTTCAACAATACTATTCTATTACCAGTATTTCATTAACACATTATGACAGCCAGTATTAAAAATGCACTACGAAACCTTTCTGATGATGCTTTTCTCCACAAATATTGGTTAATACTTTGCCGGGAATGTTCCACAGTAGGGCATTTTATCTCACATATTATCTTACAGGTCAGATTTGTGGAGAGGCGACCCCGTTCGCAGTAAGAATGCATTTTTTCCAAGGCATTTTGAAAGCAAGACGCACCCGTAACTGGATATAACACAAGAGAGACAAGTTTAATGCCTCACTGTGGAAATTACAAGCAAAGATTTAACCTTCCCTCCACAGAAAAAGTTACATCGTGCAGTTTTAATGTCAGACTGATAAATAAATATTAGAGAAACATTGTTATGGCTGTATTAGTAACTTGGCTAACCTGAAGTAGTAGCTTGAAACGTTGGGTGACCATATTTACCCGGGACAGTCCCAGTTTTGAGCCACGGGGCCCCTGTCCCAGCGGATTTATACAAAACCAGTGATGTGTCCCAGTTCTATACAAGAAATGCCCCTATTTTTGACCAATCTGACCCCTGCCAACAGTAAAGAGAGGCACACATTGACATTTGTTTGGGTAAAATACAGAAAAGCTGCTTAAAAATGACCAAAACACAAAGAAAATGTGACAATACTGACTCACCGAGTGCAGAAATATTTTCCTTACAAACTCGTTTCACAATTTAATTATTACCAGCCACTCAAGATTGAGAAATTTCGAGATTCTGGTCACCCTATAGAGCCTTTTAGAGCGGAAGTGATGAAAAAAAGCTGTGCGCATATTTTGGCAACAGAAGTGGCATTGTTCCCCATTCTTTCCGATTCATTCAGACTGAACACGGACAGAAGACGACGCAGATAAAAACATTTCCAGCACCAAAATGTCTGGTTGTTCTGTGTGTGGTTGTCAGAATCAATATTTTACGGCGGACTAAAGTTTTACTCACTGATCGCACGAGGATCTGGCAGTCGGACACCGTTTGTCAAAGGCGGCTTGTTGAGGAAATATTTGTGATTTTTTTGACAATAATCCTTGACAAACTGCGGAGTTCTGCTGTACTTCTGTTGCCAAAATGCGAAACCGAGCCTACGTCACCACTGTTTACTCGCGCTAAAAGGGTCTAATGCGGGGAGTCTCCAACCTTTTTCCTCATGTGAGCTACTTTTTGTAAAACGAAGATACCAGAGAGCTACTGATTTTAGCGATCGCCAGAAATTTTGTAAATACAAGAGCCATTTTAGGTGGAAGATGTCTGAAGAAGTCCAGAAAACATAACCCATTATCCAGTAAACTGTGCACAAAATGAGACATCAAAATTACACATTTATACATAGGCATTTAATCAATCAAATTTGAGTTATTCAGCGCAACGTGTATAATTCAGAAATCCTTTGGCGAGCTACAGGTTGGAGACCCCTGCCCTATTGTAATGCCCTGTGCCAGCTTAGGATTTTGTTGGCCTATTCAGAAAACAGTTCAGTAAAAACAGAGGTAACGTTAATATTTCAGAATAGCATGTTTGTTTACAGAGGTGCATGTTGATAAATTAAGCAGTAGAAGAAATGTGTAGCTTGAATCCAAAAGTAAAATTCCTTCAGTCCATATGGTGTAAATTAATTAAAATTATTAGTATCATTTTTGAATTTGTTTGAGAGGGGAAATACACGTTTTTGAAAGTACAATTGTTACATAAGTGTTGGAATTTTATGCCGAAAATGGGAGCGAAGTTCGTTTGTTGGAATAAAATTTACTTGACATCAATTGTTTTCTGGTATTTTTACATTTTCTAGTTTCTTTTTTGTATTTGGAGGTATTAAATTATAATTTAATCGATAATAAACATTTATAGTTATGTATTAGATACTTTTACCATCAAGCACCATCTCGACCAATTGGTAGAGGCATATATTTTTAAAACTGGGGGGGTCTATTTTTATTTTATTTTTGTCATTACTGATCCACTAACTTAAAAAGCACAAAAACATAATTTTTACATTGTTTTTTTCTTCAAGTGAACATTAAAAGGGTTAAAGGCCCTTCCTATATTACACAAAACTGACTCTTGTGAGCTTTAAACCATGTTATAACGATGTTTCCTTGTCAAAAACAAACCTGGAGTTGTGTTTTGGTTCATTCACATGTGTTTATGGCAATGTTTAGTCTGTTTACGTCTCCAGAACTCAAAATGCTGCGGTAGTTTTCAAGTAAACGGCTCGTTTTACCTTTAGTTCAGTAGAGATCGGCAATTCTAGGGCTGAAACCATCCAAATGATTCCAGCGAAGGTGTGTGGAGTTTAAAAACACATTGGGGCACTTCCTGTATTACCGCACGACGTCCCAAGGTGGAAAACTCAGCCTAAATCTGCAGCGTTTGTGCGTTAAAATGTAAAATGTGCGAACGAAACACAACTCCAGGTCTGTTTGTGATGAGGAAACTACATTATAACATAGCTCAGAATGAGATTGTAATTTATTTAAATAATTGCTGCTACTTATTCAGTCAATATTTAATTAAAAAACCTCCACGAGTGTATAATTGATTGACTGCACCCATAGAACTCTAGTGTAAATCTGTTATCATTATTATTAAGTGCTGGCGGCGTAAACACGGCTAAAAACAGGTGATTTTTTTTTAGTTTCATTTGTTTTGAACAGTTTTGAACAATATTATTCGGTACAGCCAGGAGAAGAGGAGAAGCAAAAAGTATTTAACCGTTATTAAACATTTCTGAAGTCTTGTAAACGTCATAAAATATTGTACGTGTGAATACTGAAGGTGAATTACACACCTTAAAAATACGCTGGTTATTTTGCTCTGTGTTCTGATGTTCGATTAGCAGTGAAATAAGTTTGTTTGCTTGTTTAAATAGGCTGTTTTCACTGACTTTTACATTTTGTTTGTATTATTTTTTCAGATGGAGCCAGTAAAAATCCTAATGTGCGTTTTTTTTTTTGGAAAGATAAGAAATTTGGTGCGAAAAATCAAATAGTTACACAAAATTGGCTTAAATTTTGCCCAGAAATTACAGTTAAAAGTCCTCCACAGAATCTTTATTTATTTAAAATTTACAATGTGAAGAGTGTCGTTATTTGAAGGACTTTAAGACACTTTAAGACTCTCTGGTTTTATATCCTGGTCGGGCCTTTAATTGGAAATAACGAGACGATTTACGGGCCGATTTTGTCCTCAAACGTCTCGTAATGTTTGAACTTTTATTCCCACAAAGCTTTTCAGTCGTGACGTGAAGGTCAAATAACAGTTACATAACTTATCACACAAGAGGTTCAATAGTGTTAACTTTGTTTTAAGGAAATAAGCGACATTTCCTGTTCTTACAAGTTATGAGTGAACATCGGGTATCGGCAGATATTCAGTCAAAGTTCGTTCTTTTGAATTTCAATTATGAACGAAAAACAATAAAATGGGAAAACAGTTTGTTATTTCATTATTTTATTTTAGTGTCAAACAAAAGACAGATTTCGACCTCTATTTCCAGTATTTAATTTAAAGTTTATCTCAAAAAAACAGCCTCGGCACCTATTTTAATTCTGATATTTCATTCTTTCTGGTTTATTTGCCCCGGAAGTTCTGCTGCTTAATGCACGTCAACCATGAATCTGCAATAAAAACTATTTTTATTATCGTTTTGTGGAGTCGACTGAACAAAGGAGGGTTTATCGCTGCTTCCAGTTTCTCGTCATGGAGTTCAACAAATACTTTCTAAAACGCGAAAGTAAACGCGTTGCTATAAAAGACGACGACGTGTTTGTCCACGAAACTGCAACGATTTTTCAGGCAAGTCCTTCTAGGAGCAGAACTTCCGGGGCAAATGAACCAGAGCGACTAAAATATCAGAATTAAAATAGGCACCAAGACTGATTTTTGGAATAAACTTTAAAATAAATATTGTAAATAGAGGTCGAAATCAGTTTTTTTTGTTTGACACTAAAACGTAAAAATGAAATAAACCGTTTTCCCATTTTATTGCTTTTCGTTCTTAATTGAAATTCAAAAGAACGAATGAAAAAGCTGGATCGTTGCATCCCTAATCACACTCTCACGCGCCGTGAACACAACCCGTCCATAGGTTTCAGCATTATTAAAAAGTAGGACCGTTGCCGTAGCGATTCACAACGAAATATCCCATCTTCTGAGCGATGAAAACGTTACCTGTACACGGGAACCCACTCCTCGGCTCTTCTCCTTGGGTTCATTAGATATTCGCCTGCAGTACCCAATAATACAAGTCCTCCTCGTGTGTGTGTGTGTGTGATTGTGTGTGTGTGTGTGTTATTTGACCCAGGACAGGTGGAGGCAGCGGGCGATGAAGGCGTACGTGTCGGCCACCTCCTGGATGACCTTGCTGGTGGGTTTCCCGGCGCCGTGGCCCGACTTGGTGTCCACCAGGATGAAGAGGGGCTTGTCCTGCTGGGGGCTGCGGCCGACCACGTGCTGCAGCGTGGCCACGTACTTGAGCGAGTGGAGGGGAACCACGCGGTCGTCGTGGTCGCCCGTGAGCAGCAGCACGGCCGGGTACTGCGCGCCGCCGCCGCCCTCGGGCACCCGGATGTTGTGGAGCGGGGAGTATCTGCGGGTAACGACGCAGAGTTAGAGACAGTCAAGTGTTGTACAGTCGTGGCTAAAAGTTTTGAGAATGACGCGTGTAAAATGTTCACAGGTTCTTCTGCGTCAGTGTTTTTAGGCGTTTTCTCACATGTTTTTTTATGGTTTACTGAAATACAATCACAAGCATTTCATAAGCATCAAAAGCTTTTACTGACAATTACACCGAGTTCATGCAGCGAGCCAATATTTACAGTGTTGACCCTTCTTTTTCAAGACCTCTGCAGTTCTCCCTGGCATCAGCTTTTGAGGATTGACCACAAGTTCTCAGTGGGATTAAGATTTGGGGAGTTTCCTTGTTCTCTGTGCGATTTACTTATTACGTTTGCTTTATGGCGAGGTCCATCACGCTGGAAAAGGCTTTGTTCATCACTAAACTGCTCTTGGATGGTTGGGGGAAGTTGCTCTCGGAGGACGTTCTGGTACCAAAATGAATATTTGTGTCATTCTCGAAACTTTTGGCCATGACTGTAGGTAAATATTGGTGGTTTTCAGATTCCAGACCGGGATGGCGTCATAATTCCACACAGCAATAGCTGGAGGGTTAAAATTTCAGGCTAAAATATTTCAGAGCTGTGTTATTTTAACTATTTGAAAGTTAATTGGGGGTTTGAGTTGGGGTTATTTGCCAGAGTTGATATAGTTCAACTTCCCTTAGTGTTAATTCTATTCACAGCTCATTTACATATCAATGCAGGTCCAGTAACATGTTTACAGCCACTACAGTTACTTTACTGTAGACTAGGGTGACCAGACATCCCTATTTACCCCCAGTTTTGAGCCCCTGTCCCAGCAGATTTATCCAAACCCATTGATTTGTCCCAGTTTTATACAAGAAATGCCCCAGGTGTTTCTATTTTTGACCAATCTGATCCCTGCCAACAGTAACAAGAGGTATAAATTGTCATTTGTTTAGGTAAAATACAGAAAAGTCGCTTAAAAATGACCAAAACACAAAGAAAATGTGATTATATTGATTCACAATTTTCCTTAATTACACACTCGTTTCACAATTTTATTATTATCAACCACCAACAAACCGGGGGTGTCCCAGTTTTTTATTTTGAAAATCTGGTCTCCCGACATGTCAGAGAAAAACAGGCTAATCGCGAACCATTGCAAACAAGCTCACATGAGTCACGTCACGCAACTCAAGGCCGTCAAGTGGCCATACGGGCCTGTCAAAGCCTGATCCCGTCAGATCTCAGAAGCTCAGCAGGGCCTGGTTAGTACTTGGATGGGAGACCACTGGGAATTCCAGGTGCCACAGGGGGGCGCCAGTGGCAAAAACTGTCGTTGTGTCCTTAGGCAAGACAGTTCACCCACATTGCCTAGTATGAAAGTGATGTGTGCATGGAAGGACTCCCTTGAAAAAGAGATTAGTAATCTCAATGGGACTTTCCTGGGTAAATAAAGGTTAAAAAAAAAAATACTCTGGGTGTGTTCAGGGTCAGTACGATGTCCCAGACAAAGACAAATGACTCCGCAGATAAATACTGATGCGGAGCCACATATCAGGACATTTATCTGTCTGTAAATGGGATTAAATGGACATAATATAGAGTCTAAGCTTTATAATGAGATATAACATGCCCACAATATTGGTAGGGCCCTAGTTACATGTACAAAGTTACAAAGAAAACCCCGAAAAGGTTAGTTATTCCATTTCCTGCTCATTTCTAACCATCCATCCATCCATCTTCTCCCGCTTAATCCGGCTGGGTCGCGGGGGCAGTTTACTGCCCAATACTCATAGCACCTGACCCCCACTATGAACCCTTCTGCAGGTGGTGAGCCCACAGGAGGGTGGACAACATGGTCCTTGATGTTAGTTCATAGGGGTACATGCCAACGAGCGCTGACCTCCGGGGATGCGTGCATTTATCAGACCCAAAACCCACGTGGGGTTGCCTCTCGGGGCTCCCCGCTCGCTTTGGTGACTCTAGATAACCTCGAGCCGATCGCTGGCCCTCGTGGCGGTGACGTCTCATTCGAATGTCTGCTCTCACTTCTAACCAACATCATTAAATTCCACCGTACTTCCCCCGTCCTATGACACAAACTCTGACCCCTGCTCGTACACTGCAGTGTGAGGAGGTAGCACAAGAGCACGTACTTGATGAGCCACTCGTACTGCTCCTTGTCCTCGGAGCAGCCGTAGTCCGTGGTCCAGGCGTGTCCGATGGTGAACTTGTGGAACTTTAACATGTCCATGACCCCCACCTGAGCCACGGCGCAGCCAAACAGCTCGGGCCGCTGGTTCACGCAGGCCGCTGCACGAGCACAGAATCTGGATTAGAACCGCAAAGACACTACAATATTCTGCCGTTTTTATAGCAATTATCTCAACCAAACCAATTAGCGAATAGCAAAGCAGCAGAATCATTAATATTCTTAGTGTTTATAAGAGAAAACGTAAAGAAATAAGAGAATATCATCTGTTCCCAGCAGCAGCGGCGTCGGGCACGTACCCACGAGCAGCCCCCCGTTGGAGCCTCCGTTGATGGTGAGTTTGGACGGGGACGTGTAGCCCTCTTTGACCAGGTACTCGGCCGCGCACTGGAAATCTGTGAAGCAGTTCTGTTTGTTCGCCAACATCCCCGCTGCACAGGAACACACGGACCAAAGACAAAGACAAAGACAAAGAAGAGACATGTTTTTGGTTAGAATTATTTGCTACAAGATAATGTCAGAATCCATGTCACTATAGAAAGTTCATTTAGGTTTAAGTCAAGTTTTACAGCTGAAAGCCGCAGTAACTCTAAATGGTAAATGGGATTTAAAACATTTGTCAAATCTCAGGTTTAAATGGACCAAAGTTAAATTCTTAAAACTGTTTTGCACTCAACAGTAATGTGAGTCAATATAGTCATATTTTCTTTGTGTTTTGGTCATTTTTAAGCAATTTTTCTGTATTTTACCAAAACAAATGACAATACAATATTATATTTGTTGTTGTAGTTGGAGCTGTGTGCATCAGTATAACAGACGTACCACAACATGGTGCACTAAAAAACGAATCGTAATTAATAGGGCTGAGTATCGATTCAAATTCCAAGAATTGATTTGATTCCGATTCTTAAGCTCCAGAATCGATTATCAAGATCTGATCTGGATTGGGGTCAATGTTATTAGAACCTTTTCTGAGCTGTTCCCTGAGCTGTTCCAGTGGTTCCTGAGGTTGGTTGTGTTTCCGCTGTTCTTCACCTCCATTTGGCCTCAAATCTCTTTGCTTCTGTCAAGCGCATCTTTGTTTTTATCGTTTCTGAACCCGAAATGGAGCCAGGCGGAGCTCTGAGTGTTTCAGGCGTCTTCAAAGCCGGGACTTGGCTCATGTTGGCACTAGTGTTCGACGCCGTCTTAATAGTTTTGATACAGTCCGAGCGAATTCGAGTGAAGTTAAAGTTCACCAGGGGAAAAATGTATTAAAAAATTAAACTGATCTTTGGACGTACGAATCGATCTTAAGGAATTAATATGCAAATCAATTCAGAATGGGAAAAATCGATTTTTTCAACACAGCCCCAGTAATTAACACATTAATGTCCCACCCCTAGTTAATTCACTGGGCTCTAATTGTCAATGGGAAATTATAGAGACAGGATATGGTTACAAACTAAACACATCTGTAAAGTATTGAAAAAGTACTGGCTGGACAGAAAACCAGATATAAATGAAATATATCAAATATTATAAAGGGAAAAACAAACTGGAACATTGCGCCTGTTAGTTTCATGCCTGCGGGATATATTGCAATCGATTCGGAATCGCAATTCGAGTTGTCAGCATTTTTTCCTCTGCAAACAGCAAATTATCTTGTCTTATTATGCAACTTCTTAACCCTGTAGTTTACACAAGATATTCTGAAATGCACGAGATTCGTTTGTCAGTTTATATTTCAGTTTTCTCTAAAATGTTAATGCTCTAAGACGTGTTTAAAATGTGAAAAGACCTCAACAAGCGGAACATATTTCGCAATTCTAGTCAGACAAATGCCCCAGATGAGATCAGTCTTCCCCCCCTCACCTTTGTGCCAGGTCTCCCCGTACTCCCCTCCGCCCCTGATGTTGGCCACAGCGAGAACTCCCCCCAGGTGCCGGACGAAGATGAGGCGGGACACGCTGTAGCTGGGGGTGATGGAGATGTTGAAGCCGCCGTAGCCGTAGAGGAAGCCCGGGTGAGAGCCGTCCAGAGCGATGCCCTTCTTATGCACGATGAACATGGGGATCTGAGTGCCATCTTTAGACGGGTAGAACACCTGGGAGACGACAGTGAGCCTTTTATACAATACTCTGAGGTAAAGTGAAGGTGCAGATGAAGCGCGTGGGAGGTGGTCTTGCCTGTGTGGTCTGGTAATCCGCCGGGTTGAAGCCTTTGACGGTGACTTGTTTGAAAAGATGAGGCTGCAGAGGCTCCTGGGTCAGGTCACAGTGGTAAATGATGGCTGCAAAAAAAACAGGAACACAAATATTTGGTTTAAAATCGAATCCAGGAAACATCCAATCACATCTACGATTTATCAGGTTATTCATCTCGTTTTCAGATTTATTATCGATTTACTCGTTCTGAGACGGCTTCATTCTAGTCTAGAGGGAGTTTATTTTAAGAGAATTCGTCAAGTAAAAGGATCTTGCTGCATGGACAGATTATTTCACTACTTTTAAGCCATTTTCTGATTGATTTAAGTGTTCAGATGTTAATCTTATGGTTTAAAGTCCTTGTAAAGTCTTTGGGATTGAATAACTGAATTACTTTCTGAAACTACTGCTGTGAATAAATATTTTAACTTTTGTTTATTTGTATTAACAGAGATGACGCGGAACTTTGTAAACGATAAACAGTCACATTTTTATATAGCGAACCACTCGAGGAACAAGGAAGACGAAGTGGGTTAAGTGTCTTGTCCAAGGACACAACAACAACCTGTGAATCAGTGGATCGGACGGCTCAGTCAATAATATTTTATGTTGAGAGTGAGATTCAAACGTCCAAACCTCCCGTCAGCGGACAAACGCTGTACCAACTAAGCTCCTACTGCTGCTAGTTTTTGTTTCATGTGGATACAAACAATAACAGTAGGGGTCTCCAACCTGTAGCTCGCCAAAAGATTTCCGAGTTATACGCATTGTGCTGAATAAATAAATTTGATCGATTAAATGCTTATTACGACTGTAAATGTATAATTTTGATGCCTCACTTTGTACACTAATAAATGGATAATGGTTTGTTATGTACCTCAGATAAGACTCGTTGTGGCTCTTATATTTATTACTCAGTTACTTGTGACCGCAAAAATTAGTATCTCTATGGCACTTTCATTTTGTAAATGCAGCTCGCCGGAGGAAAAAGGTTCGAGACTTTTAAATTACAGGGATCAGAACCATAAACCAGATCAACAAATCTGCAATCCCATAGTTCCACAGCAAACTCCACCCGAGAGCTCGGATCTGTCTCAGCTCAGTTAAAATTCTGGTTATTCAAGAATGTTGCGCCGTTACAGTTTTGTGCGTCACTCCACACACTTGAGTAGTCACATCCGCCCGAGCTTGACTCTCATAAAAGTAAAGTGTGAGAGGGCACGACTTCAGGACACAAGCCCTAGAAAACCAAACCAATTTCTAATTATTATAGCAAAAGAAAATTCCATTCTGTGAACTGGACAAAAGTTTCAGAGTGCACTTTTAATCGTTCAAAAAATGATAAATGCTTGAACGATTTCCTTTAGCGTCACTCGGAGTTGAAGCGTACCTGGGGAGAGGAAGGAGGTGAAGTAGTAGAAGATCTCCGTGTCCCTCTTGCGTCCGGTGAAGCCCACGATGGAGCCCACGTCCAGGGGGAAGGTGCGGAGCTCCTTCCCCGAGCTCAGCTGGTACATTTTCAGCACGTTCTTCACGTCGTGGAGGAAGCACACGAACAGCAGGCTGGAGTACGTGCACGTCGCAAACACTGAGCACAACACGCGACACACGACAGACAACGTTATTTCCCAGTTACCACCTTTCGTTTGGAGTGAATTAAACATTTTTCCTACTAAAGAAAACGGGAGGAATGTGGAAGGATGTGTTAAAATAGGAGGGAATTACACGTACACATATTTTGATCACGCTAATGAAACTCCTGCACATATATTCAGTTTTGCATCATGTTTTTGTATATGAAGCACTGCACAGAAACTTAAAACTAACTGTAAAGAGGCTTCAGATTTTGCATAATAGCTCTATTCATGTTACGTCACACACCAGAAAGAAGTTCGGAAGGAAGCGAGTACAACTTCCGGTCATTTTGGGAGGATTTACGTCACTGGTTATCAACATATGCCAAATATTAAATTAGAAAATGTTTTGTATGGCTTTACTGTAAATAATTATCAGGCTATCCCCAGGTTTGACTCTTTTTAAAAGGCCTTTTTAAGACCACTTAAATGAAAATTAAGACCAACATCGTACCCATAATGCGGGCGAAAAACACCAGATCCAATTCTAATAATGACCAATATTCACTGCTTTAAATACTTGTCTTATAAAATCTCATTCAGAACTCATTTATAGTCGTATGTGTTGCTTGTAAAGTGGCTAAAAATCATTTATAACACTCCAACAAGACAAACTAAGCTTTCACATCGTCTCGTCTCACATTGCACTGCAGGCCGGTTGAGTTTACACAAAAATAGGCCTTTGTGGGAAAAAATAAAGACTTTGACAACGTAATTTAAGACATTTTAAGGCCTTAATTTAGGAACATGAAATTTAAAACCTTTTTAACACTTTTAAGACCCCCCGGCGACCCTTTATTAATGTTCTGTACACAAAAATAGATTCTAGAGTCGACCAAACTTCATTGTTTCAAAGAACTACCGGTATGGCTGTTATTTTCTTCTCTGAAATGTACGACACAAAAATCTGCTGTACAACTTACAACAAGAGCTCCGCCAGCGGGGCAAAATACGCCCGTACTTTGAATTATTGTATATAGAATTAAGTTAGAATTTGTCAAACCTAGTTAAAGATGAATTGTTGGTGCAGTTTGGAAGTTTGACATTCCTAGGTGAGACGGTTGTCGAGCTAGAGCGCGGACAAGGTAATGTGTAGTTGTCTTGTATTCTCTCTCTCCCGTTGCCTAGCAACCGCTGCAGCTGGAACTGTGTGTCAC
The DNA here is from genome assembly GCA_034769755.1 of Odontamblyopus lacepedii. Taxonomy (NCBI): domain Eukaryota; kingdom Metazoa; phylum Chordata; class Actinopteri; order Gobiiformes; family Gobiidae; genus Odontamblyopus; species Odontamblyopus lacepedii. Next base: position 5,975,975 of record CM068365.1, on the reverse strand, counting down.
CTTTGAACTTTAAACTTCAAAGCTTTGAAGTGTCCACAGACGGACGGACGGACGGACAGACGGACGGACAGACGGACGGACAGCGCCATACCATAATACGTCCCGTTTTATCACGGGCGTATAAAAACTACTCGCGCCTCTTGTACGTCTTTTGTTTTGCTAGTATGAAAATAACTGCAAAAACTTCTGGTGTAGTTCCCACCTGAAGTCGTAATTGCATGTTTCAAAGGTCTTCCTGGTTTATGATGCAAGCGTGAATAGAGCCTATTCCGCCTTTTCATTTCAGCTCATTCTTAGCCCTCACAGCCCCTCTGGCACATCACGAGCGTTGGCATCACATGCAGGAATCATCGGGCCCATAAACAGCTCGAGAACAGCTTCTTCAGACGGTAAAATGGAGCTGAATGGACCGCACCGCCAAAGCACCATCGATTCTAGCAACACTTACGGCTCTCTCTGGGTTTGTGATCAATAAACTACTTTATAATAAGATGTTGACACCGTGCAGTCCTGTTTTTACAATATAGTCTACTGAGGAAAATGAATAAAGTCGGCTTGTGCTGTGATGTCAAATTACACAAAAGTAGGACTCCGCCTTGACCCCTCATGGTGGATCAAGTCTTAAACTGTACGTGTCCTGCACTCTTCCCGTTTTGTGTTGTTTTCCGTTCGTTTCCGTCTACACTCACGACTGGACCTGTGTCTGCAGAGCCTAAACATGCAAATAGAGACACATCCAAGTGTTTCTCATTCTCACATTATGGACAGGCCTCATGTGAAGCTCAGAACCTCCAGAATAGACGATTATCACAAAGACAGGAAGTGCCACGATGTTGAGTCGCCACACTTCCGGTCAGTGCTTTTCTACGGCAAAATCCCTGTGAAAAAGTGTCGTATATTTTTGAGCAGCTTCATAAATCTGCCCCAACACCGAATCTTCATCCAACAAGGTCGACTAAGAACAGATTCTGTCCATGAAGAATTTATCCACAACGATCAAGGGAAGAAAGACGAAAACTTAAAGGAAACGACGACGACGAGCATCAGTGAAACGACTGAGCGACACTAACATTCTGGTCGTGAAGAAAACAGAAATAATTTGTTCACAGATTAAATGTCGACCATTTAAACTGCACAAATCTCTCGGTCTATTCTAATGTCGACATCACAAAATCAATTTTTAATTTTAATTCTAGTCTGAGTGAACAAATTATTTCTGTTTTCTTCACGACCATAACCACGTCGTTGTTTCCTTGAAGTTTTCGTCTTTCTTTCCTCGATCGTTGTGGATAAATTCTTCATGGACAGAATCTGTTCTTCGTCGACTTGTTGGATGAAGATTTGGTGTTGGGGCAGATTTATGAAGCTGCTCAAAAATATGAACACTTTTCCCACAGGGATTTTGCCGTAGAAAAGCACTGACCGGACGTTGCGCGACTGAACGTTGAATCTGGCAACTTCTGTGAGGCTCATTCTCGTTCGTGCGTAAAATCTCGATGTTTATTTGAACATGTTCGGATCGGTTCTCACCTATGACGTCCTTGTCGTGCTGGGGGAGCAGCTCTCTCCAGCTGCCGGGCTCCGGGCTGGAGAAGTCGATGTTGATGAGGCGATACCTCGGGGCCTCCAGGTTGGTTTTAAACGTGAACACGGTGCCTTCGTTGGTCACGTACTCGTACTCCGCATCGAAGTTATCGATCAGCTTCTCCCACGGCAACAGGCCTGCACAGGACCACAGCGACGGGAATAAAACTCAGAAGAAGAGAGGCAGAATGTACATGTCAGTGAATACATATGTTCTAAATGAATGCACATGGAAATGCTAATCTAAAATCAACTAACACCGTCTTTGTTGTGATGAGTCTTATGGCATCAGCGAGCCCGTTTTCAAATGAAGGAACAGCTTGTTTTAGATCAGGGGTGTCAAACTCATTTTGGTCCGGGGGCCGTATGCAACCTACTTTGATCCCAAAAGGGCCGGATCAGAAAACTCAGTTCTCTCTTCAAGTTATTGTATTTTTCTCCGTGTCTCGTAGTGGTGTTTAAGATTATATTCCTCGAGCAACGCCACTTGTTCCAAACACACTGAGCACAGATTTCCCATTCACCTCTGTCAACAAATAAGAATTAGACTATTTTTCTTGGGAAATCCTGAACTGAGCATCTGCTTTTCTCATTTTTTGACATTTTGCTGATGAGGGTCACGGTCGACAGTCAAAACGATCATCCTTTAAGAGCGTTTGGAAAGAGGAAAGTCTTCATTTGTGCTGCTCTGGTGGGAGTTGCAACGTACATAAACGCCGGAGACGCTGCTATGCTAAACGGTGCAGAAAATTAACAGAAAAATCTGAAAATTTTAAGTATTTTAATAGAAAAATCAGCCGAGGGCCAGATTAAAGGTCTTGGAGGGCCGGATCTGGCCCCCGGGCCGCATGTTTGACACATGTGTTTTAGATCATTATTGTGATTTAAAACGCTTGAAATATAATATAATAATAATAATCAGGGTTCCCACTCATTCACTGACAAAATTTCAAAACGTTTCCAAGACTTTTTCATGACCTAAAGTGAATTTTCCATGACTTTACAGCACCTACATGTGTAGAATTGAGCACTTTTAGTACTAAATATGAAATGTGATCCTTTACACTCACCTTATGGTTTGGTATTAGAACATTCAAAATCCTGTCAGTGCATTTACTGTCGTCTCTTTAAAAAAAAAAAAAACCTTATTGTGTTTGTCCTGCTGGAGCGGCTGCACAGATGTTCAGAAATAACCATAACAGCCTAATGAGAACTTAATGAGAAGGAAATACTAAAATTCCATGACTTTTCCAGGATTTCCAGGACCGTGGGAACCCTGAATAATGAACCACGCGTGTCGTAGATAAGGCAAAGCAAGGCAGGTTTATTTGTACAGCGCAATTCGTACACAAAGTGCTTTACAGAATAAGAAATACATTAAAACCACAAGACAAGCACATCAAAACCTCAATAATCACCATAAAATTTTAAAACAGAGAGAGTAATTAAATTAGAGAGAATCAGAGAGACGCGTGCGGAGTGAGAAGCGAAAACCTTTTCAGTCGTCTGCGCGGCTAAACGGATAATAACTATTTAGCAGACAAAAGCAAAATGCCGGCATGTCAAAGCCCAATCATGTCACTCTCAGAAGCTAAGCAAAGCTGGGCCTGATAAAACAGTGGGAAAGTACTTCACCCACAATGCATAGTGCCTGATGTGTGTGTGTGTGTGTGTGTGTGTGTGAGGCTGCCAATCTGCACGATGCGGAGTGGAAGTCAATGAACAATGCAAACGTAGAGGAAGCAGCAGCAGCAGCAGCAGCAGCAGTTCTGACCTGTGATTCCCTGAGGCTGCGTCTGTAGGTCGCAGTACCAGAGTCTGTTGACCGGATCACAGCCCTCCCTGATGGACAGCAGCACGTAACGCCCGTCATCCGACACCTGCAGCAGCGGAGGGAGAGAGAGACGACGCCGTTTTACTATTTACACGTCTTAAAAAGGTTTGACTTGGGACGTGACGCCTACATTTTCTGTCCAACTGCAATTTCCTCAGTTAAAAAGGTTCAAATTTCGTAATAATTCAGCACATTTCTGTAGCACCTCTGACCTCCAGGGAACCAAATCATTTTTTTCAGAAATCCTGAGTTATTCTGCATGTTTTTTTGTGCTTAAAGTGTTAAAATGTCATGTGGTGCGACCGTGCATCATGTGGTGCGACTAATCACAGCAGGAATTCTGTGGCTGGAGTTTAATAACAGACAAAGTCGACTTGGGTGAATGGTTCTTTAGGCGTTTTTCTTCATTTGATGCATTTTCCAGGGCAGTAGTTTGTTCATTAAACACAAGCAGGCGACTGTCATATTGGAGCAAAAGAAAATATCAATATGCATTAAAAATCTAAAGAAACGCAACAGTTTGTTTCTATACACTTCATATTACTCAGAATTTACATTAATATCCCAGAAAATAAAGCGATTTTAAGGTTATTTTCGGTCACACCACATGACATTTTACACTAAAAATGCTTTATATAAAAGTTAAACACAGATTTATGCACCCGACACTGTGAATATTTCAAAAAGTTCTATAGAAATATTTTTTTTTTATGTTTTCAAATTTGCCTGTTGAAAATCCTTACACATGTTCACAGACACAGTAGAGTGAAGAGGATCAGTACCTCAGCTCCGCTCATCCACTTGGGCTGCTCGGGGAACTGTGCACACAGCACATCCTCAGCCTGAGCGCTCCCCAGGACGTGGTAGTACAGCTTCTGGTGCAGGTTTGTCGACGTCTCTGTGCCTAAGGACAGAACATTATTATACTAACATTATAAACTCGACTCTCACAATAAAATACTATGTCAATGTATTTTTCAATCCGCTATAGGAACGATAAATGGTTTTCGGAATACATTTTTTCTTGAATCCTTTTATTGCATGAGAAGGGACTGTTTTTACTCCAGTGCCGTCTTTTGTTCAGGCAGTACATCATTTAGACATTTATCAGCTAACAATAACTGAAATCTGGTGATGTCGTATCGTCAAACGTCTCACAGTAATATCGTGGAGCGTCACAATATATCAAATCCCAAGTCTCTTTGCTTAAATGAACAGTTCTGATGCAGAAACTACATAGACCATGATCCTTTGCTCCGTTTCAGTGCAGACGACATGAAGAAATAACTGTTCTAAGCACTTTTACATCTTCATTCTTTGGATTAAGTCTTGTGAAGGAATTTTTAGAGGAAAAAGGAGCAGATTCACAGTCAAAATATTGTAATAAATCTGTTACGGTGAGATGTTTATGGTGAAAATATCGTACAGAGAGATTTGGATTTTGTTCCATCCTTAATGACAATAAATTTTGTACCAAATGACTGGACAAAGCATTTCAGAATATCCGGCTTGTTATTATGTAGAATATGGTAATATCGTGAGCCTCCAACAATAAATATCGTACTGTGAGGTTCATACAGTGATGATATCGTATTGTGAGACTTGGATCTCGTTGCATCCCTCTTAAACACTAATTTTAGCTGCCCCTCATCTGTATTAAAGATCATATGTAATAGAGATGTGGGTTAAAATGCAGCTTTGTTATTGTATAAGTGAATTTTTGAGTCCAGTCACCGTTTCATACTGTGACGATATCGTATTGTGAGACTTAGATATCGTTACACCCTTATTATCAACTAAATCACCTTTAGAATAATTCAACATTTATTTTCTGTGCTTTTGTGTTCAATATTGTGTTTAAACTACTTTATTTTCAGTGTACGTGATATGATGCTTACATTATTGAACACAGTTGTTGAGAAGCTCATGTTTCCTCCCTGAATACAAACTCTCCTGATGAGCGCACTGACCGTCACTCTTGCCCTCCTGATTGGGGTAGGAGTTGTAGAAGAGGCCCTTCCCGTCGTGGGTCCAGGACATGCAGCTGAACTTGACCCTCTCCAGTCGGTCCTCCAGGGGCACGGCCCCGTCCACCCGCAGGAAGCGGATCTCCACCCAGTCCGAGCCGCTGGCGCTGGTGCCGTAGGCCAGATACTCCCCGTCCTCGGAGAAGGCGTAGCCTGCAGCAGCACGGAGACGGCAGGAGAATTAAACAGCCTCATTATGCTTTTATTCTTCATATAAAAGTTACGGCAAGGATACATTTGGAATCATCTCTTCACTCGAGTTTAACAGGCCTGTACTGGATTTACATCAAGCACTGCATTACCCACAGAGACGCCAGTTTTCCTCCAGACGCACTGTTCACTCACTTGTTCTCTCAAACCGCTCACCCGACTGATCTCAAATTTGGAAGGCGTCACCCTAATGCCACGGGTGTATGCAATGACAAGTTTCATGTTGTTAGGGCAAAAAATGACAAAGATATCATCATGTGTCGCCCCTACACTGTCGCGCTCTACATTTGCTAGAAATGTACATACGTACAGATATGACTCGTGGTTCAAAATCAGGTACAGGTCTTTAATAAGGCTCTTTACACAAGGGTCAGTTTTGTACCCGAAGTGGCCAAATTCATACGGACTAATATAGTTTGTGTATGTTTTCAGAATGAGTGGCGTTTACCTCGTAGAGCGACCGTGCCGTCCTCAGAGAAGGTGTTTGGGTCCAGGAAAACCGTGGGCTCTGCCTCCAGACTCTCCTGGACGTACATGACGCTCTGGTTCTGCAGCCCCGTGTTGTAGAAGTGAAAGTACCTGACGTGAAAAATGCAAGATAAAACACCTCACTACATCAAAGTATTACACAAATCAATCTACTGAGAATACTGATCAGAGTAGAGAACGCAGAGGAGAGGAGACGGAATAGAGGACAAAATTTCAAATTTCCATGAATTTTCTATGATCTAAAATGAATTTTCCACAACTTTACAGCACCTACATGTGTAGAATTTAGCACTTTCAGGGCTAAATATGAACCATTTCCACTCACATTATGGTTTGGTATTATAGTTTTTTTTTTTTTTTTATATTTAAAATCCTGTCAGTGCATTTGTTGTCATCTTTTTTAAACAAAACACCCTATTGTGATGTTCAGAAATAACCATAAGAGCCTCATGATAACTTAATAGTTAGTTGTGTGAAAGAGATACTAAAACTCAATGACATTCCCAAAACTTTCATTGAATTTACAAATTTCTATGACTTTCCAGGATTTCCATGACTGTGGGAACCCTGAGAGGAGAATAAAAACGAGTGTCAGAGTCGGTGAGAGTCTGTGCGGAAGAGGAAATGGAAAAAAAACTTATGGGTGTCCAGCGAGAATCATGAATGGGTTATTTTAGTGTTTAATTCTTCCATTTTAGGGCCTGGTAACATTTTTTACCTGTGAAATTTGACGCGCATTTTCATTTACAACTGTCGGACAACACCAGCGCACATACTCTTGGTCAGGAATGGATGAGAACACAAACGCAACATGAAAAGACAGAAAAAGGAAGTGCCTCACCTGCTCCCTCTCTTGAACGGGCAGCTGTATTTGGGGTAATCGTACAGCTCCGTCATTCGCTCTTTGAACAGCTCCCTGACCTCGCACTGCTCCAGGAACGGCATCGTCAGCTGGTTCTGCGCCGTGACAAAGGCCTGGGACACGGACGGAAAACGGGATTATGAAAAAGAACTCCTCACGAATCAAATCTGGGAACGGCTCACGGATTTGGACGGCAGAATCGTTTCTCTGCATAGCGTTTTCTTAATAAGGAAGATCAAAACTGTACCTGAATTATACTTCTTAATCATGAGGTCAAATGAACCGGCACAGTTCAATAAGAGAAGTAGAAGCGCCAAACAGATGGAAAAACTACAATATCCCATCTCTGGCAATTAGTACGAATTAACGAGACGCTATTTTTCAGGAGACAAGATGAAATGAGACATAATTTGTTATAAATAAGTGGTGCAATCAAGTTCACAATGTCGGCTTTGTTTATTTTATGTGGTCCTTGCAGTGCTGCATTTTGGACCTAAAGCTTCTCAAATATAATATATGAAAAAAAAAATAGTACAGCTTTCAATTTCTATAAACCAGCATTTTATATCCTTATTTACCGGTGATAAAACTCACTTGTGTTTTTTCACTGTCAGGATCCTCCAGCCAACTGTAGGGATCAGGTACTTTGTGTCCATGGTAGTTGTCCACCTAAAACACAAAGAATAATCAAAATATATGCAGAAAACCTCATCTTTACACACCGGTTTGACATATTTTGACAATCTTGAATATGTAAATGTAAGATAACCATTGATTTGTCCCAGTTTTATGCCAAGAAATGTCCAAACTGTCCCTATTTTTGACCAATTTAATCCTTGCAAACAGTAAAGAGAGGCATAAACTGTCATTTGTTTGTGTAAAATACAGAAAAGCTGCTTAAACATGACCAAAACAGAAAGAAAATGTGACTATAGTGACTCATCATAGGCAAAATGTAGGGTGAGCAGGTTATCAAAATTCTAAACTGGGACACACTGGGGTTGGGGTGATTGGTATAAATAAACTTTCTGTAAATTTTCTGTATTTTGGCAAAACAAACGACAATTTATGCTCCTCTTTACTGCTGGCGGGGATCAGATTATTAAAAAATTGTGACTATCCTATTTTAGTCCTGGTTTAGTCTAGTGCTGCCGCGATTATTCGACGTTGTCGACGTAATCGATTATGAAAATGAGTCGACTACAATTTTTTTGGTCGAATATTCGCCTTTATTTATTTTTGGTCTCAAACGGCTCGTCCAGAGACCTTTTGCTTGCCTGAGATCAGGTATTTCCCCTCCACACCACTAGTCGTACTACACTCGAGGCCGACACCGGTGCGGCAGGCAGCGGCTACACCCGAGGCGGACACCGGCGCAGCTAACAGCGGCTACACCCGAGGCGGACACCGGCGCAGCTAACAGCGGCTACACCCGAGGCGGACACCGGCGCGGCTAACAGCGGCTACACCCGAAGCGGACACCGGTGCCGCGGGCAGCAACTGCGCCCGAGGCCGACACCGGTGCTGCTGACAGCGGCTACATCCGGGGTTGACGCCGAGGTGGCTAACCTCGGCTTCACCAAAGGCTAACAGCAGTGGTAAATAATGGCACCGCCAAAGAAAACAAACTTGAGGAAGTATTTGCCGTGCGCACTCTGCTGGCTGGTCTCTCTCTTTCTCGACCACGATGCATGAGGTATTGAGAATACCGTTGCATATGCTGCTCGTGCAAACTCGTTAAATTGTGTGTGCATATCGTTGTTCAACATTGTTGAATGAGCACACACAACAGACATAACAGCAATAACCTTTGCAACTCGCACGCACAGCACACACAAGGTAAAATCTAACACACACACTTGTGTGTGTTAGAACCGCTTTTTTTTATATTAGTCGTTTAGATTAGTCGACTAATCGAAAAATTAGTCGAGAGATTAATCGTTAGAAAATTAGTCGTTAGTGGCAGCACTAGTTTAGTCCTGGTTTAGACCTGGGGAGACCACATTTTCAAAATCAGAAACTGGGACGCCCCTGGTTTGTGGTGGTTGTTAATAATAAAATTGTGAAATGAGTGCGAAATTAAGCAAAACTGTTAAGCAGAGACCATTCATGACTAACATGCAAGTCAGTATAGTCACATTTTATTTGTGTTTTAGTCATTTTTAAGCAGCTTTTCTGTATTTTACCAAAACAAATCCAGTTTATGCCTCTTTTTACTGTTGGCAGGGATCAGATTGGCCAAAAATAGGGACACCAGGGACATTTCTTGTATAAAACTGGGACAAATCAGTGATTTTGGATAAATCTGCTGAGACAGGGGACACAGGGCTCAAAACTGGGTCTGTCCCGGGGAAATAGCGACGTCTGGACACCCTATTTAGACCTGATGTAGTCCTGGTTTAGTTCTAGTTTGGATCAAATTGGTTAAAACTAGGGACATCTGTGACATTTCTTGCATAAACTAGGTAAAAATCACTGTTTTTGAATAAATCCGCTGGGACAGAGGACACGGGGCTCAAAACTGGGACTGTCCCGGGTAAATAGAGACGCCTGGACACACTACGCAAATGTCAACAAAAGCGTGTGATGACAGTGCTAACGCGAAGCTAACTAGCCGCTAACAAAGCAGCCCGTGGGAATGAATGGGCGGCCGGGGGAAAGCGCGATGAAGCAGCAGCCGGCACCGTTAGCGCGTTAGCATGACACAGAGCTACAGACAGACAGAACGGTGGATGTCGCGTTCAGACTTGTCGTGCGTCAATACAGCCGCCATCTTGGTAGGGGACTCGATGGTCTAAAGTGAAGTTTAAAGTCTCAGCGAGAGAAGATAAACCAAGTCTAAACTCGGACTAAAACAGGTCTGAACCAGAGCTGAACAAGGAATAAACTAGGACTGAGCCAAGTAACTAAAACAAGACTAAACCAGGACTAGACCAGAACTAAAGCAGGAACTAGAAATAAATTAGAACTGAGTTAGGAATAAACTATGACTAAACCAGGACTATATCAAGACTGAACCAGGACTGAACCAGGAATAAAAAAGGACTAAAACAGGACTGAACCAGGACTAAAACAGAACTGAACCAGAAATAAACCAGGACTGATCCAGAGCTGAACCAGAACTAAGCCAGGTCTAAAATAGGACTAAACCAGGTCTAAACTACGACTAAATCAGGAAGAAAACAGGACTAAATCAGAACTGAGCCAGAAATAAACCAAGTCTAAACCAGGACTGAACCTGGACTGAACCAGAAATAAACCAGGACTAAATGAGAACTGAACTAGGACTAAACCAGCTCTAAACAGGACTAAACCCGGTCTAAACCAGCCACACAGTGCTACTTGGGAAACACCGATAACTCCTTGTCCCAGATTGACGTTCATTCAGTTTAAGCAGCGTTAACCAGTACCAAGATGGCGGCTTAGTTGACGCATTCGCTCCCATAGACAGCGGTCGTCAACGCGAGCTCTACCGTTTTATACCTATGCTAACTACGCTAGGCTAACCCGCTAGCCCGCGCCACTCACCACAGCCTCGTCGCGGAAAGCCGGGGGGTACTGGAAGGACATTTTGGAGGAGAGTTTTCGGGACAGCTGGGGTCGGAGACGGCGGGACAGCGATGCGGAGATGAGCCTGTGGAGCCCGCGGAGCCTGTGGAACATCAACACCGGGCAGAGGAGGACCGGGAGCGGATATGAAGAGCCGAGGAGCGCACGCAAGACCGAACAGCTGCGGGCGTGACCGGGCCTATACCCCCCTCTAGTGGTGCGGTAATGAAACGTCCCTATTTACCCGGGACAGGACAGTTTTTAGCCCTGTGTCGAGGTTCCAGCAGATTTATCCCCGTTTTATACAAGAAATGTCCCAGGTGTCCCTATTTTTCACCAACAGTAAAGAGTTGGGATGTAACAATAACCGTAATATCGTGGTATCGTATCGTCAAAAGTCTCACAATAATATCCTGGACCATCACAATATATCGAATCCCAAGTCTCTTTGCTTAAATGAACAGTTCTGATGCAGAAATAGCTAAAAAACAAAAAACAAACAAAAAAAACAGAGGGAACTACATAGACCATGATCCTTTGCTCTGTTTCACTGCAGACGACATGAAGAAATAACTGTTCTAAGCACTTTGAAAACTTCATTCTTTGGGTTAAGTCTTGTGAAGGAAAAAGTAGCACATTCACAGTTAAAATATTGCAATAAATATCGTACGGTGAGATGATTATGGTGAAAATATCGTAGAGAGATTTGGATTTCGTTCCATCCCTAATGACAATAAATGTACCAAATGACTGGACAAAGCATTTTAGAATGTCAGTCTTGTTATTATGTTGAATATCGTAATATCGTGAGCCTCCCCACCAATAAATATCGTACCATAAGGTTCATACTGTGACAATATCGTATCGTGAGACTTGGGTATCGTTACAAATCAGTGGTTTTGGATAAATCTGCTGGGACAGGGGGACACAGGGCTCAAAACTGGGACTGTCCCGTGGAAATAGGGACGTCTGGTCACCCAGTATTAGGCTGGCAGTGACTTTTTGGCCAAGACGCACATGTAAACATTTAAAATTCATGCTGCTGAAACTGATTCCATTTCATTTTTTTTGAAACGGAGACGTGTTCCCTGCTGCAAGCAAAAATCACACTCATATTTGTATTTCAGACCTATAATAAAATATAAAATACTTGAGGCCACATTTGAATCAGTTGTGGAATAAGAGATTCATATATTTGATCTGTGCAAATTGTTTTACTTTTCTCTCTTATGAATGGAAAATAGCTACAATATAAGAAAACCAAAGGTGGATTTAAAAGCCCAGTCAAGCCCAAGTTATGAGCCCATATTTGTCTCATGGAAGAGATTTGTGGTGCGGGAGCCTCACAGACAAAGAAGCAGGAAAACACTGTACAATTTTTAATGCAAAATCTTAAATATAATGATTTTAACTGTGTCTTTCTTAGGAAAATGCGCAGTCTAACCTTTCATAGGCACTTTTAAAGATGTACTGACGCTCAATACTGACACACACTAAGTTGCAGTAATACAGAGTGTCCACTAGAGGGCCCCCCAGTGCTGTAGTACTCTGATGTAGTACTCTGATGTAGTACTACAGAATTACTGCTATATTTAGTCGCACCACATGACATTTTAACACTTTAAGTACAAAAAACACGTAGAATAATAGAATAATAATGATTTGGTTCCTTGGAGGTCAGAGGTGCTACAGAAATGTGGTGAATTATTACGAAATTTGAACCTTTTAACTGAGGAAATTGCGACTGGACAGAAAATTTAGGCGTCACGTCATTGAAGGAGACACGTCCAAGTCTCATTCTCAGTATCTGCACGGGTCATGGCTCACGTGAAACCTCAGAACCTCCAGAATTCACTCGCCGAGCTGCAGATGACCCATGTTTTTTTGTAATGAATGAACAATAAACATAACATAACATTTCAAAAGTATTTGATCTGAACACGTTTAGCTCCTGTAGCAGCTGCCCTGGCCCCGCTCCTCCTAAAGCCGGTGTTATGGGTGCCCTTTATGTGAGGCTGGAGGCTGTGTGCTGACCTTTGCAGACAGAGAGGAGCCTGGGAATACAACCTCCATCATCACACGCATACAGCAGAGTGCACACAAAATACTGATGCTGTTTCTGTTATTGGGGCTGCGTTTCACCTCAGTTAACGTGAGAAATTAAGTTTTGTTTCATTTGTTTCACAGTTTAATGATCCGTTCGGTGGAATATTCACAATAATTTTAGTAATTCTTGTTGAAATAACCTCAAGTTTTCACAGAATGTTTAGAAAAAGATCAAGATTCTGTATGTATGAACTGTTCACTCCCAAACAGAAGTCATTTTGCGTCTTGGAATCTGCTCCACACACCTCAACCAAGACTGTGCAGCTTCAGTGCAAAATTTGGAAAAACTTCACCAGCCGGAAAGCAAAGTCCCAGAATAAACTAATGATGTTCATGTTCATGTCATATCTTTTTGGGACACCCTGTATTTTTATGCATAACTTTAAAAATGACGGATATAAGCTGATGCATTGGGGTAAAGGGCCTTATTTGAATGATGCTCTGTCATGTTTTATGCAATACAACAAAATACTGAAAGAATTTACGGTACATATTTTTCGGACTGGAGCATAAGCCGCACCAGCCAAAAAATGCAGAATGAAGAAGAAAAAAACATATATAAGTCGCACTGGACGATAAGTCACATTTCTGGGGGGAAATTTATTTGATCAAATCAGACTCCAGGAACAGACATTTCATCTAAAAAGGCGAGTTATAGTAATAACAGAACAGAGAAGAACAGGCTGAACATGTGTCTGGTGTGTTCACGTCACATATGAACAGTTATTCACAAAACTAGAGCAGAAACAACAGAACAAGTTTAACAAACTCTCCATCTCACTCCAAATCACTAAATCCACTGAATTCTTCATCCTCAGTGTCACTTCTGAGCAACTCCACCAACTCCAGATAAATCCAGCTTTTAGCCGTGAAGAGCTTTGGTGTTTTCTTCACTGCAGTTCGAGTTTCCTCCTCTTTTCTCCAGTCAAACCATAGTCCGTATATATGAGTGGACTAAGCTAACCCGTTAGCCGCCGCGTGCCAAACAGGAAGTGCACCAGGAGGCTCTTCCGGCTCCTTCTCTCCCTTTTTCCCATTGACTTACACTGAGATCTTATCACTTGTCTCTTTGTACCTGTTGCACTGAGCCTCGTCATTTTGGTCTTAAAATGTTCGTACGAACCCGCGGCACATGATCCTGAATTTTTTCTCGCTATTGTTTTCGCCTAAAAAACCCTGTTCATAACATAGAGCCTGGCTCCAGATTTGCCCCTGTAGCCGTTAGCATCGCGAGCCTCATGTGAGCGGCGCTAAACGCTGTGGGTGACGTCACGCTCACTTAGTCCACTTCTTTTATACGGTCTATGAGTAAACACAAGTTTCTCTCACTCCAAATTTTCTTCCTGCTGCTCGATTACAGTTTTCAGCTGCAGATTTCAGCACTTGCAGCAGGACAGCGGCTCTTTCTGCAGGAGACATGTGCAGTAGAGCAGAAGTGACAGTGGTGCAGGAGGAGGAGCCTGAGGTGGAGCAGATACTGGCGCACAAGCCTAGAGCGCCCCCTGTCAGTGTGAAAATAACAAGTTATATATTTCAAAAAGAAGTTGCTGTGCATAAAAGGGAAGATTTCTGTTTGCAACTGATCCACAATTGTGACTGAAATGAAATGTACTGATTTGAAAGGTTTCACAGCGATTCTCAGTGTTGATGTATCTAGAAAAGGGAAAAGGGGTTCAGATCACATCACAAGACTCTTCTTTCTGCTCCTTTTCATTCATTTCTTGTATGTTTGATATTGTGATACTGTCAGTGTCATTTTATACTTTATGAATGAAATAAACAAATAAAAAAAAAAGTAAGTCACACCTCGCAGGACCCGAACCATGAAAAAAAGTGCGACTTATAGACCTTATTTAAAAAACTTCCTTATAAAAATACGTTATATTAAAAACTGAACACTGTCTTGAGTATTTTTTTCTATGAGTAGAGTTAGTATTTAGTATTTTTCCAGTATTTTTCAAGCGTGTTTGTTGATATCAATAGTCCGTTCTGTCTGTGGGAAGCGTTAACCAACCGAGATTTTGTACCATCCATCCATCCATCCATCTTCTTCCGCTTATCCGGGGCCGGGTCGCGGGGGCAGCAGTCTAAGCAGGGGCTCCCAAGCTTCCTTCTCCCCAGCCACTTCCTCCAGCTCCTCCGGATGGACCCCGAGGCGTTCCCAGGCCAGCCGAGAGACATAGTCCCTCCAGCGTGTCCTGGGTCTTCCCCGGGGCCTCCTACCGGTGGGACATGCCCGGAACACCTCCCGAGGGAGGCGTCCAGGAGGCATCCGGACCAGATGCCCGAACCACCTCAGCTGGCTCCTCTCGACGTGGAGGAGCAGCGACTCTACTCCGAGCTCCGCCCGTGTGACCGAGCTCCTCACCCTATCTCTAAGGGAGCGCCCGGCCACTCTGCGGAGGAAACTCATTTCGGCCGCTTGTATCCGCGATCTCGTTCTTTCGGTCATTACCCAGAGCTCATGACCATAGGTGAGGGTAGGAGCGTAGATTGACGATAAATCGAGCTTAAGCCTTTCGGCTCAGCTCCCTCTTCACCACAACGGTCCGATACAGCGACTGCATCACTGCCCGACGCCCGCACCGATCCGCCTGTCAATCTCGCGCTCCATCCTCCCCTCACTCGAGAACAAGACCCGAGATACTTGAACTCCTCCACTTGAGGCAGAGACTCCCCACCCACCCGGAGAGGGCAATCCACCTTTTTCCGGTCGAGAACCATGGCCTCGGATTTGGAACAGCTGATTCTCATACGGCCGCTTCACACTCGGCTGCAAACCGCCCCAGTGCACGCTGCAGGTCCTGGTTCGATGGAGCCAACAGGACAACATCATCCGCAAAAAGCAGCGATGAAATCCTGTGGTCCCGAACTGGACCCCCTCCGGCCCCTGGCTGCGCCTAGAAATTCTGTCCATAAATACAATGAACAGAACCGGTGACAAAGGGCAGCCCTGGCGGAGTCCAACATGCACCGGGAACAGGTCTGACTTACTGCCGGCAATGCGAACACAGCTCCTGCTCCGGTCATACAGGGACCGGACAGCCCTTAGCAACAAGGGCCCCGGACCCCATACTCCCGGAGCACTCCCACAGGGCACCACGAGGACACGGTCGGAATGCCTTCTCCAAGTCCACAAAACACATGTGGACTGGTTGGGCAAACTCCCATGAACCCTCGAGCACCCGATGGAGGGTGTAGAGCTGGTCCAGTGTTCCCACGACCAGGCCGAAACCACACTGCTCCTCTTGAATCCGAGGTTGAGCTATCGGCCGAACTCTCCTCTCCAGCACCCTGGCATAGACTTTACCGGGGAGGCTGAGGAGTGTGATTCCCCTGTAGTTGGAACACACCCTCCGGTCCCCCTTTTTATACAGAGGGACCACCACCCCGGTCTGCCAGTCCAGAGGTACTGTTCCCGACCGCCACGCGATGTTGTAGAGACGTGTCAGCCAAGACAGCCCCACAACACCCAGAGACTTAAGGTACTCAGGACGGATCTCATCCACCCCCGGAGCCTTGCCACCGAGGAGCTTTCCGACCACCTCAGTGACTTCGGCCAGGGTGATGGATGAGTCCGCCTCTGGGTCCCCAGCCTCGGCCTCCTCTTCGGAGGACGTGGTGGGATTGAGGAGATCCCCAAAGTATTCCTTCCACCGCCCGACAACATCCCCAGTCGAGGTCAGCAGCTCTCCCCCCGCACTGTAAACAGTGTTGGTGAAGGACCGCTTCCCCCTCCTGAGGCGCCGGACGGTTTGCCAGAATTTCCTTGGGGCCGTCCGATGAGTCCTCCTCCATGGCCTCCCGAACTCCTCCCAGACCGAGTTTTTGCCTCTGCAACCGCCCGGGCTGCAGCACGCTGGCCCGGCGGTACCGTCAGCTGCCTCAGGAGTCCACCGGGCCAGTAAGGCCGGTAGGACTCCTTCTTCAGCTTGACGGCATCCCTTACTTCCGGTGTCCACCACCGGGTTGGGATTACCGCGCGACAGGCACCGCAGACCTTACGGCCACAGCTCTGACGGCACGTCGCCGACAATGGAGGCCGAGAGCGAAGCCCACTCGGGCTCCATGTCCCCAGCCTCCCGGGATCTGGGAGAAGCTCTCCGGAGGTGTGAGTTGAAGGCCGCACTGACAGAAGGTTCCGCCAGAGCGTTCCCAGCAGACCCTCACGATACGCTTGGGCCTGCCAGGTCTTTCCCGGCTTCCTCCTCCGCCAGCGGACCCAACTCACCACCAGGTGGTGATCAGTTGACAGCTCTGCCCCTCTCTTCACCCGAGTGTCAAGACACACGCCGGCCGATCAGATGACCGCGACAACAAAGTCGATCAACGACCTCCCGGCCTAGGGAAATCCTGGTGCCACGTGCACCGATGGACCCCTTGTGCTTTCGAACATGGTGTTAGTTATGGACAAACTGTGACTAGCACAGAAGTCCAATAACAGAACACCGCTCGGGTTCAGATCAGGGAGGCCGTTCCTCCCAATCACCCCTCTCCAAGTGTCACTGTCGTTTGCCCACATGGGCGTTGAAGTCCCCCAGTAGAACAATGGAGTCCCGGTCGGTGCACTGTCCAGTACCCCTCCCAGAGACTCCAAGAAGGCCGGGTACTCTGCACTGCTGTTCGGCCCATGAGGCCGACACCACAGTGAGAGACCTGTCCCGACCAGGCGCAGGGCCAGCGACCCTCTCGTTCACCGGGGTGAACTCCAACACGCAGCGGCTGAGCTGTGGGGCTATAAGCAAGCCCACACCAGCTCGCCGCCGCTCCGACCAACGCCAGAGAAATGGAGAGTCCAACCCCTCTCAAGGAGTTAGGTTCGGAACCCAAACTGTGCGTGGAGGTGAGGCCGACTATATCTAGCAGTAACGCTCAACCTCCCGCACAAGCTCAGGCTCCCTTCCCCCAGCGAGGTGACATTCCATGTCCCCAGAGCTAGTCTCCATGTCCGGAGATCTGGTCGCGAGGCCCCTGCCTTCGACTGCCGCCCAGATCTCTATGCACCCAGCCCCTATGGCTCCTCCCGCGGATGGTGGGTCCAGGGAGGCGGTCCCATCGTCGTCCCTTCGGGCTGCGCCCGGCCGGGCCCCGTGGGAAAAGGCCCGGCCACCAGGCGCTCGCCATCGAGCGCCCACCCCAGGCCTGGCTCCAGGGTGGGGCCCCGGTGACGCCAATCCGGGCGACGTATCTTGCCTCTGTGTGTTTTTCATCATATGGGGCTTCTGAACCGCTCTTCGTCTGACCCGTCCCCCCGGACCTGTTTGCCTTGGGTGACCCTACCAGGGGCATAAAGCCCCCGACAACATAGCTCCTGGGATCATTCGGGTACTCAAACCCCTCCACCACGTTAAGGTGGCGGTTCGAGGATTTTGTACCACGTTTCAAAGATTATTATAGAGGCGAGACTATCCCCATATTACCTTGAACTATTGCTGTCATCAAGTTTAACGTTCACATTATTCTGCTCTGGTCCATGACTGTATCAGAGAGCACCAGAGTGTCGTCTTTGGAACAAGTCTTCACACCGTTCGGCAAAATCAAAATCTCTAAATCCGAACTTTGAGCCCTTTTTTTTTCTGGACCCCTGCTGTAATGCGAGTCTTGAGAATCGGATCTTGTCTCTGTATTGTCTGTGTCTAGACTTCCTTAAGTAACTGCGCCGTATCCGGCAGTGAAACCTCCGTGTGGTCGGCCTCTGCTCCTCCCTCTGCTGCTCGTCACCGCACTCGTCCCTCACCGCTCGGGCTCAACACGGACGTCCACTTTTTCCTCATCCCGAACATGAATTATTGACGGCGCCACAGAGGGACACAGAGGACGGGAATACATCTCATTACTGCTTCAATGTACCGAAACACAGTGACATTCGATAAGAAAAGTGTCTCAAGTGTTCTACAAACACTATATGAATATGTAGCTTGATTAAAAGGTCCATTTTATTACTGTTCAGGTTTGTTTCCTCGTCACAAACAGACCTGGAGTCGCGTTTTGTTTCATTCGCACATGTTTAACGCACAAACCCTGCACATTTAGTTCTTCTCTCAAACAGGAAACACTCGCTTCCACTTTGTGATGTCATGTTTTAAATACAGGAAGTGCTCCATTGTGTTTTTAAGCTTCACACACCTTCACTAGAATCATCTGGATGATTTCAGCCCCAGAATTTCCAATCTCTACCGAGCTAAACGTAAAAGGAGCTGTTCAGTTGAAGGTAGAACAGAGCATTTTGAGTGTTGGAGATGCAGACAGACTAAAAATAAAGGGTCACTCAAACGTGTGAATGAAACAAAACACAGCTCCAGGTCTGTTTTTAAGGACGTAACACTATTATAACGTGGCTTAAAACTCACAATGGTCAATTTTGCGTAATATAAGACCTTTTAATGATAACACAAATGAGGCAACAAGCATCCTGAATGTCAGAGGACACGGAGACCACGTCCAACACAATTTAAAGTAATATCCTATGTGTAGCTTTCTGGAGAACGAAAATACAAGACATTACAAGCAGACGTCAGAACACTCTCCTTGGACGTCGTACAGAATATCGTCTCTAGGCAAACCTGCTCACAGTAAGACACATAACTACCAAAATGACACCACTACTACTGCTGTTAGTACTATTTAGGGCCCCATTGCATGTGGACAAAAGGAGGAGCCCATGTGGGAATACGTGAAAGCTCTTCTTCATGATTCGGACACTGGGGGTTCTGAAATGTGTGCGAAGACATGACTTTCTGGAGCTCGGAGGCCAAACTTCTGGACACTTGGGTGGGTCAGTCCAGCGGCAACTCTGCGCCAATGAAGGGCGGACCGGAAAATCATCAGGAATGGGCCGACGTGCTGTTGTTTTTTTCTCCCGTTCACTGTATTGTTACGGTAGAGAAGAGGTGCGGTGGCAGTGGACCTTCCCGTGCTTCGTTGGTTCTCTGTGGTTTCCTTGTGTTTCCTTCCTGAACAAAACCGTTTGAGTTAAAGTACAGTGTATTTTGTCCCCTGCATTTGACCCATCCTTCATCTCCTCAGGCGTTCAGTCCTGCGCCCGGGGACGGCTCTCCCAGGCCTGGTCAGGACCTCAGCAGGAGGATTGTACCGTGGTTTTACATCGGGACGTCTAATGGAGTGTGCAGCCTGAGCATATTTATTGAGGACACCCTTAAAACCACTCACACGATATATCTCCCACTTCAGAGCTACAAAGCGCCAATTTCTCCAAACGCCGCACACACAGAGACACACCCTTTCAATCAGTCAATCAAAATCACTCTTATGCTTTCCCATGGGGCCGTTTAAGCACATAACGCAGCAAAACACCATAATAATAGAGAGCTAACAAAAGTCTCAACAGGTGAAGTCATCAGATCCTGTGTCAGGGCAGTTTGAGGAGAGTAACAGCCCCCAGGACATATTTTGCACTCTTCAAATGACAATAGCAGATTCCTTTTCACCATTTATTTTAGTGCAGTTTTGAATACAAGTACGAATGAATGAATGAAGAATGATGAATAGTGAAGAATGAAGAAGAGCCGGCGATAACGCTAAAACGTCCCTGTAAAACGTCCCTTAAGTAGCTGTGACGTAAGTAACTGTTTCCAGATCAATGAGGCGCTAATAAATCTTTACATTAAAACAGTGAATAGTAGACACTAATGAATCAATCAATCAATAAATAAATATTGTTATATACAGTGAACCAATACCAATAATAAAAGAGCTATACAGTAAAACTACAGCGCTAAAGCGTCTCTCTTCTGTGTCCTTTATGTCCTGCAAATAGTTGCTGAAACGGGCGGGTTTTAACGTTTTCCGGGCGGGTTTGCGGGCGTGTAGTGATGCCACACGGGCGGGTCAGGTGAATCAGTGCACGTGGTGTGTTCTCAATCCCTGTATCCACTCTGCCACTGAGAAACTTTTCCTCTGCTGGATTTGTGATCCAAGAACACAACACAGCTGAAACCTGGAACTGAGGACGATATGTTCCTGCACAGTGACCTTGGTTAGATCAAATTAAGGCTTTTATTTTAATTAATTCATTAATCACTGCATTTATATAGCACCTTTCAAGACGCCCAAAGCGCTTCACAGTTCATTGTTCATTCACTCCACACTCAGTGATGGAACTATTGTAGCTACAGTTGCCCTGGGACAGACTGATGGAAGCGGGGCTCCAATCTGCACCATCCGACCACAACAATTGGATAGTCAACTCTCATGGACTCATCAGATAAATTATATTGTATTGAAGATGGGCAGAGGCATTGCTCTGTCTCGGAGGTGTTCACCATATTGTCCAGTCTCTGGTCTTGTCACACCTGGAGTATTGCCCAGTCGTCTGGTCCAGTGCTGCCCAGGGGCACTTAAGAAAACTGCAGCTTGCCCAAAACAGAGCTGCCAGGGTGGCTCTGGGCTGCTCTTATAGATCCAGTGTAAATGAGATGCACACCACCTTATGTTGGCTGAAGGTGCAGGAAAAATTAAATTTGAGTCTTCTGTGTTACATGCATAATGCTATTTTTAAAAGTAATCCCACGTTTTTTGTAGAAAAACTAAAGTACAGTGGGTAGTGTCATCATCATGTCACTAGGCAGGTCAGCTCTGGTGATTTAACTGTATCCTTCTCAAAGTCAAACTGCATGAGGAGAACAGTGCTGTTTAGATCTTCAGCAGCCTGGAACCAGCTGTCAGCGAGGACAAGGCAAATAAGTCATAAATATTTGTTCAAAAAGACTTTAAAACAAATGTATATGACTTGTATGTAGTGAGCAAAGCTTGTCTGAACCTATAATTGTTGGAGATGTATTGTATTGTTGGACTGAAAACACTGTATTTTGTAATATCAGTCTGATGTATATAATTATTGAGTTAACTGATTTTAATGCCAATGGACCCCAGGAAGACTAGCAACCACTTGTGGAGGCTAATGGGGTTCCAAATAAATAAATAAATCAAAATAAATTAACCATCACACACACACACACACAGCATTTTCATACTAGGCAATGTGGGTGAAGTGTCTTGCCTAAGGACACAACGGTAGTTTTTATGACTGCTGCTCCACTGTGGCACCTGGACTTTGTGTTAAACAGACATCGGTTGTTTTTTTTGTCGTTCGTTTTGTGGTTATTGTGCGATTTAGGGCTCAGGTAGAGCAAAATGTTTAGCCCACCAGTGATTAGGCGACTACGAAAAGTGGAAAGAAAAGGAAAAAAAATGGAGTGTATCCTGTATTACTAGTTTAAGGCTTAGCGGGGACCTGCTATTGCCGTTTGTTCGTTGTTATTCGTTGAGAGGCGCATCGAAAAAAAGATCATTTGTGTGTGATGAGGAAAGTCTCTGTTCGCTGTTGTGATGAGACGGGACGCTCCCTCTGGATCGTCCTCTGCTTTAGCTGGTGTAGAAAGTCTATTGCCCTGTTCTCTGTGGTATTAAGTATATGTATATCATCAATAAAAAAGACAGTGACACTTTGTCTTGTAGATGAATCTTTATTGGCACATGATAATATAATATAAAAAATAAAAGTAATAAGGCAGCACTACAAATATGACATCATGAGATTATTTGTGAAACCCGCGACGATGTTCGAATCCATGAGCTCCTAAAAGACGTCTGCACCAGGCGACCGAGCCAAGACCCACGCTCGAAGTTCTGCCCCTCTCTCCTCTCATGGCCCCACGGCGCTGAAGGTGATGGACTGAACCTTCTCTGGTTCTGAGTGTCCCCTTTGCTAAGACGACGGGGGCGTTTGATTCACTCTGCTGCTGTGAGTGGTACAGTTATGTAAGAGACGAGAAGAGTAAAGGTGGTTCAGTGCACTACATCTGGGGACATACTCCACACAAACAGCCACTTATTCTACACAATAGAGATGTAATAGTGTTGTAGTCTTGTGTTCAAGCTCGAACTGCACAGATTTAAAGGTCCTGTACCTGATTTCAAAATCCTGCATACAGATAAATTGTATTGTTTAAGCTAGGATGACCAGACATCCCTACTTCCCCGGGACAGTCCCACTGATCTGTCCCAGTTTTACACAAGAAATGTCCTAAATGTCCCTATTTACGATCAGTCTGATCCCTGCCGACAGTAAAGTGAGGCATAAACTGGCATTTGTTTCGCTGAGGCGACGTTTACACGGAAACGCAAGAAAAAAACGCAAAAGTGCATTTCCGTTTTCACTCTTATTCCGCATTTACACAAGCGTTTGGGTGGGGAATTCTGCAAAACTTTGCCGATTTAGTCTACACGTCCAGAGCGAAAGTGGCAGCACCACTAAGACCAAACGCTGCATATAACCCTTCTGCTTCTCTACTTCCTTTTCGCCAGCGCGTCAATTCAAAACAACACGGCGAAGCGTAATAACACCACCAGTTTCATGCGGATGGACGAGGAGTTAAATTATAAAACCTCCCAGGTCTCGTGCATAATTGTCTTTCTCCCTGCTGCTTCTACAGAGCACCAAAAACATCTGCGATATGTTGAAATGATCTTCTCAGTGTAGTTTCTGACACGAGTCCTGTGGCATTCGCAGCTGCTCGGGCAAATTGAAGCTCTGCCATGTTTGGTTTTTTCCTGATCTGACTCGTGCTCGTGACGTAATCTCTACACCACGGCCACGGAAATGCAGTTTTCCATTTTCAGCTGTTTACACGCCGACGACAGGGTGGAACGTTTTCAAGATTCCCACGCTGGAGGGCGTTTTCAGCGACCCAAAACGCCGTTACCGTCTGAACGATATGAACATCTGGCAAAGTATTTTGGATTTTCGACACCTGCACCCAGCGGTTAAATGGAACCCGGCTCTTATTTGGTATTTTATGGTAAGTTTCAAAGCCTAAACATAATTTTATTTCACGCACCCGTCTTCCAAATTTTTTTAACGCAAATCCAGTGACCTATTTTCTTTTCAGTACGTTCCATTCCTGTCTCCAAATCTAAAAACGTATGTAACTCTACAAAAATATGCGCGTTTTCCAGGTGACGTTTGAAAAGTTTTGAAGCAGCTTCCGTACACAATAAAACAAGATGATTCCTTCAAAGACTCAAAGAATCGTTCCCGTTGTTGTATAAACGGGCCCTAAAATCCAGAAAAGCTGCTTAAAAACGACCAAAACACGAAGAAAAAGTGACCATAACGACTCATGTCACGTCGTCATGAATGGGTTTTCCTTAATTCCGCACTCAATTCACAATTTTATTATTACCAACCTCCACAAAACAAACAAACAAACAAAAAAAAAAAACGAGAGTGTCCCAGTTTCTGATTGTGAAAATCTGGTCTCCCTATTTTAAGCAGCTTTTGAGGTCCGGTTTTAGCTTTACAGCCGCAACAAAACTCCTCTCTGGTCTGTGAGAGTTGTGGAAAAGATTTACTGTAGAGTAGAAATCAGGTACGGCACATTTCTCCATTCGCCTGCTGTTCGGATGAATGAATGTTTCTGTTTCTTTGGATTAGGAATGACGTAACCTTGGTATTTAACATCGGTATATCAGTGGAGTCGGAAGAGTGTCCAAACGAAAAGGAAATGTCTTTAAATTGAACAAAACTTAGAATATGAGCCTAATAATGAAACTAGGGCTACAAGATTAATTGCAATATCTTCAATAATAAAAAAAAAGCCGGTCCTAATCTACATAAAAACTCCAAACCCATAATGTCGTAATGCGCTTATTGTACGAGTTCATTAGTCTTTCGGTCACGTTTGAACTTCTAACCGAATCCTATTATTAAAACATAAACCAAAATGCAAATCTAACCTCCGCGGTTGTTAATCATCTTCCCAACACAAGCCTCGTTTTTTTTTTTATTTTAGTCCCCAGATGTAGCCACAAAAGCACCCGGCACACAGCGACGAAGACCACCGAGGAGATGAAGCACCCATAGAGAATGACTGGAGTTCTGCTACATCTTCTGTTCACAGGAAAGAGAAAGAGAAAGAGAGGCGGGCTACCAGGATACAAAGTTCTACAAAACCAGCTTGTTCTTATAAAAAAAAAAAGAAAAAAAGAAAAAACAACCGTTAGAAAGTCTGTATTTGAAACAACCCAGTATCTGTGTGACATGGTTAGGCTCGGTGAAGAGTTGGCACGACTGAAAACCGTGAGCGATGATGAATTTAAAAGCGCAGCGTAAAACATTTCCGGTGGAGGCGCTGCGACAGGTTTTCCTGCTTTGCCTGGAATGTTCCACAGTACGGCACTGAAGAAGGGACAAAAATAGAATAAAAAATAGATTTCTTTGTCATTCATGCACATTTCTGTCGTTTAACGATCTCTCCTGAGCCCCGCTCCAACCCTCCTTATTGTTAGTGATAAGATTTTGTGGGGTTTTTTGTGCTCCCACATGATAATTCTCCATAAATCTATAAAAATATCATAGATATAGAACAGTAGATCTCACATTGACGACTGCTTCTATTGGAACAAATGTGTTATCAAAGCCGCCATCTTGGTACTGGGTAACGCTGCTTTAAATGATAAGATTAGTCTTGGTTCATTTCTGATTCAGCTCTGGTTCTGTCCTGGTTTAGTCCCATTTTAGTCTTGGTTTAGACCTGGTTTAGATCTGGTTTAGTCCTGGTTCAGCTCTAGTTCAGTCCTGGTTCAGGTCTGGTTTAGTCCTAATTTAGACCTGGTTTAGCTCTGGTTCAATCTTGGTTCAGCTCTAGTTCAGTCCTGGTTTAGTCCTGGTACAGCCATGGTTTAGTCTTGTTTTAGTCTTGGTTTAGACCTGGTTTACTCCTGGTTCATTCCTGGTTCAGTCCTGAATCAGGTCTGGTTCACTCCTGGTTCAGTCCATTTTTAGTCCAGGTTTAGACCTGGTTTAGTCCTGGCTCATTCCTGGTTTAGCTCTAGTTCAATCCTGGTTCAGTCCTGTTTTTGTCCTTGTTTAAACCTGATTTAGACCTGGTTTAGCCCTGGCTCTGTCCTGGTTCAATCCTGGTTAAGGTCTGGTTCAGTCCTGGTTCAGTCCTGTTTTAATTCTGGTTTAGACCTGATTTAGACCTGGTTTAGTTCTGGTTTAGCCCTGGTTCAGTCCTGAAACACAGTTGCAAACACAGTTGCAATAAAAAATCCATTTGCACAAAGCCTGTCCTGTTCTATGCTGATAAGAGACAAAAATGTGCGACTAACCGCGAGTTAACTAAGACATTCATGAGATTAATTATGATGATTAAATATTTTAATCGATTGACTGCACTTAATGTTAATATGTTGTTTTCAGCGAATTTTGCATTTTCAAAACAATAAAAGGTGTAACGCGGTGATCTAAATATGTTCTGTTTTTTAATGCCTTTCTTTAATACCATATTGTGGAAAATAACAGGGCTAGAAATAGCATCTCCACGGTGACAGACCCCTCACCTGAAAAGTTACACAGTGCCCCTTTAATAAAACAAATGTATTTTTTCTTACAACCGTCTGGCACTGTTCCGTTAGTTTTCCAAAATGATGAATCTGTAAAATTGTTTGGCACATTTATATGAAACGTAACATTTGACCGCAGTTATATCCCTAAATCTTAGACACTTCCCCCCGGCTGGTAAAGTGGCTCAAGACCGAAACAGTCGCCCAATTCGGCTTCTACCCCCGGCGTGGTGGAGTAGCAGCTCTAGTCTGAGCTCTAGGATGATCAGGCTAACGACCACACCCTATGGACGTAATCTTAAAACTTAGTTTGATGTTGACAGAGAGGATGCCCGAACACAACTTTTGCTATTTCGTTTTGGCTAAGCCCTCGCCTCGCCACGACAAATCAAAATTTAAACGATGTCCTTTGTGAACAAGAACCCAAAGTACGAGACAGACGCTTTCCTCCAGCATGTAGATGACGCCGCTCTTTTTGGACAAACACAGTTCTTACGTAGAGCTGCCGGTTCTATTCCCGTCCGAGGTCGTACATACGCAGAGTCCGACACGTATCCCGCTTAAATCCGTTTGAGTTTACACATCTACACATTCTTCCGGCCCTTTTCCGAGAGTCACATTGAGGTGACGCTGTCGAGAAGATTTCATATTTCCACAGGAAACATCTGGCAGGGGGGTCACTCGGGAGTCCGGGTGACCCCGGAGCTGAGGCTGTCTCTGGCCCCGTGTGGAGCGCTGCGACAGTGTGTGCGCAGGGGTCGCTAGGCCATGGTCTCCTTGCCGGGCAGTCTGCGGTCATTAAAGGTGTGCATGTTGATGACCTCTTCGGTTTTGACGATGACCGGGGGCTGGGGCTTCTGTTTGAGACGCCGCTGACACTTGAGAGACACTCGCAGCTCGTCCATCATGGCGCTGCAGAAGGAGCGCTGTGGACGACACAAAGAACAGTTAAGACGAGGTTATGGTGCACTTTTATGTCACTGCTGGTAAAACGTAGAATATGAATGTCGCCTGGAGCTCTGTGGCTCTGTCCTAA
Organism: Odontamblyopus lacepedii; assembly: GCA_034769755.1. Lineage (NCBI taxonomy): Eukaryota > Metazoa > Chordata > Actinopteri > Gobiiformes > Gobiidae > Odontamblyopus > Odontamblyopus lacepedii. The sequence continues at coordinate 5,948,910 of CM068365.1, read as the reverse complement.
TAATCGCAGGAGCACAGGATGAGGAGAGGAACTGCTCAGTGTCCCAATTCTGTGGAATGTTTTGATCTGCTCTTCAGCAAACACAAGTGTGGAGCAAAGTAAATGATAAATGGTCACATTTTTATAGCGCTTTTCTACCTTCAAGGTACTCAAAGTGCTTTACAACAAGGAACCACTCACACCTCCGTGAAGTCGCCCCATCAAACGCAAATCTACACAAAAACTATGTCAATCGTTCGTGCTTCGTTTGTGCTGCAAAAAGTTTCATTTATGCTTCTTTAGTTTTGGAGAAATTAACGATTCTTTTGTAGGTCAAATTGGGGTCAGTGCCACAGGAAGATTAAAAATGCTCTAAAACGCCCAAAATGGAGTCAATTGTTTGTGCTTCGTTTGTTTTGTTTGTGCGATTGTGGTTCTTAAGATATTTGCAGTTTTATTTTCGGCCGATGACGTCGTCCAGAACCTCAAAATGTTAAACAGATCTCAGGCTGTCTCATCTCAGGCTGGAAAAGTCTGTATTATTATGTAAAGTCTGTATTATTATATAAAATATGAATCAAAAGCAAATTACTAAAGACTGTTGCAGACTTTTCCACAGCCTCAGATCGTTTATCTTCACTAGTTTTGTGGAGTTTGTCGCCGTCAGCTGAGCAGAAATGACATCCTATAATTACCGCAGAAATAATAATGAATAATTTTAGAAATAAACTTGTGCAAATGAAAATTGTCACAGCACAAACGAAATATAAACGTTTTCTATAATTTTCTTCCTGTTTCAGGCATGGAAATGACGTGTCTGGATGCAAATAGTTTCCGATACGGTGATTTGTTTCAGTGTAACCGTAACCTTAGTTAAAGCTGTGCATTACATCTGTAGTCAGCTGCTACCGGATAATAGGTTGGGTGTAATTAACAACCAAATTGGGGGAAATGGGGATAAAATCTGATACAAATGAATGATAAAATAAAAACATAGGGTCTAATTTTGGAAAGAAAAAAAAACCATTAGAAATGAGGGAACATAGGGCTGAGGGAACATACAGTAGTCTCGCTCCCAGCTAGACAATGAGTTTATGTTTTTTGAAGAAGAAGTTGGAGAAAGTGCGCAGGCCTTTTCAGCTCATGACCGTGACTGTACCGACCATCCTGCTTTCGCACTCGTGAAGCAGTTGACACCGGTTCCGTTGTCCTTTCCCGTTACATTCTGCATCAAACCCGGTCGTCAAGGCTCTATTTTAAGATCACTTTTCACACATTCGTAATTCTACTCCAAAAAACTCCGCTCTCGCGTCCTCCAAAAGCGCTCAAACTCCAGACAAACAAGCAGCAGCACTCATACTCTGATATTCTCCGTAATACGCCGGAACAGCTCCTCTTACGTAAGGCTGTGCCATCACTCCACCTCTCCGCTCGTATTGTGCATGTGGCGCTTTGCTAATCCAATAAAACGCTTAGCGACAACTGCCGGCGTCACAGTCAAAGGCACCGGGCTGGTATAATACTAAAGCTAATTCCGACGGAGTGTGGGAGGAGAGGTGGAGAGAAGCTTCTGTTTGTTTGTGTAGGAGGGAAGTGCGAGTGTGCATGTCTGAAGGTGGCCACTGTTGGTGCGTTTAAACGCTGAGCAAATGGAGTTTTCTGAAGGGTAAATGTGCCTTCGAATGCTTAAAAAGAGAGTTTACAGACGCCGTACATGGTTTTTTATAGGCTCTGTGCGTTAAGTAAAAATAAAACGTACCAGGGACGATCTCGTGAGATTTTTTTCCACGTGTTTACATTTGGATTGGACAAAAAGCGCTACACGTTGATGAGTTTTATCTCTAACCGTACCAAAAAGTAGTAGTAGAATGGAAACAAAAACACTAACTCAAGTAAATAAAAAACTTCTGAGACCAAAATTGGAAACAGAATCGTGAAATGTATATATTAGGAATCACGTTATGTAGTTTTCGTGGACTCAATCTCGTCTCGTCTTGTGGAAATTGTGTCTCGTCCCATCGCTCTATTCTGCAAAACGGGATTCATTTGACTTGTTATGGACTATGAACCATTTTATATCATCATTTTTCTGTAAATAAATCTCATTTCTCTTTTTAGACACTTCTCCAAGCTCCCGTTTTTGTTTTACGCCCGGTTAACGGCTCTGATGTGAGTTTGTAACGAGAGGAGCAGAGACCGAGGTGAGAAATTTAACACAGGTTTTAATCATCTAAATCACATGTGTCAAACATGCGGCCCGGGGGCCAGATCCGGCCCTCCAAGACCTTTAATCTGGCCCTCGGCTGATTTTTCTATTAAAATACTTCAGATTTTCTGTTAATTTTCTGCACTGTTTAGCATAGCAGCGTCTCCGGCGTTTCTGTACGTTGCAACTCCCACCAGAGCAGCACAAATGAAGACTTTCCTCTTTCCAAACGCTCTTAAAGGACGATCGTTTTGACTGTCGACCGTGACCCTCATCAGCAAAATGTCAAAAAATGAGAAAAGCAGATGCTGAGTTCAGGATTTCCCAAGAAAAATAGTCTAATTCTTATTTGTTGACAGAGGTGAATGGGAAATCTGTGCTCAGTGTGTTTGGAACAAGTGGCGTTGCTCGAGGAATATAATCTTAAACACCACTACGAGACACGGAGAAAAATACAATAACTTGAAGAGAGAACTGAGTTTTCTGATCCGGCCCTTTTGGGATCAAAGTAGGCTGCATACGGCCCCCGGACCAAAATGAGTTTGACACCCCTGTTCTAAATAAATGTAGATCATGAGAATGAATCTGCTAGAGTTAAACTGGATCACAACTGAGTAGATCTTTAATACAGGATTAAAAGGCTGGTTTTAGATCTGATTTAGTTCTGGTTTAGTCCTGGTTTTAGTCCTGGTTTAGTCCTGGTTTTAGTTCTAGTTTAGTCCTGGTTTTATTTCTGGTTTAGTCCTGGTTTTAGTTCTGGGTTCTGATTTTAATTCTGGGTCCTGAGTTTAGTCCTGATTTTTTGTCCCAGTTTAGTCCTGATTTAGGTTCTGGTTTAGTCCTGGTTTTAATTCTGGTTTAGTCCTGATTTTAGTCCTGGTTTAGTCCTGATTTAGGTTCTGGTTTAGTCCTGGTTTTAATTCTGGTTTAGTCCTAATTTTAGTCCTGGTTTAGATCTGGTTTCAGTCCTGAGTTTAGTCCTGGTTTTAGTTCTGGGTCCTGGTTTTAGTCTTGGTTATAATTCTGGTTTAGTCTTGGTTTTCGTTCTGGTTTAGTCCTGGGCCCTGGTTTTAGTCTTGGTTTTAGTTCTGGTTTTAGTCTTGGATCCTGGTTTTAGTTCTGGTTTAGTCCTTGTTTTAGTTCTGGTTTTAGTTCTGGTTTAGTTCTATTTTTAGTCCTGGTTTAGTGCTGTTTTAGTCCTCGTTTAGATCTGGTTTCAGTCCTGAGTTTATTCCTGGTTTAGTCCTGGATTTAGATCTGGTTTCAGTCCTGAGTTTAGTCCTGGTTTAGTCCTGGTTTTAGTTCTGTTTAGTCCTGGTTTTAGCTCTGGTTTAGCTCTGGTTTAGTTCTGGTTTTAGTTCTGGTTTAGTCCTGGTTTTAGTCTTGGTTTTAGTTCTGTTTAGTCCTGATTTTAGTTCTGGTTTAGGGGCGCAGTCCGTGCGGTGTATGGGAAGGGGGGTTTGGGCTTTCGCGGCCCGGTACGGGTCCACGGCCGGGGGGCTGGAGACCCCCTTGTTCGTTAGACATTGAGATCAGAAAAACACTGATATTCTACAAACACAAGACAAAAAAAAATGACGCTCCAAACTCTGAGTAGGCTGTCGAAATGGCGACATAAAAGGTGTCGGAATGGCAATCACTGCTTCACTGCTCTTAAAGAACGACACCCAAGAGTCACAAAGTTCATCCTGCAAATGTTTTTAAGCCGATGAACGTCAAACAGCAGCATAATGTATTCTGCCAGCTTCAGATTGCAAATATATGCTACAGATGTGGTAATAACGTTAGATAAACTGGGGTACGTGTGTGCAAATGACTCCTGGGAGACATTTGAAAACGATTTGAAAATTGTGACCCGGTCTTGTGATTAATGCTAGCAAATTAGCATCCGTCAACCCGAGCTCCCGCTAAGAACACAGCACAGCGCGATATATGAGCGTCTCCATAGCTGCACACACGCCGCGCCGAGCTAATTTTGCAGCGCATCAATAATTAAAGAAGTGATCAACAGGAGTCCAGCAATTACCCGGCACGGCGGTCTCTGCAGAGGCAGAAGGAGTCGTGCGGAGGGGGGGATCATGCCGAGGAAAATGGAGCAGGTAAAATACATATGCACGGTTTGAGTTCAAGTTAAATGAAGGAAGAGGTGGAAGAAAGGAGGTGAGGTGAATTCAGATCGAGCTTAATGGAGTTTTTGAGTTGTTTAAATGTCGTCACTTCTTGGCGATATTGTTGAAAATGTTCTGGTTGGTGTTCAGATTTTAAAGGGTTCATATGACGCTGCTCTCTGATCTGTTCTAATGTTGTTTTTTTGTTTAATTCGCACTTTTAACACAAAAATCCTGCATATTTAGGCTGAGTTAAACTCCATACGCCTTCACTAGAATCATTTGGGTAATTTCAGTCCTGGAATCACTGATCTCTACTAAACTAAAGGTAAAAGGAGCTGTTAATTTGAAAACTACAGCTTCAAACTACAGCTTCATGACATCACAAGGTGAAACAGAGTATACTGAGGTTTGGGGAAGTAGACAGACTAATTATTAAGTTATTAAAACATGTGTGAATGAAACAAAACACAACTCCAGGTCTGTTTTTGAGGAGGGAACGGCACAACAGACCAAAAAAACAGCCACAACACGTAAAAAAGCCACAACACAACAAAAAAAAGCAAAAATACACCAAAAAACAGCCACAACACACTAAAAAACAGCTACAACACACCAAAAAAATCCACAACACACCAAAAAACAGCCACAACATACCAAAAAAATCCACAATACACCAAAAAAAAAGCTGCAGCACACCACAAAAAGCAAAAATACACCACAAAAAGCCACAACATGCAAAAAAAAGCTACAACACACCAAAAAAAGCAATACACCACAAAAAAGCCACAAAGGAAGTGGCCGTGATACTCGATTTTCCGACGGACCGAGTGAGGAGGATCAAGCGGGAAGTGAGTGGGAAAAGTTGAAGAAGAATGTGAAAAGTAAAGGAACGGAGAAATGAACAAAGTTGGAAACATAAGTAAAAGTCATTTATTGTTTAGTGTGTTGTGGCTTTTTTTGGTGTGTTACAGCTATTTCTGATCGTCGTAAATAATTTCCCGCTTGATCCTCCTCACTTGGTCTGTCGAAAAATAGAGTCCTGCGGCCACTTCTGTTGTAGCTTTTTTTTAGTATGTTGTGTTTTTTTTTAGTGTGTTGTGTTTTTTTTTTGGCGTGTTACAGCTATTTTTGATATAGTATGATATAGTAAATAATTTCCCGCTTGATCCTCCTAGCTTGTCCTGTGGCCACTTCTGTTGTGGCATTTTTTGGTGTGTTGTGGCTATTTTTGGTGTGTCGTGTTGTCACTTTTGTTTAATATAGGACCTTCTAGGCGTTTTTGAAGTTAAAAAAAACCCTGCAACGATCACGTTTATAAAAGAAAATGATGCTTCGCTTTATTTGACTTTATTTCAGGTGTGGAGAAGCTCAAACAATCAACCCGCTGACTAAAAACTGCGTAAAACAATGGCCCAATTCTCACATTCTCTGTTCCTACTTTGTACTGAGCGTCTCTGCCAAGTTTTGCAGAAGCACAGCTGCTAATTTACAGAATCTGTCTCTGAAATGTGGAAGACGTCTCCTCTGTATCATCCACAACATCTGTTTAGATACGTACAGTATATATAACACCTCTCTCACACCTTTTTTTAACCGGAATATTTCTTTTGACATGAATGATGTTTTTCTCTCTGATTGATTAAAGCTGATCACATCATTTCAGAGTCGTCTGAGTTGTTTCCAGAAGGTTAAAATTCTCCATTGGAAATAGAAAGAGGTTTTAGTTTTAGTCATACCGTAGAATATTACAGCCAAAGTACAACATTTCCATGGAAATAAGCAGGAAGAGGCCAAATAAGTGTCAAGATTTTGGAGATGGAAGCCCCCTCATAGTAACAACACATTCTGCTATATTTTAGTGCAAAAAACCAAAACTTTATGTGTATTTTAGTCTAATTTTTGGCTAAAAAGTTCTAATGTGCTTGTCAATCACACTATTGGAACTCCGTCACTATATGTATGTTTGGCTTTTATGGATTATTTAGTATTAAATATTAAATTAAACTCAACAAACATTAGTAATATATGAACAGTTTGTATATTCCAGTTTGCATCATGTATTACTAGACAGTTTTAGTCATTTGTCTCGATTTTGATTCCCAAATGGTCATTTTAAAAGCTCTTTTTAAGATAATATTGTAATTTCAGCACAAAAAAACAGTATTTGTTTTAGGGCTGTCAAACGGTTCATTTTTAAAATCTCGATTAAAATCAGAAATTCCATAGTTAATCGCGATTAATCACATATTGAATTGCATGTTTAGAATTGTGTTATTTTGCATTTCGAGACAGTTTAAAAGCCATAAAGTAAAGCAATTTGTCCCCATTTAGCGATCGCTGTAGATATTTTCTTTGGCGTGTGATTATCCACAGGTCTGTGGTCATTCGTCGTATCTGAGGCTCTCGGCTCGGACGGTCCGGTCGCTGCACCCGGGGGTTTAGCTCGGAGCTGCTAACTTAGACTAGACGAACTTCACCGGTGCTGAAACTCTGCTGACACAGGCTGCATTTAACTCTTGACTTGTAAACTGTAGCGTCTGGAAGTTTTTTAAAGTCAAATAAACAGGTCAAAAGTCCAGAAGCTCCTCTGTTTCTCCATCACGCCGGTGAGATTACTGAAAACACGGCGCTCTGAAGTTCAAAAGTGAAACAGCAGAGGAGCTGCCTACGGATGTGTAGAAGAGACGAAAAGTCGCCAAACCCTAACCGTGAGTAAAAAAAAGATTGCATTATGGATTACATTAATCTAGTCACGATTAACATGTTAACGCTGACAGCCAGAATTTGTTTATTATACCACTACACAGCAAAAAAGGCCTATAAAAAAACAAGAAAAAAATACAAATTTGGAGGTAAAAATGCCCCATTTTAAGTGAAATTCTCTGCCAGTGCAGTAAGAAATTTTCACTTACCAAGTTTTCTTAAAACAAGATGAAATATGAATCTTGTTCTAAGCAGAAAACACGAGTTTCAAGTATTTATGGAAAGATTTTTCACCTTATTGGTTTGAGAAGGAAGTTAAAGAGGCTTAACCTGGACTGAGTTAATATAAAAAGTGCTTAGAATAAGTTGTAATATCGAGATAAGATAAATCAGGATGAATATCTTGAAACAAGTAAAAAAAACCTCATCTTATTAAGTAAAATAAATTAATAAATAAATTAAGTAAAATTGATCTTTTAAGATGAATCTGCTTAGTTCAAGTCAGTTTAACTATGCTAGAAAATCCTTTTTTGCAGTGTAGTTCTGATATAAGTCAAGAAGAAACTGCTCAGAAAAGGTCAAACTGTGTCCTGTTATGTGATCTTTCCCCTAATTTTGACACTAGTGTGATTAGTATCTGACTTTCAACACTTTTGACAGCACCTCCAGGCAGACCGTACATAAGAAAGAAAACCCGGCGCGTCTCCTGTACCTTCTCCATCTGTGCGTTCTGCTTGGACTTGTAGAGAACCTCTCCCACCGCCACGAACACCGAGAGCACGAGTCCCGCCGCCAGCACGATGAAGATCCCCCCGATGTTCTGCACGCCCAGCGCACTGGCCTCTTTGCTCTCCTCCTCCGGGCAGCCGTTCCCCCTCCACCACTTCTCCTTCATCATGTGCAGCTTCCCCTCCTCCTGCAGCTGCAAGATGGCGATGGTGATCTTGTCCCGGTACGGCGAGCCTGCGGGGACCAAACGGGGGAAAAGAAGGTTTATTTACCCAGGAGGCGATGGTGGGTCGGAGACTGGGACCTCCAGAGACGTGTTTGGGACCTTCTTATGATCGCACAGCTCGAACGTGGCAGTCACAGCGTCCTAAAAGCCGCTACGCACTATTTTTCGGTCTTAAAACGATTTTTAAACATGCGACAAAAAGCCCACACCTTCTTCTTCGCTTCTACTTTAGGTACAAGTCAAAACCGTGTTATTATTATTTGTAAAATGTGGTGCAATACTTCAGATACAGGATTTTGAAAGCATAAAAGATTGGAGATAAAGTCCACAGGAAGTAACACACGTGAGGAACTATCTCGACTTTTTACTTTTAAAAAACGGCGCCGTTTTGTGGACTGGGGTCGTTATTTGTAGACAGATTCTATCAATAATGTGGATAAGACGCTACAGTTTAAAGTTACATCTTTACGAGGGGTGAGGAATAATTGTTTTCATTGTTTTTATCTTATTTCTTTTATTGGTTGTAGCTGTTCAGAGTCACACAGACACGAGAATCGGCTTCAGAATCGCACACGAAGACGCAAAGTCGGGTCACGTCTCCCTGAACTCGCGGAGAAGCAAATCGCAGCTAAAATCAGGCGAATTCTCCTTAACAGAGCTTTACCTGCCTAGCAAATCCAGACTCTGTATTTTTAGTCAGGTCCTCTCTCCTTTCCCTTTAAGCCGGTTAAACACGATCGTCCAGTCAGATTAGTTTCATGAAACGAAGGAGCTCATTGGTCACCATCGTTTACACATAAAACCACATTTTTCAAACCTCAGAACAGTTCAGTCCTTCACTCATTTAAATCTGCAATGTTTTCCAGTCCTCTGTGATACGCTATACTCACCAAAACCAACAGATTACCGTATTCTCCGGACTATAAGCCGCTACTTTTTTCCCAGGCTCTGAACCATGCGGCTTTTAGTGCGGAGCGGCTAAATTTCTTCATTTAAGGCGGTCCGAACACTTGTGCTTTCTTCATTTAAGGTGGTCTGAATACTTCTGCTTTCTTCATTTAAGGTGGTCTGAACACTTGTGCTTTCTTCATTTAAGGCGGTCTGAACACTTGTGCTTTCTTCATTTAAGGCGGTCTGAACACTTGTGCTTTCTTCATTTAAGGCGGTCTGAACACTTGTGCTTTCTTCATTTAAGGTGGTCTGAACACTTGTGCTTTCTTCATTTAAGGCGGTCTGAACACTTGTGCTTTCTTCATTTAAGGCGGTCTGAACACTTGTGCTTTCTTCATTTAAGGCGGTCTGAACACTTGTGCTTTCTTCATTTAAGGCGGTCTGAACACTTGTGCTTTCTTCATTTAAGGCGGTCTGAACACTTGTGCTTTCTTCATTTAAGGCGGTCTGAACACTTGTGCTTTCTTCATTTAAGGCGGTCTGAACACTTGTGCTTTCTTCATTTAAGGCGGTCTGAACACTTGTGCTTTCTTCATTTAAGGCGGTCTGAACACTTGTGCTTTCTTCATTTAAGGCGGTCTGAACACTTGTGCTTTCTTCATTTAAGGCGGTCTGAACACTTGTGCTTTCTTCATTTAAGGCGGTCTGAACACTTGTGCTTTCTTCATTTAAGGCGGTCTGAACACTTGTGCTTTCTTCATTTAAGGCGGTCTGAACACTTGTGCTTTCTTCATTTAAGGCGGTCTGAACACTTGTGCTTTCTTCATTTAAGGCGGTCTGAACACTTGTGCTTTCTTCATTTAAGGCGGTCTGAACACTTGTGCTTTCTTCATTTAAGGCGGTCCGAACACTTGTGCTTTCTTCATTTAAGGCGGTCCGAACACTTGTGCTTTCTTCATTTAAGGCGGTCCGAACACTTGTGCTTTCTTCATTTAAGGCGGTCTGAACACTTGTGCTTTCTTCATTTAAGGCGGTCTGAACACTTGTGCTTTCTTCATTTAAGGCGGTCTGAACACTTGTGCTTTCTTCATTTAAGGCGGTCTGAACACTTGTGCTTTCTTCATTTAAGGTGGTCTGAACACTTGTGCTTTCTTCATTTAAGGTGGTCTGAACACTTGTGCTTTCTTCATTTAAGGCGGTCCGAACACTTGTGCTTTCTTCATTTAAGGCGGTCCGAACACTTGTGCTTTCTTCATTTAAGGCGGTCTGAACACTTGTGCTTTCTTCATTTAAGGCGGTCTGAACACTTGTGCTTTCTTCATTTAAGGCGGTCTGAACACTTGTGCTTTCTTCATTTAAGGCGGTCTGAACACTTGTGCTTTCTTCATTTAAGGCGGTCTGAACACTTGTGCTTTCTTCATTTAAGGCGGTCTGAACACTTCTGCTTTCTTCATTTAAGGCGGTCCGAACACTTGTGCTTTCTTCATTTAAGGCGGTCTGAACACTTCTGCTTTCTTCTGAGCTGCTTGAGTATTCTGCTCTAGTATGATATTGTTGGCTGCTCTCGGCGCCGCCTTTACAATCCCACTAATCCTTCAGTTTACACTCTCTCCACATCTCCGCTCCCTCCTTTCTTCTCCCTCCTCTTTCCTCTCTTGTTCATCCTTTCTCCTCTTTCCTTTCTCCTTCCTCTCTCCTTTCTCCTTCCTCTTTCCTTTCTCCTCTCTCCTCGTTTTTCCTCTCTTCTCCCTCATTTCTCCTCCCTCTTTCCTTTCTCCTCCCTCTTCTTTTCTCTCTCTTCCTTCCTCTTTCCTCTCTCATCTTTCCTCACTCCTCCCTCTTTCCTTTCTCCTCCCTCCTCCTTCCTCACTCCTCCCTCTTTCCTTTCTCCTCCCTCCTCTTTCCTCACTCCTCCCTCTTTCTTCTCTCCTCCTTCCTCTCTCTTCCCTCCTCTCCTCTTTCCTCTTGCATCCTCCCCTCTTTCCTCTCTCCTACTTCCTTTTTCCTTTCTTCTCTCTTCCCTCTTTCCTTCTTTCTTTTTCCTCTCTGCTCCTTCCTCTTTCCTATCTCCTCTTTCATTTCTCCTCTATCCCCCATCCTCTTTCCTCCCTCTTCTTTCCTCTTTTCCTTCCTCTTTCCTCTCCCCTCCTTCCTCTTTCCTCTCTCCTTCTTCCTTTTTCCTCTTTCCTCTCTTTTCCTTCCTCTTTCCTCTTTCCTCTCTCCTTTTCCTCTCTTCTCTCTTCTCCCTCCTTCTCTCCCTCTGTCCTCCCTCCTTTTTCCTCACTCCTCCCTCTTACTTCTCTCCTCCTTCCTCTCTCCTCCTCCCCTCTTTCCTCTCTCCTACTTCCTTTTTCCTTTCTTCTCTCTTCCCTCTTTCCTCCTTTCTTTCTCCTCTATCCTCCATCCTCTTTCCTCCCTCTTCTTTCCTCTCTCCTCCTTCCTCTTCCCTCTTCCGTCTCTCCTCACTCCTCCTTCCTCTTTCCTCCTTCCTCGTCCCCTCTTTCCTCTCTCCTTCTTCCTTCTTCCTCTCTTCTCCCTCCTTCCTCCCTCTCTCCTCAGTGGAATTACAGCGCGTTTGGCAGAATTACAGAATTCGCTCCGGCGTCCGTTCTCGGCGGGGAGTTCATATATATGCGTGTGGGGTAAAGATAGAGCTGCTCCGTCTTCACTTTCTTATACATTTTAAAGGTTGATAAAAGTCCAAAAATACAGGCTCAAGTTCAGAGATAGGAGGAATTAGCGGAATTAGAGTGAAAGGCAACGGCGCGATCGAAGCGGGGAGCTCTTTGAAGACGTCATGGTTTTTATGAAGAGGAGCTGAAATACAGAACGCAGAGACGTGAGGGTTGTGAAGAGTGCGGAGGACGGACAAATCTAGACAAAGACAGAAAATCGACGTAGAACTATAATAAAATCTGGAAAGTGAGCCCGAAATAGCGTCGTATTGTTTTCAGGGGCCTGTGCTCATTGGCGCATGACCCCCAAAATACATTTCTCTACGTTATTAGGTTCTTTTTGCAGACCAAGAGTTTGTTTTCAATAGGGACGTAACAATAAATGAAATCTGGTGATGTCGAATCGTCAAAGGTCTCACAATAACATCGAGGAGCATCACAATATATCGAATCCCAAGTCTCTTTGCTTAAATGAACAGTTCTGATGCAGAAATAGCTCAAAAAACAGAGGGAACTACATAGACCATGATCGTTTGCGCCGTTTCAGTGCAGACGACATGAAGAAATAACTGTTCTAAGCACTTTTACATCTTCATTCTTTGGATTAAGTCTTGTGAAGGAATTTTTAGAGGAAAAAGTAGCAGATTCACAGTCAAAATAATGCAGTAAATCTGGTTCGGTGAGATGTTTATGGTGAAAATATCGTACAGAGAGATTTGGATTTCGTTCCATCCCTAATGACGATAAAAGTTGTACCAAACGACTGGTCAACATCCACAAAATACCGCAATAAATATCGTATCGTGAGATGTATAGACCCTTGTGTGAGTGTTCGTAAACGGTGATGACGTGGGCTCGGTTGCGCACACATTTTGGCAACAAAAGTACAGCAGAAATCAGCAGCTCGTCAAGTTCCGTGAAAAGATTATCGTCAAAATATCGCGAATATTTCCTCAACAAGCTGAACTTTGACAAACGGTGTCCGACTGCCAGATCCTTGTCCGATCAGTGAATAAAACATATAAAATATTCTTTTTTGCTACTTAGAATTTAGAATTTATTGTTACCGGTGTCCAAATAATCTCCCATTTTTTTCATTCATTTCTTACATGTTTAATTTTAGGACACTGTTCATGTCTTTTTATACTTGAGTGAATGAAATAAACTGATAAATTCAATAAAAATAAAATGTAGCCGCCCCCAAACACCCCCTGCATGACGTCACCGCAACTGATCAACGATTACATGTTTGCCTGACGCAAAATAAACAAAGTCAGTACTGATATATTGATATTTCAGTATTAATCGGCCGTCACTGGTCTCCTGAGCGTACAGTCTGAGCGGTGCCAGAGAGAAGAGTGTTTTTTTTGGGTTGTGGAGCAGTCATGTTTGATTCATGGTGCATTTAAACTCTTGTTAGCGCGTTTGTGCAGCACTCAGCTCATGTCTCATACGCTCCCAGCCACGTCTCACTGTAACTGCTCAGGACAAGTGTTTACAAAGGGGCTAACGAGACGCCATCTGAGCCGTCTGGAGCGTTTAGGCACCGAGCCGTTAGAAGAAACGAGCCTAAGCAGCTGCGGAGGGAAGTCGAGCACTAAAGCTAAAGTATTTTAAAGCAAATATTTAGGTGCTTTGACGCAGAATCGGCTTTTTGGGGCGTTTGACCGCGTCATAACGTCATTCCTTCACCACCATGCATGTTTGTGTAATCTAGCGATCTCTTTCAGACCCTATTTAAGTCACATCCTCCTCCGCCTACAAGCCTACGTCACCCACGCTCCCACGCAGCAATAAATCTAAATATATAAATGCGCCGAAGCAGAATACAGAACGATACACTACAACTTTAAAAAACTGACGCAAATGCATGCGGGGTTTGTTGTGATGGAGCTCTGAAGGGGAAGTGACTTGAAAATAGAGTAGAAGATTCAAATGCATCAAAAATGAAAGTGAAACACGATAATATCTTGCATTTTCAACGACTATGGCATTTCCAAAAGATTAATAAATAAAGGTGACACGGTGAGCTACATTTGTTATGTATTTTTGCTCTTTATTCTGTTATATTGAGATGTGTGAGCTTGTGCGCCCAAATATTCTCCCTTGTGGATCAATAAAGTTCATCTAAGTCTAAGTCTCTGCTTCACTCTGGCCTGTGAAGTTGTGAAAAGCTCTCAGAAACTCTTTGTGGGCAGTGCTGGGGAAGTTACTTAAAAAAAAAGTAGTGTTTACTCGTTACTTCTTTAAAAAGAAATCCCGTACTTTACTTAGTTACCCTCTATGGAAAGTGACTTTTTACGTTACTCGTTACTAAGGTACTTTTTGGTGGTAAACTCCATCTGAGGATAAATACCAGCACGAAACTGATAGTCGACAAGAACCATAAGGGAAAGTGTAAAAGAACTTTGAAGAGAGTTCAAGAGGACGTGAAACCGTTCAGGGGTAAATGGAGACGCACCGTCTGCCGGGGGATTCAACTCGGCAGGTGACGGACGACCCGTCGGTGCGGGAGGATCCTCGCTGAGGCTCCGAGGTGGTGCATCACGATCGGCTCTGGGTCGGCCAGGAAAGGCTCGAGGTGAAGGTGTCACGACGCTCCGGCTGCTTTACAGCTCCTCCTCCGCAGTCGGATCAGTGCCCACTGGGCCCTCTAGAGGACTGGGCCCCTGCTCCCGGTGCAACTGTGGACCGGGTTGGACTGTCCTCAGTGCCAAAGCCAGGGCAAAGTCCGGCCCACGTACACAGAACAGTAATGTTGCGCCCAATTAGATTAGATTAAATTTTATTATCATTACACATGTATAAATACAGGATAACGAAATGTGGTTTAATCAGACGTGCAACAAGTGCGATATATACAGAATGTAGAGTATATATAATACAGAGAAAATACAGTATATTACAGTGCAGATTGTAGTTGAACGTATTGAAAAAGGAACTAGCTTTCAGTAGTAGTGCACTACGCTATTTCTTACCTGAAAAAAAGTAGTTATGTTTCTGTAACATGTCACAAAGTAACAACAGCTTTTAGTCACAACGTTGTTCCCTCCTCAAGTTGTGCCTGGATTTGTGTTTTGCTTCATTCACACATTCCTTTATTATCAGTCTGTGCGCATCTTCAGAGCTCAAGATCGTCCGTTCCACCTCGTGATGTCAGGCGGTGGTATTTCTCAAGTGAACAGCTCAGGAAATAGTGCACTATGGGCCTTTTAACCATATTGTTTTGTAATGTATTGCTTTTTGCTCCCACAGCCCTTTGTTTTCAGGTATGGCAGGTGCGTTGTTCCCCCGTCAGCTTCGCACCTGACGCAACCCTGTCTCGTTCATCATTTACGGCCGGGCCCATCCATCTCCCCCTTATCCGCCGGGCCGCTCATACCCCGCAAGACAAACTCCCCGACCACGCCGCCGCATATCAAACCTCCTCCTCCTCCTCTTCTTCTTCCTGCTTCAAACCTCCTCCTCCGCTCTCGTCCTCCTTCACACCTTCTGTCTCTCATTACAAAAGCAGGTATTTCGCGGCGCCCGGGTCTATTTACACGCGTTTAAACAACCATATGCTGACGAATAAAGGATCTATCAAGGCCTCCGTTCCCCAGGTCCGGACTCTCTCATATTTCAAATGATTAATGATGGCACAACAAAGGCGGCCCCGGGTAAATGCTAATAGGATGTGTCCGTGGAGAGGGGGACGAGAGGAGGACGAGCGGTCGGGGAAAAAAGGGGGGATGACAGAGGAGAAAATGCTTAGCCAGCTCGGCGCGGCGCATGCACAACGAGCTGACGGCGCGGAGAGGCATCCGTCACTGTCCGAGGGTTTGAAAAGGTAATCGCGGCGTGATGGGGAGGTGTTTTGGGAGCGAACACGCGAACACGCTAAGATGTATTGTGAAAGGAAAGGCACATGGAACTAGCCGGAGCATCCGAGGGATATTTTATTTGGACGTTTTTCATCTAGTTCCTCATGGCGCGTTTAGGAGGAGGGGTCTGTTATTACGTGAGCAAATGACGCAAACCAAAGTGAAAATGTATGTTATTTACCAGTCAAAACATGTTGAAAATGCTGAATTGTTTTTACCGGAATAGACAGGGAAGTCTTGTAAGTGTAAGAACTCAAGCCTCTGCCATCTGTCTATAACCAGGCCTTAAAGGTTTTAGACAAAAAAACACTTCGTTACCATCATTGTAATATTCTCAGCAAATACAAAATGCTGAGCTTTGACAATCAAATTCTATATTCGAATCTACGTACTGTGTTTAAAATAGTTAACAAGACTGCGCCGCCTTCACTGAGTACATTTGTTCGGCTGTGCTCAGAGCAGATGAGCCGCTCTGCTCGATCCACAGCCCAAAACAACTGTGTCGTTCCCAAAAGGAGTTCTGCCTTCTCACGAGCTGCATTTTCCTACAAAACTATCAAACAATGGAACCAGCTCCCTGCCAGTCTGAAGCCGTCTGCAGATCTGCACAGTTTCTCTGGAAATTTAAAACAATTTATTCTTGAGAAGCAACTGTCAGCATCAGTCCTGTTAAATCAGTAACTTTCTTATTTCTGTGGTTTACAGTGTTACTGTTGGAGCGTTTGTGAATATTTTAATGTTTTGTTTTTTTTGTTTTTTTATAATATGTTTGTAGGATTTTTTATTTGTAGCATGTTACTTTTAGTGCGCACCTGCCCAAGGACTGCGGATGGAAAATAGCTTTTTTGCTAAATCTGGTGCAAAACATCTCCTCTTTTCTAAGATGAATGTGTTTGTACATGGTCCCTGACAAATAAATAATAAACTAAAAAAAAAAACTAAAGTGAAAGAGAGAGTGCATTTCAACTGGGGTGCACCGCCTATTCCGACACCCTTTCATTTAGACGTGCCGGTTTTTCTACACTTTTTAGTATCGCTATTCCGTCACGTCATTTTTCTTTTTTTCATAGTTGCGAGGAGAAAGGAAACGGAGAGAGAAAAGTCTACCCACGTCTCTCACTGTTCTTCGATGTTCCATTGCTGCGTCATTGCAATGTGCCATTTTGGGTATGAGCTGCGTTTCTCATCGGGAGCAATTGTACGGAGGAACAAGTGAGGCATAAAATACTGATCTCTCCTTCCTAAACTATGCCCGTCGGCTCTCGGTTAGGACATTTTCTCACCGTCTGATATCCTCTGTGGCCGAACTATTCTCTCATCAAGTTCCCAAGCTCCGGCCCAAGCATCTTGATGGGTTGGGATGGGGATGTTCTTTATAAAATCATTTTTTGGCTATGCCTCACAGCAAGAAGGTTTCGGGTTAGATCCCCAGGTCACCCGGGCCTTTCTGTGCGGAGTTTGCATGTTCTCCCCATGTCTGGATGGGTTTCCTCCGAGCCCTCCGGTTTCTCCCATCAACCCAAAACATGCAGCACCTTATGAACTGAAATCGAGGACTGTGATGTCGCTCGGTGCCAGGGCTCAGCCCAAGAGGACGACATGGTTCATAGGGGTCAAGTGCGCAGAAAACTGGGCAACGAACTGCTGCCCCCATGACCCAGCCGGATAAAGCGGAAGAAGATGGATGGATGGGGAAAAAAAAACATTATTAAGGGGTATTGTGCAACAGTAATTATTTGGCGCTTTCTTTCTATCATGTTATGAATGTTCTCATTTTCATATAATACTTTTGCACCCTTAAGGCACTTTCCAACAAGGAACCACTCACCCATTCACACAGTGTACGCAGACACTGGGGGTGCAGTGGGTTAAGTGTCTTGCCCAAGGACACAACAGCAGCATTCATCTGTGGGAGCTGGAATCACACCTCCAACCTACGGGTCAGTGGATCTGACCGCTCCACCAATGATGTTTATGTCAAGAGCGGGATCCGAAGATCAGTGGACAAACGCATCAAATGTTCTCATGTATTTGCAGTTACACCCCACAGGACTAAAGTGCCCCCTCTTTAATAGTAAACAGTGAGAGCAGCAGAAGAAAACACATCTTTAAAGCTGAACAACTTCATAAATTAATGTTTTTTGCATTGTAGAAGTGGAGGTTCGTGCCAAAAATCAGATCGCTGAACATCGTCATCTTCTAATTCTAAAACATTCTGTCATCTGCACAAAACTGAGCAAAAACCATGCACCAGAACCAAACCAGGACAAGTGTGAACACAGCGTCTTAAAATAGATCACTACTCACTTTTAGTTTCAAACGGGTGAGTTGCAAACTGTCTGTCAAAGAGGATTTTTTTTTTAGAACAAAGTTTTTGAGAAGAGCAAATGTCCTAGAATCCACCCGGAGAAATGAGAAATCGCTCGCAGCCAAAGCACAAAGAGAAAAGTGACAGGGATTTAATGAAGCCAAAAGAGTAAAACTGTGCTCATGAGCTATTAATCAGCTTTACTTTGAAACCCTGAGCGCAGGACAGGGACGCAGAGGAGGAAAACGAATTAGAAAATACAGCAATATTCAACCAATTTGGGATTAATCTCACAAAGTCGAGTATTATTATTTTTACAAAAGCTCTAATATTGATAGTGATATATATAATTTTTAAATAAAGCAGTATTAAATTATCAAGCTCCCACTTTTAATGCACTGGAAGCATGAAAAGTGCACTGTGTGACTTGTCTGCAGGGTAGAAGTGACTAAAACTTAACCAAATTACAGGTTAGATCTGCGGAGAGGCGGCTACACTCCTACTAAGAATTTTATGCTGTTTTAAAGATCATTTTGAGCCATAAATAACGCTTGTAGTTGGAAAAAATGCAAGTAAAATGAGTTTAATGCCATACTGCGGACAATTATACCAAAGCATTAATATCTCCATGGAGACAAACGGGTTCACTGTAAAATGCAGTCTCGGATACCATTTATTAACATTTATTAGAAACATAATTTTAACCAAAATCCCATGAATAATTTATAACAAATTAACTTTTTTCAGACATTTTTCTACAATTATAAAACCCGTCAAAGCCAAAATATATGTGGTGCTTCCTGTGTACTTGTCTGAAAATAATAAAAAGTTGTTCCAAAAAAAAGTTAAAACTGCTCCTTTTCACACAATGATTAGTTCCTGTTTATGTATTATTGTTATTGATATGATTTGTTTGAATTGTTGCTGATTTATTTATTTTTGTTACTACTTTTTTACTCCACGTTGAGCTTTCGTGTCTTGTTATTGGTTGTGTGTGAGGTTTATGTATTATACAAAAATGTATGTAATAAATTTGAGGAAAGCCCCGGAAGAATAGATATTTATATTTCAGTAGCTAATGAGGATCGTAATAAACTAAATTAAACTAAACAAACAAGTTGCAAAATTCCACAGTGCGTCTTTTTAAGCGAGCAGGTCCAAAACAGGAAGTCTAACTGAGAATACTGAAGTAAAGAAGACACCACACCACCAGGGGGAGCTATTGCACCATCAGCACATGTATCACAATTTGAGAAACACTCACCTTCCTTACACATACAACTGATAGACTCTATGACAAGTCAGATCTGCGGAAAGGCGACCCCACTCAGAGTCAGAACGCCTGTTTTTCTGGGCATTTTTGGGCTGTAAAACCACCTGTAATCGAATAAATATACGGTAAAGTAGAGCTTTACTGCCACACTGTGGAACATTCCAGGCAGAGCAACGGTGTAGCCATAGAAACAAGCAGGTGACGGACTCCTAAACCATAAAGTTACACAGTGAAGCTTTAGAAGAGCAGCTGACCATAACCTTAAAACCTTGTCTTGTCTTGAAATGCATATAAACTTCACTTTTGACTCAACTTTTTACTAAAAACATTGACTAGTTTTTCCCTTTTTTTTCTATTTGTTTTTTAGCAAGGTTTATATATTTGACTTTCTGGGTGGACATTGTCAGCAGATATGACTTATGTTGAGGTAATTTCATGTATGTGGACAAAGCTTTATTTGATTTATTTGATCAATCTGTCAGAAAATGATTTTCCTTGTGTGTAAATAGTCTGTAAATCTTCTGCCACTTCGTCAGTGTAAAATAAAAAATCACCACAGGTTTTATCCACCAAACCGAGTCAGAATTAAAAAAAAACATGAAACCCTGTCAAATGTAATGTGTATTTTTCATCATTTTAGACTCCATATTTCCATTTCTCTTGGTTTATCGTGTATCACTCGAGTGCTCTCTATGTTTTTATGGTTTACAGGCGGAGAAGGAGAAGGCCTCTGGTCATCTGAAGGACATGACTGTAAGTACCTCTGCTTTATGAGCCTCCACAGAACCATAACTCAGCGCTCTGTCCCGTTTACTGCCATCACAGCTCTCCATACAGCTCTATAACTGCCCACTGCCAATCACACCCAGCCCCGCCCCCAAAACACGCCGATGACACCGAGCCACGCCCAGTACGGGACCATCACACCAAGACCCGCCCAGTACGGAACAATTAGACGAAACTCTGCCCAGTATGGGACAATTAGACCAAGCCACGCCCACTACGGGACAATTACACCAAGCTCCATCTACTACGGGACAATTATCAATCATTCAATCGAACTTTGTGCTTTTCAGTACAAAAAAAATGCAACACAAAGATTTTACAAAGCAATTACACCAAACTCCGCCCACTACGGGACACTTACATCAAGCCACGCCCCCAAAACACGCCGATGACACCAAGCCCCGCCCAGTACGTGACGATCACACCAAACCACGCCCACTTCGGGACAAGTACACCAAGCCCCCCAAATGCCAATGACACCATGCTAGACGCACTACAGGACAATTACACAAAACTCCGCCCAATACGGGACAATTACACAAAACTCCACCCACTATGGGACAATTACACCGAGCCTCGTCCACTACGGGACAGTTACATCAAGCCCAGTCCACCACATGATGATCAGACCAAGCCACCCCCACTACGGGACAATTACACCAAACTCCACCCATTACAGCACAATCACACCAAACTCTGCCCATTATGGGACAATTACACCAAGCCCCACCCACCGCACGATGATCAGACCAAGCCACGCCCACTACGGGACAATTCTACCAAGCACTGTCCACCACACGACACTCAGAAACACTCCACCAACTATGCTACGATCACACCAAGCCCCACCCACCACGGGGTCAGCCCTATGTTCCCACGGCCCATTGGTCCCCCGGCATTAGGGTTGGGTTGGGTTAGGGTTAGTTGCAGGACATAGGGCCTGAATTTGATTTTTTTCTTAGAAATGTGGGAACATGGAACATTGGGAATATGCTGTGGGACCATTGGGCTGTGGGACCAGTGGGCCTAAAAATTCTTTTAAAAGTCTTAATGATGTGGGACCAATGGGCCGTGGGAACATAGGTACGCTCCCCCCACCACACGCCAATCACACCAACAACAGGACAATTACACCAAGCCCCGTCCACCACACGACAATAAGATCAAGCTCCACCCACCTTTTTGTGATTTCATTTGCGTATTGTATGTGTTGACGATGTTATTACAACAGGAGCACAGTGCTGGGATGTCGTTTCATTAATCACCGTAATCTCAAACTCACAGTGGTTGAATTGTACCTTCTGGTCTTTGAGCACATGAGATCTACAGTGTATATGTAGAGGTCATTGCTGTTTGTGTTTTCAAGTTCAAGATATATCTAAAAAACACCATCTAAGCCAACTGCAAGTTTTCCTTCTAGTTCCTCTCCGTGTGTGGACTCCTTATCGGTGTGGAAATACCTCAGGGAGCACATATGGGCCTCTACAATGACATCTTACAATTCATCGTTCGTGCAGTTCAAACCTCATTTATCATAGTCCTTATTTTATTGGTTTAAGTCTTTCCACTGAAAACAGCAGCTCAATTTGCCCCACAGAAACCTACATATACTATTATACATATATACATAAATGGAATGTATTAAAATGGATTACAAAAGCTGTCATCTCTTACAGCACCTATTATTCACAATACAGGTATTAGTCCACCAACCACAATTGTGACCGACCGTAAAACTCGTTTACATGCACTTTTTCCACAATTTCGCCTGATCACGCTAAACTTTCTTCAGTATTATTTTCATCATTTCATATTTGGGAAAAATGTGCAGAAGCCGGAAGGGCTCACAACAAATGCAAACGCTGCAACAAATACAAACACCACAAAACAACAACAACTAAAAAAAAGCCACAACTGAAGTGGCTGCAGGACTCAAGCGAGGAGGAAGTGAATGGGAAAAGTTGAAAGAAGAAGAAGAAGAAGAAGAAGAAGAAGAAGAAGAAGAAGAAGAAGAAGAAGAAGAAGAAGAAGAAGAAGAAGAAGAAGAAGAAGAAGAAGAAGAAGAAGAAGAAGAAGAAGAAGAAGAAGAGTGAACAAAGTTGGAAACGTAAGTAAAAGTAATTTATTGTTTTGTGACCAGTGATCGATGTCACTGTCTGATCCTCATAAATAATTTCCCGCTTGATCCTCTTCACTTGGTCCGTCGGAAAATAGAGTCCCACGGTCACTTCTGTTGTGGCTTTTGTATTTGTTGTGGTGTTTGCGTTTGTCGTGAGCTCTCCCGGCTTCCATAAAAATGAAGAAATTAATTAACTACTTACGTACTTAGCTTAGAAATTAATTAACCACGTACTTACTTAGCACTACTCTGAACTTCTACTTGAGAAATACCATTAAAGTGACTGTACTTTTACTTTTACATCATAATTCTGCCAGCACCACCTCAGTTTTATTGTTATATATCAGCTGATGCTACAAGATATTGATAGTGATTATGTTCTGTCAAAAAAGCAGATCAGATGTATTGCGTAGTAGCTGTACTATTCCCAGACCTTTGTAGTACTGCGAGTACTGTGTGTACTGTGTGATCCTTCGTCTCTTTCTGCTCTGGCACATTACGTTGAAGCGCCGTCAGCCGAGCAGGACAGATTGCAGTAAATTGGTGTGTGGGCTCCTCTCGGTCAGACCTATATATTCCATTTTCTATACGCTCCTTAAGAACCAGCGCACAGCTCCTGAGCGCACCCAGGCTCACCCTATAGGAGAAGCCATTAGAGACACGGCAACGGTCACTAATGAATCCGGCAAAAAAGATCTGCTCTTTCATCTGATGTGAGATTTCTCCCTCTTGCAGAGCTGTGAGATTACAGCCGTGGAGGAGCTGTACCTGATTTGTACCGTCTCAAAAAAAACATGAAGAACAGAACCAGTTTAAGCAGTTTAATTATTCACTACGATGAGTTTCACAACTGTAAGAGGCCAGAGTGGAGTTTTGCCTAATTACCGCACAATAAAAATGCTTTATAATTGGGTAATTTAGGATTTTAATCGTAATTTTGCTCAAATCCATAAGAAATAACAAGCACAGGGCTGTTAAAAGTGCGCTACGTAACATTTCTGGCAGCGTGTTCCACAGTATGGTATTAAACGTATCTGTTTCTGTGGTTACAAACATGACGGCACTACGTAGATATGGATTTAGCTAAGTTTAATTAGCCTTAAAGAAAGCAGTAGTTTAACGTTTAAGTTTACTGTAAAATACCAAATAATACTTTCAATTAACGGCCATTTCCCCTTTAAACGTTGGGTGCAGGTGTATATATGCCAAAGAAATGCAGAGCCTAATGTATAAAAGAAGAACAAGGACGAAGACTGCACGTTTTTCTTCTTCTGTTTTGTTTTGCCTTGTTCTTACGTAGCCTTTCGTGCTTTCTTTCAGTCCGCCTTTGACCACTTAAAATCGAAACTTTCTGTGGTAAAATATGCAGAGGGAAACTCGGGAGAAGCAGCCGCGAGACGTTTTTCTGTCGACTCCAAGACAGTGAGAGGTTGCTGAAAAAATTAATTGGAGCTTCAACGTCGGTCTGAGGGAGAAAACGAAAGGTCCTGGAGAAAGGAAAAAGGTGAGTAAGGAGTTGGAGGAGTGTTCCACAGACTGTACGCTATCGTGAGCCCAGAATCCAGATTTTTGTGAGAAAGGAATTAATCTTC
This sequence comes from Odontamblyopus lacepedii, assembly GCA_034769755.1. NCBI lineage: Eukaryota > Metazoa > Chordata > Actinopteri > Gobiiformes > Gobiidae > Odontamblyopus > Odontamblyopus lacepedii. The sequence continues at coordinate 5,925,449 of CM068365.1, read as the reverse complement.
TGCTCCAAAATTGCCACCTGGTCTCAAATAAAAGCCTGGTCTGTTAAGTGATTGAAACAAATAAACACCAAGGCTCTTATTTGGTATTTTACGGTAAGTTTTAGCGTTTTTTCAACAAAAAACATGCCTGAAGAGGTTTTAGATGTCATCTATTCACGTTTGAGTAATCTAGTGATCTCTCCTGGGCCCTATTTGATCCATCCTTATGGTTAGAGGTAAAACTGTGTTGCGATAATGCTCTGAAGGGGGAGTGACTTAGCATGGAGAGTAAAAGGAGGGGGTCAGAGCATCAAAAACTAAAACTAAAATACGTCGTTTTCTGCAAATATAGCATTTTCAAAACAATAAAAGGTAACAAGGTGCTCTAAAATATGTTATATGTTACAGATTATACCCCACAGAAGGCAAATACTCTGTCTTTAAAGTTACGGTGGAGTTATTACAGTGGAACCGTGCACCGAAAGTGCCTCACTCCACTATTAGAGGAAATCATGTCTAATAAATATAAGGGACAAAGTAGATTTGTAGCCACAATTCATCAGTTTTAATTGGAGGTGGACAGTATTATCTGTGGGCAGTGTTTATTTGGTATTAGCCTCCACGGCCGCACAGAGGACAGCAGCTGTAAATAAAACACCCATTGGAGGAAACCATTATAGCAGCGGCAGAGTGGTTGGCTGTAGTATCTCTGGAGCCTTGGGCAGGTTTTAGCCCGGGCCATAAATCCCACCTCTGGGACCATTTTCTTTTCATCAGGCTGCACCTTTTGCACCTGTCACTGCGCCCCTGTCACCGCGCTCCTGTCACTGCGGAGCTGTTACGGCGCTGACCCCATCAATAAAGGTCAAACGCTCCATAGAGCCAAAGCCACAGGCGCTGTACATCGAACTCACTGTCACACTGCATCCATGTCCCCGTACACAGGAGGCCACGGCGGGTTCAACAAGAGCTGCGTCTGCCACACGAGAAGCAGGGTCGGGCGATATCCAAATTTTGATACCGTTAAACCTTCTCAGTGTTTTACCGGGGTAAACGCTATTACCGTGACTAATTAAGACTTATTTTGTGTCTTGCGCCTAAACCAGAAACACAATAGCAGCGTTATATTTGAAGATGAGGCACAAGTTCTGATCAAACCAAACTTCGCCAGCGAGTATCTCCGTCCATTTAATGATCTGGGACTCGCCGAGACAAGAAAAATGCAGAAGAGGCGGATTCCAGAATAAAAAGTAAAAGGCGACAGTCCACGGCGTGTGATATTTCCCACTGCAGCATGTTGTATCTGACAGACCCGCGCTCTCGGCACTCGGAGAAGTTCCCGTCTCCTCCGTGAAAGTCTGACTTCGCCCTCGAGCGGGAACTTTCTCCTCTTCAGCGCCTCGTCCCCTCTCGACTCTCGGCGTTCAATAAAACAGGAGGAGAGAGCGGAGGGGAGAAAGTTGGCGCTGTGCCCCGTGTCTGAAGCGACTGTGGTGGGATCTCTGGCCTGACGCAGGGTCGTAGCTCCGGCAACATTTGCGTCTCTCCCGTCATTCACCTGAAGCCAAAATGCTCCTAATATTATATTAGATCCTTATGCGCTGCAGATTTTTAAAATGACGGTAATGAAACTGAGACCGTTGCTACTTTTTGACACCTCGGGATACTTTAATACCGTATTACCGCCCAACCCTAATGTAAAGGAACCTCCAGAATCCCCTCACGGAGCTGCACAGGCTGCACTAGCACTTATTCAAGACTGGCTGAAGGTGCTGGGGTTTAGGTAGTGACCATTCAGATCAGAGAGAGGATGTTTTAGGCTTAAAACAACTGGATTTCAGCACTAGAACTAGCAACACAAATGAGAGACTCATGTGGGGCTTATTCTGCTTTCTGATTTAATACTTGTCTTGAGAAACAAAAGAATAAGTGGGACTGGTCTAGTGTTTTGTCATTAAGAATACATCAGCATTACAGTTGTTCTCAGTGAAAGCTAATTTTGATTTGATGTTTATCTCATATCTGGGGACACAGACAGCTCATGTTTATGGAATTTAAAATCAAATCTTACAAACAGTTCATTTGAAAATGACTTTTGAATATTAAGTGTTCACTATGTACCTTTTCTGGTGGATGGTAAGTCATCTGCTTGTCCAACTGAATGTTCTACCTGTTATTAAACCAATCTATCTCACCATTATTCCATTACGGAAGAAAAAGCTGTCGAGCCGACCTGCTAGACGCTGCATTCCAAATGAAGTGAGCACAGGAGCATGGCAGAGGCATGGTCACCGAGTGGTTCCTTCGAGCTCTGGTTCCATCTGATTTTTATTGAAAAACCATGACCCCTCTCTCTATAGCTGCTGGTTTTAATCTGCAGTAAACATCAATTTGGAATTATTATTTCCATGTAAACTCCATCCATCCATCTTCTTCTGCTTTATCTGGCTGGGTCACAGGGGGCAGAAGTTCACCTCCCAGTCCCCGTGTAAACTCGAAGGAGAATATTTTAATCCTGAACTATTTTATTCAGAATAATTAATTCAGAATAAAAAAAACAGCATTCCATAAAACATAGGCCATAAACGTGGCCACTGTGGAACATCCCACACAAAGTGGAGCCACCACGGTTATTAAGTGCACCGTAAATTTTTAATAGTTATGATTACGCGGCCATTAATGATTTTATTTATACCCAGCCAGCCACAAACTTCCAATTTCTAGGGACACAAAGCCAGTGAATAAGACTTGATTCGACAACTCTCTGGTTAAAGAGAAACTCCGGCACATTTGAAGCTGAAGTCCGTTGCTAGAGGTGGTGGAATTCTGTCAGAAGCCAAAAAACGGCACAGATCAGTGTTTCCCCGGTGGAGATCTCACTGTGGCAGTGAGTCTATGAAGGCAACAAACTAGTGTAGTGATGGGGGCAAGTTCTGAACTTCCATGTAAAACACCAATTTGCTTCAGACTGAAGAAGCTTAACACCACTTTAACCCATCTGACAACAGCCACGAGTCTAACAAACAAAACGCTCTGCCTGGTTCACTCATTAGTGTCTGGAAACGTTGGAAAACAACTTTATAAGCACCTTACACTTCCCTCTGCTGATTTCCCACTGCACAGGCCAAAGCCCAAAAGACTCGATTGTCGACTCCAGCGGTGGCGAGAGGCTCGAGCCGCCAGAAGCAACAAGTGAAGATCGACTACTGACAGTGAAGAAGAAGAGAAACTGAAAGCTGTTGAAAGAAAATGGTTCAGGAATGTAGTTTTTAGCATTTTTCAAAAAATATAATTCACTCGTAAATAAATGAGATTAGAAACAACATCGACGATCAAGTCTTTTGGGCTTTGGCCTGTGCAGTGGGAAATCAACAGAGGGAAGTGTAAGGTGCTTACAAAGTTGTTTTCTAACGTTTCCAGACACTAATGAGTGAACCAGGCAGAGAGTTTTGTTTGTTAGACTCGTGGCTGTTGTCAGATGGGTTAAAGTGGTGTTAAGCTTCTTCAGTGTGAAGCAAATTGGTGTTTTACATGGAAGTTAAGAACTTGCCCCCATCACTACACTAGTTTGTTGCCTTGACAGACTCACTGCCACAGTGAGATCTCCACCGAGGAAACACTGATCTGTGCCGTTTTTTGGCTTCTGACAGAATTCCACCACCTCCAGCAACGGACTTTAGCTTCAAACGTGCCGGAGTTCAACTTTAAAGGGTCAATACTTAAGAAAAAAAATGCAACAAGTAACTGCCAACCACATAATGACTCCATTTGGTACCAGTAAACAGCCCATCGCACTCCAAAAAGCTACGGTGTGTCGTGTGTAATTCCCCTCCTTACCCATAGGAGTCCCCACGCCGTAGGCCTTGGAGTCGATGAGGCCCCCGATCTGCGTGAGGTTGCAGTTCCTCTGGGTGATGAACTCGATGGTGGTGGACTCGGTGAGGAAGGCGTAGTCTGAGGTGAGCACGCGCTGGATTCCCTCCTCCACGTTCTGCACCATGACCGAGGAGCGCCGGCTGTTCATGAACTCCCACATCTTATCGTACGTGGAGATCTTGGTTTTCTGGAGGACGAACAGAGGAACGTCGTGTTACTTTACTGTTGTCCCCTCGTCAAAAAGACACCTGGAGTTGGGTTTCGTTTCATTCACGCCTGTTTCGTTAATCCCTTCATCCTGAGCAGTCTTCTCTTAACACTCAGAAACTCATCATAGGTAAATATCCTGACTTTTCCTGTGTAGTTTTTAAGCCCATAAACCGTCAACGGACTCGTTTTGTGGTTAAACTGTGTTCATAACTAACACATGGCTCTATTAGCTGACAGTAGGGGAGATCCATCGCCCAAATATCTCACTAGAAACGGTAATTTACAAGTATTTTCCATATGCAGACGCCTTGAATATGAAAATATAAGGTGAATTAAAGCCATAAGAAAGCAGAGTAAGTGCTCTTTAAATGTGCGCTAAGCAACTTTTCGAATGGAGCTAGCGCCACCTGCTTGTTACTCATGGATGATACCAGTGATGTTCGTTTTCATCCTAATACTAAAGTAAGTAATGTGATTCAGTACCAGTGGGTGTTGTATTAAAATGTATGAACCTCCCTCTACAATAAAGAATTTTACCTTGGCGTATAAATAATTTAATCAAAATAATGTATGTATATGCGGATATACTAACATATAAACAGCGTATTTACAAGAATGTATTAAAATTTTGATTTTTATGCTCTAAGTTGAGCTTTTGTTACCTTGTAGGTAGACTTAGACCGTCTTTATTGATCCACAAATTATTTGGACACAGTAGCTCACACATCACAAGAGAATATAATAACAAAGAGTAAAACAATATAAATGGTGATAATAAATAATAAATTCTGAATAAGTAGCAAAAAAGAGCAAGAGACAGGTGTCGAATAAGACTATTATACCATAATTATATAAATGTATTTGTACAAATCAAATTACAATAGAAACTAAGTAATAGGTTATCTGTTACATAAGGGCGAGTTGTACAGTTGTAGGGAGTATTATCTGTCCCATAAGGGTGACTTGTTGCACAGTTGTAGGGAGTATTATCTGTCCCATAAGGGTGACTTGTTGCACAGTTGTAGGGAGTATTATCTGTCACATAAGGGCGAGTTATTGTACAGTTGTAGGGAGTATTATCTGTCACATAAGGGTGACTTGTTGCACAGTTGTAGGGAGTATTATCTGTCACATAAGGGTGAGTTTTTGTACAGTCGTAGGGAGTATTATCTGTCGCATAAGGGCGAGTTGTTGTACAGTCGTAGGGAGTATTATCTGTCACATAAGGGTGAGTTTTTGTACAGTTGTAGGGAGTATTATCTGTCACATAAGGGTGAGTTTTTGTACAGTTGTAGGGAGTATTATCTGTCACATAAGGGCGAGTTATTGTACAGTTGTAGGGAGTATTATCTGTTACATAAGGGTGAGTTTTTGTACAGTTGTAGGGAGTATTATCTGTTACATAAGGGTGAGTTTTTGTACAGTTGTAGGGAGTATTATCTGTTACATAAGGGTGAGTTATTGTACAGTTGTAGGGAGTATTATCTGTCACATAAGGGTGAGTTATTGTACAGTTGTAGGGAGTATTATCTGTTCCATAAGGGCGAGTTGTACAGTTGTAGGGAGTATTATCTGTCACATAAGGGTGAGTTATTGTACAGTTGTAGGGAGTATTATCTGTCACATAAGGGTGAGTTTTTGTACAGTTGTAGGGAGTATTATCTGTTCCATAAGGGTGAGTTTTTGTACAGTTGTAGGGAGTATTATCTGTTCCATAAGGGTGAGTTGTTGTACAGTTGTAGGGAGTATTATCTGTTGCATAAGTGTGAGTTATTGTACAGTTGTAGGGAGTATTATCTGTTCCATAAGGGTGAGTTGTACAGTTGTAGGGAGTATTATCTGTCACACAAGGGTGAGTTTTTGTACAGTTGTAGGGAGTATTATCTGTTCCATAAGGGTGAGTTTTTGTACAGTTGTAGGGAGTATTATCTGTTACATAAGGGCGAGTTATTGTACAGTTGTAGGGAGTATTATCTGTCACATAAGGGTGAGTTATTGTACAGTTGTAGGGAGTATTATCTGTCACATAAGGGTGAGTTTTTGTACAGTTGTAGGGAGTATTATCTGTTCCATAAGGGTGAGTTGTTGTACAGTTGTAGGGAGTATTATCTGTTACATAAGGGTGAGTTTTTGTACAGTTGTAGAGAGTATTATCTGTCACATAAGGGTGAGTTTTTGTAGGGAGTATTATATGTTACATAATATTACATTTTGTCATCAATTTGCTTTTCACTACTTCTTGTGTCTGTGTGTTTTTTAGCTGGAAAATGTTCCACAGTTATTGCCTCAAAACACCTTGAAAAACACACATTCATTACAGTGAGTGGGCTCGCCTCTCCACAGCTCAAATCCGTAACTTCACCCGGAGGCTTCAGCTTGACAAACCGTTTCGCTTCCCTGGTTTCGCCCTCCTCGTTTCGCTTCCCTCGTTTCGCCCTCCTCCTCCTACCTTGAAGAACGTCATGGTGGAGCCGTCCTCCACCACTCCGTAGGGGATCTTGGTCTGCTTGGCCAGATCGTCCGCAGAGTCTATGGGCGACTCCATCCGCTCCACCGTGAGGAACGCCGCCAGGTTCGCCGTGTACGAGGAGATGATGATGAGCGTGAAGAACCACCAGATGCCCCCCACGATGCGCGTGGACAGGGCTTTGGGCATCAGCTCCGAGCCTGGGCACGCGGCACAGTTCGGTTACGACACAAATCATTTATATACATTGAGCTTTGTGAGAAATGTAAAAGAGTAAATCCACTGTACCGTAAAATACCAAATAAGAGTCAGGCGCAGGTGTATAGAGTTTGATAAATAACCACCGGTTCCAAATAAACGGCCAGTCTAATGTTGGTGCTGAAGACAGAAGTCGTGCTGCAACAATAGGACGCAATAGGACTGATGCTCGCGTCGTCTCTACAGATATTTAATTTATTTTTATTTATTAGTTTATTTGTACAAAAAACATTGCCCCCAAATAGGTAAGCAATGTAATGTACATAAGGATTCTAGCGACAGGAGAATTTGCAGCCCCCATCCCTGGTTTGGCTTTTAAAAATGTCAAAACAAGTACAAAAAAAGAAAAAAAAACCTGAAATCTGTAACATACACATTCTAAAGCTGTGTTCATACTGCGGGGCTTAATGCTCAGTTTGGATTTTTTTTTCTTTCAAAACAAGAACAAATAGACTGAGAAACAGTTTGTATCGAAGAGCCATCGCGTTTTTAAACACAGCTAAATTCTAAATGACTTTTTAACTATCTTAAATGATCTTTTAACATCTTAACTTATGAGATGGATGTGTGCGTTTTTATTTATTCATTTATTTTTATCTGCACTGATTGATTGCACTTAACTATGTGCAAATTATTCAAGTTATTATAAAGTTATTATTATTATTTGGGAAATCCGTTTTTTTTGTCGCTAAACTTGTTCACGCAGACTGATTCTAGGATTAAAATTAAATTAAAAATCGATTTTGTGGCGTAGATATTAACATAGACATATAGATTTGTGCAGTTCAAACGCGGTAGATGTTCACAGATTAAATGTCGACCATTTAAACTGCACAAATCTCTCTGTCGATGCTAATATCAACATCACAAAATCAATTTTTAATTTTAATCCTAGAATCAGTCTGCGTGAACAAGTTATTTATATTTATGTCGTTTCACTGATGCTCGTCGTCGTCGTTTCCTTTAAGTTTTCGTCTTTCTTCCCTCGATCGTTGTGGATAAATTCTTCGTGGACAGAATCTGTTCTTTGTCGATCTTGTTGGATGAAGATTTGGTGTTGGGGGCAGATTTACGAAGCTGCTTAAAAGTATGTGACACTTTTCCACAGGGATTTTGCCATAGAAAAGCATTGACTATTCAGGAATTGCTTTCAAACGAGCGACTCCCCGTTCCGTAGATATTTTGTCCTAACGTTTCAAATGAACTCGCTGACGTCTGTATAGAAAGTCGCCTAAATTATAGTCATACTGGTTTAAAGAACCTGAGTATCATATTTTCCCAGTTTTAGAAGATTTTTGTGAGGAACAAGTTAATCACCTGCCCCAAATTGCCGCCTGGTCTCAAATAAAAGCCTGGTCTGTTAAGTGATTGAAACAAATAAACGCCCCGGCTCTTATTTGGTATTTTACGGTAATGACGGTGTTAAACAGATGAGAGAAAAGTGTGTAGAGTGTAATGTCTGCAGAGGTGTTTGTGCCAGAGAGTCATGTACCCAAGGCAACCTCAATCCTGATTCCACACCCCACTGCCCTCTGCAGGCGGAGCGGCCAACTGCACCAGGAGACGCACTGGGGAAGGGACTAATTGTGTTACAAATGTGTGTAATGAGGTGTGCACAAGTCATAGCTGCTGTGAGAAACTGCTGTGAGAAACTGCTCTACACAAGAGAACGTACCAACAAACAGCATCCACAGTCTGCTGCACACCTACATGTCACTGTTTGTGTGTTTGTAGGTTCAGGGATGGTATGAGACAGCAGTCAAAGAGGCCTGGTTGTGTTTTTATAGGTTGTACAGAGGATTTTTTGTCAATGAAAGTAAACAAATAGAAAATAGCATTATAGAGATGCAGCAGCGTTGCAATTTTGTTACATTATAGAGTTTATTGTTTCCTACTTTATTCTATTTTATTTATTGCATGGTTAGTAGTGCTCCAAGTACCACAGCAATTTCCTAATGTTCTGAAGCTATTCACTCATATGGCAATAAAACCTTTCTGTTCTGTTCTGTAATTATGATAAACAAAAAAAAAAAAGAAAATGAAAATCCATCAACTGTGGACGTGATGGGGTCAGATAAACATTCGTTATCTATTGGCTGTTGAGTTGTCAATCAAACCCCCTACATTTCTAGTATAACTGAATTGTTTACTCGACAAATGCGGTGGTTTTAGCGGCTTTTTCGAGCCGTAGCTTCCTCGCTGTTGGCACAAAGTTTGTCACGATCGCAGACAAAAATCCAAGACCAGTTCGCCGCAATAGAAAGTCAATTTTTGAGGTCGCTGAAGGAAGAAGAAAAGGGGAAAAGGACCGAAGCCAAACTAAGGTGATTCTTGGAGATTCCTTCCAGCGATGGAGCGACTGAAGCAGACGGAGGGTCTAAAGACGGACGCGTCGGTCGCTAAATTACTTCTGGACAGGAAACTACGCGACGGCTGTAAACAAGCATGATTTCTAGCGTAAGGAGGAGGCGGGAGGAGGTGTTTCTACTTCGGGAGCTGTGGAGCAACATTTGGAAAAGTACTAACAGTTGTATGTCTCTTTCCTTGGAAAATCCTCTATACAACCTTTAAGTGCAAAGTCAAAGTCTCTTGGTTTTGCTTACAGGACTTGTACATTTAGTGTCATGTTTTAAAATAACTCGTCGTGATCACTACTTTAACTACTTTTTCACCATAACTTTCCCTGCTCAGGCTGCTAAACTTAAAGGTGCACTGTGTAACTTTTTGGTGGAGAGTCCCTCACCTGCTCGTCTCCATGGAGAAGTCATTGCTTTGCCTAAAATGTTCCACAGTATTGCACTGAACTTATTTTAATTACATTTATTAAAGTACAGGGGGTTTTACGGGCTTGAAAAACATGCATTCTTACGGAGAGCAGGCTCCCTTATCCACAGATCTGACCTGTAGCATCACCCACTTGACTCCATGGAGATGTTTAATGACATGCTATGGGACATTTCAGCAATAGCATTTCCATGGAGACAGCAAAAAGTGTGTTAAAAGTGTTAAAATTGACTCTCACAGAATCAATTTTAACATTTTCTCAGGGTTTATATGAGTCTAATCTGTTCTAGAGTTAATTTAACATTTTTGGAAATATTAATGAAGTAACACTGGACCAAAGTTCCTGTTTAACTCTGAAATCAAGAGTTATATTCACGTTTTGAGAGTAAACGAGTAACACTTTGTAGAGTTATCCCGATTTAGCTAAACAACACATAGAGGTATTTTATTCTTACACTTTATTTTAGTGAATTTAAGATGAAATTATGTTCAAACTGGTCTTCTCTGGGTGGTTGGTGCCAAAATAACACTAAGGGAAGTTGAATTAACACTAAGGGAAGTTAAATTAACACTAGGGGAAGTGGAATTAACTTCAACCATATCAACTCTGGCAAATAACTCCAACTTGAACCCCCCTTTAACTTTCAAATGGTTAAAACTTGCGTTAAAAAACAACTCTTGAGATATTTTACCCTGAAATTTTAACACCAGAAAAGTTACACAGTGCATCTTTAACTCTGCACTTGTCCCTGTCAGAGTAAAGCGTTCCCCTGTGGCGTCTCCTCGGTCACACTGGCCCCACAGCACAGCGCCCCCTGGGGCAGTGGGGTGCAGAGGCTCCAGGCTGAGGACAGTACCTTGCTGCATGAGAGCCCCGACTCCAAACCAGAAACTATTGAGCAGAGTGAAGTTGTTCTCCACCACGTCCGAGTCGGGGTTACAGGGGTGCGGGTTGTACCACTCGTACGGGCTGAACCTGCGGACACAAGAGGGGAAAACACACACGTTAACATGCAGGAGCTCAGTGAGAAAAAATACCTTGTTTTGACAGAGACCATTACAGGCGAATACTGATGCTTAAAGGTGGATGGTGTTAACTTTTCAGGTGCTTTTTGTCTCTATGGAGATGTTTTTGCTTTCTCAGGCATGTTTAGAGTGACCAGATGTCCCTATTTACCCAGGACTGTCCCAGTTTTGTCCCAGTTTTGTCCCAGTTCTGTCCCTGTCTTCCCTGTCCCAGCAGATTTATCCAAAACAAGTGATTTGTCCCAGTTTTATACAAGAAATGTCCCAGATATCACTATTTTTGACCAATCTGATCCCTGCCAGCAGTAAAAAAGAGGCATAAACTGCCATTTGTTTGGGTAAAATACAGAAAAGCTGCTTAAAAACAACCAAAACACAAAGAAAATGTGACTATACTGACTCATATGTTAGTCATGAATGGGCTGAGTGCAGAACAATTCTCCTTAATTACGCACTCGTTTCACAATTTTATTATTACCAAACACCATAAACTGGTGGTGTCCCGGTTTTTTGTTTTTGACAATCTGGTCACCCTAGGCATGTTTTAAAGTATGGCATTAAACTAATCTATCTCCATGGAGATAAGCAGGAAACACCACCAGAAAAAACCACCAGTAATTAAATAAATCCAAGATCGAAAGGCTCAAAGCTGAAATCCAGTTGGTTTAAATCTAAAATGTCTCTCTCCGATCTGAACGGTCACTATCTACAGTAAACCACAGCTCAAGAAGCCGGTCATGAATCAATGCTAGTGCAGCCTTTGCAGCTCAGGGAGGGAATTCTGGAGGTTTTGAGCTTCACATGAGGCCTGAACATAAACTGAGAATGAGACAAACTGGATGTGTCGCTGTCTGCAGGTTAAAGCTCTGGAGTCACAGGTTCAGTTGTGATTGTAGAACCTGTTTAAAACTACATCCACTTCAACTATTGTGACCAGACGTCCCTATTTACCCGAGTCAGTCCCAGTTTTGAGCCCTGTGTCCCCATTGTCCCTGTAGATTTATCCAAAACTAATGATTTGTCCCAGTTTTACACAAGAAACGTCCCAGGGGTCCCTATTGTTGACCAACTTGATCCAAACAAGGTCTAAACCAGGACTAAAACAATCACATTTTTTTGTCTAATCTGATCCCCACCAACTGTAAAAATTAGCATAAATTGTCATTTGTTTAGCCAAATACAGAAAATCTACAAGAAATTATTACTATACTATTATTTATACCAGTCATCCCAATCCTGGTGTGTCCCAGTTTTGAATTTTGATGATCTGGTCACCCTAACTTCAACAACTTCAACTTCGATTTGACTTTTCTTTTGAAATCAAAGGCTTTTCCAGATTCATATTCTTGCCCCCTAAGCTAATGAGGGGAGTATTTCTTTTAATATTTATCGTCTAATCCAATTTTGTGTTGGTTTTTTTTTTGCTTTAATGACCCACACAAAGTCTTGCAGAGGTGTTTCAGCTGCACATCCTCTCTCTGTACATTCGTCTTTTCCATGTTCAATATTTCCAGCACAAACACCAGAGTATGTGTGAAGTCAGATCGTGCTGAGTGCAAATACAGGATCTTGGACTGGGCCCAGCCTCAGCTCCGTCTCTTCGTCTCTCCGTCTCTTCGTCTATAAGGCTCGGAGGCGCTGAGACTCTCCCTGCGCTCGGATTATTGGCACATTCAAATGGAATCACTTTATTGTGCGAAGAGATCAATGAGCTGGAACAACACTGTCACTGCTGATAACCAACCCCCATCCAGCCGGACTCTGCCACTGCTGACCGAAGAGGAGGAGAGAGGAGAGAGAGGAGAGAGAGGAAGAGGAGTGGGGAAGAGGGGGAGGAGGTGGATAGAGGAGGAGAAGGAGCCGGAAGAGGATAAGGTAGGAGGAGAGCGGGAGGAGAGCAGGAGGAAACAAGAGGAGTAAAGTGAAGAAAGAGGTCAGAGGAGTGGGGTAAGAGAGATGGAGAGGGAGAAGATTGAGGGATGGAGGAGGAGAGGCGGAGGAGGGGGGAGGAAGATAAGTGGGGGGGAGAAAGAGGGGGTAGAGGAGAGGAGTCGGAATAGGATACGATCGGAGAATAGAGAGAGGGAGACAGAGGGAGGAAGAGGGGGCTGGGAGGAAGAAGATGAGGAGGAGGAGGAAGGAAGAGCGAGGCAGGAGGTGGATAGAGGAGGAGAGGAGCTGGAAGAGCGAAAAGATAGGAAGAGAGCGGGAGGAGAGACGAGGAGTAAAGGATGAAGGATGAGTGGAGGAGAGGGGGAGAGAGGGAGGAGGAGTGAAGGATGAATGAGGTAAGAGGAGTGGGGCAAGAGAGAGGAGGAGGGAGAGGAGTGAGGGATGGAGGAAAGGACGAGGTGGATGTGGAGGAGGAGAGTGTGGAGGGAGAAATAAGGAGAGGAAGGAGTACGAAGGGAAGGAGGAGTGAGTGGAGGAGGCGCAGAGAGTGAAGAAAAGGAGGAATGGTGGTGGAGGAGAAGAATGGGAGGATGAGTGAGGGAGAGAGAAGAGGAGCAGTGGGGAGAGTGGAAATAGGAGGAGCTCATTCACATTCAGACACTGATGTTCTCACTGCTAAAGGCCAAGTACAAAACTGAATAAACTACACCAAAAAGCATTAAAAACACCTCAGTAAGTACACGGCCACTTTTCGAATAGGCTCAGGTTGAAATGTTCCACAATACAGCATTAATAAGCAATAATATGTGAGTACTGCACAACAGGGAACTGGTTAAACAGCTGCAAAAAATACATACAAATGTTTTATTTAACCCGTTACATGCCATTTTTTGGGTGTTGTTGGACAATCGGGTAATTTCAACGTGATTTGTGCCTAGCAGTTTTATGTCAGATGCCCTTCCTGCCATAAAAAACACACGGCCTATGAGTGGATACTGGTGTATAACGTTAAAAATAACATTTGCTGTGTAGGGGCCACGGCTACAATATAAGATGGGCGGAGTTGTTCCAAATCAATGAGAAACAATTGAAAAAATATAACAAAATATGAACTGAATCACCATTACCTGTATTAACAAAAGGGATTTCCAAAGAATAGTCGGTACAAATGTGCACCTACGCTCCTCCCCCCACTGCCTCTCCTCTGGTTCTGTATCTGTAGGTCAACTTGGACATTTATTAGCCTAAGCTAAAGTGGCGTAGCATTATGGGATAGCATGATTGGGTTAGCGTTACGCATCAGGACTTGATAAGGTACGGCTACGGTTTAGCTAACGGCTGTTGTTCAATGTGACGCTCTTGGACAGACACAGAGAAAAATGCATTAACAATCATATTTACTGCACATATATAATGTTTCATGCTATAAATCATAACATACACAGCAAATTCAGAGTGTCGGTTCAACTCCTGTAGTGTTATTCATACAGGATCCACACATAGAGCGTATATGTGAGTGGACTAAGTGAGTGTGACACCACCACAGTGTTCAGCGTCGCTCAAATGAGGCTACATAATTGGAAATCGGACCCGCGAGTATCATAGCAACCACAAGAGCCAATCGTAAGACAGGTCGTTAAATGTGCCGCCCTCCTCAGAGCGGTGATACTCTGCACCATTCTGCACAAACCGCTGTATTTCGATGATTCTTGAGAATGATAAGGAAACTTTTAGCTTTTATCATCAAACTTTAAATAGTAAGTTTAAGTCATTTGTTTATGTTCTATGTTCTGTTACGTGCGAACAACAACGAGCTGTCAGTCAAACCTGTTGCTAACGCTCGGCAGCAGCGACCTCGGCGTCTGATTGGTCCGTTATTTATGTTCATATCTTGATTTAGGAACAAGATAGAGAAAGGAAACATTCAGGATCCTATGTCGTGGGTTCATTTTAACACCAAAATGACGAGGCCACAGCAGCAGGTCCAGAGAGAGGAGCCAGAAGATCCCAATGTGAATCAATGGGAAAAAGGGAGAAAAGGAGCCAGAAGAGCCTCCTAGAGCACTTCCTGTTTGGAACGCGGTGGCTAACGGGTTAGCTTTATCCATTCATATATACGGTCTTGGCTTCACACCAGGATTAGATCAAACTACACTTTGCAACCACCTCAAATCATGATTGGCTCTTGTGGTTGCAATGATTCTCACGGTCCGATTTCCAAATATAGAGTCAGGCCACAGATCCTCTCCTGTAACTGTGGCATTGGGAGCCTCATTTGACATCACACTCACTTAGTCTCCTCATATATATGGTCTATGGCTCTGGTTCTTAACCTTGTTGGAGGTACTGAACCCCACTAGTTTCATATGCGCATTCACAGAACCCTTCAAACATAGGTTTATATATTTTTATTGGTGCACACATGTGAATCCATATTGAACATATTCGTCCGACCACTTTCT